>VWZU01017254.1:308267-423347 GCA_013397095.1 Sterrhoptilus dennistouni | reverse complement strand
TGTGTTGTTTTTTTTTTTTTTTTTTTTTTTTTTTTTTTTTTTTTTTTTTTTTTTTTTTTTTTTCCAGAGAATAAAACTCCATCTCTTCTGTGCCCAATCCTGGTAAGCTTGCTTCTCTTTGTGCAGAACCATTACACTTTTCCACCTGAGCTGTGAGGGAGACAGTACTAGAGTTATCTACTCTGAGCAGGTGCCAGTGAGATGCTGGAGAAAACCACAGCCCTCTCACTACAGGACAGGGTAGAGCACATATTTATAGGGTACAGAGCACTTTCAATTTGCTTTGATCATGTGTTTACACATCTGTCTTAACCAAAGCAATGCACTTTGCAGAGCTGTACATATAAAACACCTGTGTGTACTCAAATGACCTCACAAGAGATAAAATGGGTGCAAGGTAATATTTTGTTATAAAGCAGCCAGCCCTGAGCACACCACAGCAGGAAAGGGAACACAGATCCTCTCTGGTTTAATGCCATTCCTATGGATACTCTATTTTATATGACATATGTGTACATTATAAGAATCTGGTACATAAACATAAGATAGGTTTACTGCCAGAAGTCACAGAAAGAAGTGGGTAAGGTGGCAATGAAATAATGTGTTCATTTGTAGGAGTACAAAACTATGTCCTGCTGAAACCAGGAGGAACACCCAGAAAGTGATTTCACTGTGGTTTTGTCACTTCTCAGAGGCCTCTGTCCACAGATAAGAAGGTCTAAGACTGGGACTTTTGTCTTCCAGTGACTTCTGGCTAACTTCTCTATTACTGAAGCTAAACTAGCACAAACCTGGTTAATCTCAGATGAAATTCATATTCTTTGTAATCTTATGGTCCAAAACAAAAGAATTAAAATCTGTGAATGTTCCACCCTTGCAAGGAGTGATAAAACATTGTGTAAACACCCCTGAGCACAATCTATTACTTTTAATCCCTGCACAATACATTATTTTACTCCAATGTACACATACAACCCCTCTTTACATTCCTTCAGCTTTTTTAGAGTAATGCCACGTTAATCTGCTGAAGGTCAAGCTGAGAAAATGGAGGAAACAAAGCCAATGCTGTTAGGAACCACACCACGTCCTGTTGGGCTCCCAAACCAATGGGCATTAGCTGCAGATACAGCTGCTTGCCAGTTCATCAAACTCTTTCACATGCCTGGTATCTTATGTGGTATTGCATCTAGTGTAATATTTAATAAGTTATTGGTGTGTAATTGTTTTCATCTATTTTTTACATTAAATACAGAAGGAGTGAGTGTAATCTGAAGCACAGTTCTCTCCCCGTGCTAATTCCCTGGGATCGGCCACAATCGAGATAATTGTCTTTTATTATAGTGGGCACTAATCTGTGTGCAATTAATGACATTTTATCAAGGAGTAAAATTTGAATTTGTGTGTTTTAAAGAAGTGTTTGAGTTTCTTTCTCAGTGTCTCATTTGTAACTCTTTCTACCTTTCATGGAAGTTTCATGACTCAGAGAAGCACCAGAGCACAGATCTGTTGACAGATTTGCTTTCTTTAATTTCATTTAAATGGAATCCCTTTTCCAAACCTCTAGATAACACATTGTTAAGACACACCTTTCCATTATTAAATACCTCTTGTTTTTTCTTCAGTTGTGAAATAGTTACTTGTTCCACAACAGTCCAAAAAATATACAAATTATTATAGGTATGTAAATTGTAAAATATGCAAAGCAAAAACAACCACAAAATTAAAAAAAAAAGTTTTCTAGAAATTACATTAGGTCATTAAGCAGAATACAAATTTCTTTTTCTGAGAACTCAGACAAAACAGTTTTGTCCTAAATGTACAGACAAATAATTTGTTCTGTACCTTACACTACCAAAATTTATTTAATCAATCTAATATTAGTTAAATTAATTATGTAGTTACATAGGAATTTCTAAAATGGATGAGGAATCAGTCTTATGGTTCATATTCCTGAGGTTGCATCATTTGTATCTTGACTATGCATCAGAATAACCTGGCTGAATTGTTGGACTGTATTTCTTGAAAGGAGTGAGATAACCAATAGCCAGGATAATGCACAGCAGACAGATTTACACATCATTTCTTCCCTGCTTCTGCTCTTCAGGGGAGTATTTGTCACAGCACCATCCCCACCACTCAGAAAGTCCCCA
The DNA here is from genome assembly GCA_013397095.1 of Sterrhoptilus dennistouni. Taxonomy (NCBI): domain Eukaryota; kingdom Metazoa; phylum Chordata; class Aves; order Passeriformes; family Zosteropidae; genus Sterrhoptilus; species Sterrhoptilus dennistouni. Next base: position 421,197 of record VWZU01017254.1, on the reverse strand, counting down.
TAATCTCTCACATTCCTGATGTGGTTACAGGGATAAACATCCAAAATAGGGGCAAAAGTATCACAACAATGGTGAAAGATCTAAAGGCATTGAAAAAAGTGATTAAGAGATAATCAAATTATCTTTCCTCAGTTAAGAAGGAATGGACTTTGTTTGAGGAGGAAAGGACTGAAATATTTTATCTTATTACTTTTTCTCTTCGTTAAGTTTTGGATCTATTTTTTTATAATATACTTCCAGACATTAAATGAATTGTGCAAAGGCATTTAGATCCAGGTTCTGGTCTGATTCTGATTCCTCGAGAGGGAGAAAAATGTGTCTTATGGGAGTATTAAGAGGAAATGTGAAGAGAGTCAAGAGATTTCAAAGCAAAGTAAAAAATATAAACAGATGCAAGAGTGAAAGATTTGGGTTTGTCTAAAAGAAGGGACAGACAGAACAATTCACATACATGCACAGCAGTTTACCTCAATGGACAATATGTTTTTCTTTGGCTGGAAATGAAACAAAAATAATAACACTTCAATATATAAGATACAGGCCAGCCTGAGAAAACATTTCATCTGAAAGGCTAATTGATATTCAACTGCAACAAAAAGGTGGTTATGAGACCACTCTTACTTTAAGAACAGGTTAGAAAAATGTATCTGAAATACTGAGAATGTCACACATCCATAGGGTTGGGGTGATTGTAGCTTAGAGATGAATCCTCCAAGTCTTTTCTAGACTCGTTGCCAATACAAGGCAATGTATTGGCAATATAATGCAAGGACTTAGGATCTTCTTGTAACCTAATTTCCTTTGTAAGTACCACTACATTAAGGGTCAGAGGTATACTGGATTACCAAAACATTGGGTAAATTTATTTTAATGCTCTAATTTTGTGAGGATCTGTTCCATAATGATATAGACAAGACTAGAATTCACTCTCCTCAAAAAAAAGAGACATAGAGGAAGAGAATTTGCACCCTTGACTGACTGAGAAGGTTATTTTAAAAAAATCAGTGGTTTTTTTTTTTTATTCAAATCTAGGAAAAATGGTTTATTGTGATTATTTTTTCAGTTCTGTGTGCATTTGATATATAAAAATCTTAGAGGTTTCTCAGCAGTCATATTTGAATCTGCTGCCAGATCAGTTCTTGTTCCAGCTGTCCAGTTCCAGCCCTGGTTCAGAGCCAAAGCTGCTGCATAAGGTTCAGCCTGAAAAATCATATTTAGCTGGAATGGATTGGACTTCGGAGAAGCTCTGTATGAGCAAGGCAGTGTGTGCAGAGAGTATTAGCAGACAGGAATAGCTGAACTTAGATGATGCAGAAGCTATTTATGGAAAATTAAGTTACATTAGTAGCTCATCTGAGAGCAGCAGAGCGTTTCTGTTTGCCAAACATTTTGACTTGAGAGAAGAAAGGCTGGCTGAGTTTTAAGGACAGAAGGAAAGTCAGGACAAGGTTCAGGCACAGATTAGTAGAGAATGTCTCATCTAGGAGGAGAAACTTTAATGGTTACATTATTAATCCTTGATTGCAGGTCTTTGTGATAAAAATGAAATGCGTCATGATGACAGGGATTCCAAAAGAAGTGACACCCACTGTGCTGAGCACTGAACAACTTGTCCAAACACAAGTTTGAATAAAAAAAAAATTATTACCTGAATCTCGAAGATTTTACCCTCTAAGGAGGCTGAAAGGTCTTGAGGAGATCCCTGATACCATCCATTGTCTGCTGGACATGTTGTCCCTTGGTGACAGTGACTAGTGGGGTTACTCCTATGTGAACTTTGCAAATGTACAACTGTTTTCAAGGCTGGCATGTGAAAATGCAAACAAAGGATAAATGACAAGTGTAGGAGTCAAAGGTAAACAGGCGTTTTTGTTGTATCACTTCTGGTGAAGCACAATATTAAAGGCTGGCTACTTCTGGAAAAATTGTGATTCCTTTTCAGTGGTGATAGAAGCCATGAGCTTGCTGAAGCAACCCGGGATGCTTAGTGCATTTGTTTCCATTTTTATTCCTTGCAGCAGTTCTCCACAGAACACTCTGCAGACAGACATCTGAGGATCTTTTTTTCTCACAGAAAACACCAGAGCTGGATGCTTGAGAGAAGAAAGTGCTAAAGGTTGACTTCAATGGGAACGTTCCCTGGCGAAGGTGAAGATTTGACCCAGAAAGGTTTGAGTGAGTTTCTGAACAAACTGAATTATCTTTTGTGTTTTGCAAACATAGGTCACCTAAAAAAAGTGCATGAGTTTAGCTCCCAGACCACATGTTTGAGTGAAACTATTTCATGTTATTCCTTTAAAAAACATCCCTTCTATTTTACTTCCAAACTGCAGTGAAATGTTATACTCTAAACAAAAACTGTCTTTAACCCTGCATTTTGTAAATGTAGTGCATTAGCAGGGGAAGTCACTTGCTGTTTAGATTTTTATTAATTCTAAACTTACCTCTTTTCATGGAACTCTTTTGATTCCTCTGCTGCTTGCATTTATTGGCACAGTAAGAACATGCTATTTCCTAAGTAATTGCTTCAAAGTTTGGCCCTTATCCTTTTATTACAGAACATTTGTATTGAGCAAAGTACCACAATCAAAATGAGGATACAAACTGTGTTTGGTCATGAATAATAAAGACTTGTTTCTTCTTCCAAAGCTAAACTTTCTACATCCTGATTCTATAATATTCTTATCTAGGAAAATATTAGTTTCCTTATTCTGAAATACTTTTGTTGGCCTAAATTATCACAGCTTGTTTAGGATTATTTGATCATTATAGTTCATTTAAAGCAGAACTTAAAAATAGTTTCCAAAATCTCTGATTTATTTGGAATATTTGGGGATAATTCAGAATGAAATTTTCTGTTTTGCTGTGATGTAATCAATTTACTGAATTTAAATTAATTGCTTTGATTTCTCTTGCTTATGCATGTGTTTTCTATTTAAAATTTTATATAGCAAATGAGCATACAATATTTTTTGTCTATCTAATGTTAGCATCTGCAGTATATATACAATATGTTGATTTTAGAATGTTATGGTTTAGATTGTTTTAATGCATTGATTGAATTCAATATTGAATATTGAAAAGTTAAATAGTTAATAGCCATTTATCAAAATAGAGAAATAGCCAATGTACGTGTAATTTGTCATGTTGTAGTATTTAAATACTTTTCAGTACAGTTTAGCATGTTCCTGTTAATAATTAAAAACATCTTGTAATGGATTAAAGGTGACCAGTTCCAAGAAAGAAGAAACATGGAGAGATGCACTGTAAAAAATGAGTTAATAACACAAAAATGTGGGAAATCATTTTCGAAAAGTCTGAATCTCAACTTGTGCTTTATAAATCACGACCCAGAAGTAACTGGGGATTCAGCCAGATCTCATTAATTGCAGAGGAAGAGAAACTATAAAGACTGAAATTTATGTAAAACCAGTTCACTGGTCTATTCTTTTATGGGAACTATTTGGAGCCAATCTGTATCTGCAACTCTTGTCTGGGAAATGAGTCGAAGAGCTACAGCAGGTGCTTTAAAGTAATAAGGGATTTCCTGTGAAACCCAGTGGAGTGATGACTCACCAGTTTAATTATGGCCTTCTTCTCTTGTAAAAGGAGGACCATCATTTGTAAAAGGCTCTTGTTGGATAAATTAGTTCCAACAGAAAATCTTTGATAGGGAAAAGAAGATACCTATATTTTATTTTAAAGGGTATTAAATTTATAGGGAACATCTTCAGACAACTACAATGATTCGTGTTGTCTGAGTATTCCCAGAGTAACTGAATGGAGCAGCAGTAACTCTTCTTGTGCTGTCTGGCTTTGCTTTATTTTGAATTTCTGACTTATCTTTCAGTTCAGCTGTTTGATTTAATTCTAAATTATATATATCCCAGACACACATTACTATAGTTCATACTATGAAGGATGGTTGGAGTGGGTTTGGTTTAGTTTTTCCTTTAAAAAGATATAGCTAAAATTACAGTTACTATTTCTTAATTTCACAATACCATTCATTTTTAGCAAGTTACATGCCCCTGGGAAATAGGGCAGTGAAAATGGTAAAAAACTTCCTGGAATTTTACTTGGAAAGCCACCATTTTTCACCCCGTAAAATGGGAGATAAGATCTTCCATATCCACTGTGTCTCTGCTGTAAGAAGAGACCCCTCAGAACTGATAAAACATTCCATCCTGACATGTGATAAAAATCCAGGGGACCATAATAGCTGAAACAGAAACACCCCTTCCAATACTTATTGCAAAGTAGCAGTTTCTGGTGAAAATTCCATTGATGAAAGGGAGGTAGGTTCTGGTATTCAGGGTATGGTAGACAAAAATCATTAGGCAAAATGGTTCTTTTCAAGGTTAGATGGGTCACATAACCCAGCTCTCTGTTCATTTTCTAGGCTGGTTGGATGTTTTCATCTGACTTCTCTGCTCAGAAGTCATTAACCCGATTTTGTGTCTGTCACCGTCTGGCACCATGCATCTTCTTGCTAAAAGGTAAACTTTCTGGAGGGAAAAGGAAATAAAAAAGACTCATAGCCAATATAAATCAAGAGAAAAGGGGGAAAAGAAAGCCACTTAGAAGAGTAGGTGTCATTGATTGACTGTAATTTTAAAGGGTCTTTCTTATGATTGACAAATTCCTGAGATGTTCATTAACTAATGGAATTATGGTGGCAAGTGACTGCTGTCTCCACAGAACATCAGGTTAAAAAGTGCAGAGGAATAATGGGTTTTTCTCTGTTGTGGATCAGCCTCCTCACTGTCTGGAGCTCACTCAAAGACACTGGAAAGGATCAAGGAGGTTTCACTGGTGAAATTCTTGTTTATGCTTTCCTCTTCCCCAGGAATTCCTGCTCAAAGCATCAAATGAAGCTGAACTTAGAGGGTTAAACAATAGAAAAAGAGCACCTGGGCCTTAATATATTCAATTACCCAGAAAACAAAATCAGTTTTGTTTTTGTTAATAGCACTGAAATATGCATTACACTATTTTAATTAAAACAGTCTATTACACTTGCCATTCAGCTCATTCCTGCATATTCCCTTAGGGCAGTAGTCATGTACTGTGATAAAACATAATGAAAATAATTTATAAAGGAAACAATACAATAAATCAGTCTGATGCTTAATGAGCCTGCATTACAAGAATGGATACAATATTCTTTTTTAGAATATGTAGTGCATTCTCCTCAAATGACTGGAAGAATGCCCTACAGCACTTAAAAAACCAGCACCTTGCTCCATCTCAGCATGCTTTTAAACTGCACTTGCAGTTTAAGCAAATGTTGGCTCAACAAATAGAAATCTCTTTCATTTACACTAGGTTTTTGATTTTTCTGCTATTTTACCTTTAGTCAGATTCATCTGCCTCATAGGGACACCTGTAGAGACCACAGGGATTCAACTCATCTGCATACTTCAGCAGCCAGTTGTTTGCTACTGTATTCCAGAGACCCAAATTTTGTAGCTAAGAATAAAGCTACTCAGGGAGAATTCTCAGCTCCCCATCAGAAAGATGCAGAAATAACAGGAAAACTATTGCTATTATAATTATTTTTTGTATATTCATATGACACTTAAAGACCTTTTGACTTCAGTCAGTGATGGAATCTGTGAATTACCTTTACCTGAGAACTTCCAGGGAATATCTGCCATATATAATGTATATAATATAATGTTTCATGCAGTGACCAAATATGTGCACAACAGTGTGCTTTAGTGCAGTATTTGCCATATCTGTGAAATGTGTCTGCATTTTTGTATCTGCTGCAAGGTCTGCTACACTTGGAACAATCCTTCCTTAAGAATTTGATTATTCATATACTTTTAGGAGAATTCAATTGTTGTAGCAAATTAAATAGTCCAGAAGAGCCAGGGCAGTGCTAATGCAACAGATGATATAACATAGCCCAAATACTTTGAGTGACGTGTCACTCAGGGTGACTTAACCATGAATCCTACTGACACAGCCTAGAGGTATTCCGCTGAAGGTGTATTAAACTATGTTTTTCCAAGCAGGTGGATAAGGATTGAATAAAAAAAAAAAAAAAAAAAAAAAAAAAAAAGAAAAGCTCTACCTAATACAGCTGAATAAGCTGAGATTGGCTGTGAAATTGCAACATGTTTTTGTTCTTGTACTCCGTTAGTAAATTGGGAACAAATAAAAAGAGTGTGGAGGTGGTGAGATACAGAGAACTTTTGCAACAAATTTTTTCTGGGTATGGTGTTTCCCCTTTGTCATTGCAGAGCTGCAGGGGCTTATGCATCATTCAAGTTAAATAAAAATTATTTGATTAGATCATTAACTTTCCTTTAGGAAAAAAAAATAAAAAAAGAAAGAGAGTATCAAAATGCTGTCAAAAAGGATTGTCAAATGTTTCTTGCAGAGACCTGAATTGGTCTAGGAGGGGAACAAACATCCTCCAAATTGTATTTTTTGAAATGCCTTTTGACCTATAACCAAAACTTAAGCATACCTGGAAGTCCTATGTAATAATTCAGGAATACAATTTACCACTCTGGTTATTTATTATTTTTATGGGGAAAAAAATAACAGATACCAAAGAATGGTTCAAGTAAGTATTATCAAATACCTAAATGCTGTTAGAGAGCAGTTCCAGAGCTGCTGGCTTTTTATGTTTTCTGCCTCCTCTCACACCAAACCACAAAACCACTCTGGAGCACAAGGGGAACATCTGGGACAAGCTGCTGACGCCGAGTTGCAAGAGCAATTCTCGACTTCAGGCAGACAGACAAACAGACAGACACCCAGAGGAGCAGGGATTGGCTGCCAGCCAGAACAGCCAGGCAGGAATCCTTTCCTAGAGAATCATCTGGTCAGAGCTGCATCAGCTCACACAAAGGCTGGAGCAAACTGTAAATCCCAGCTCACACTGGGGGACAGCTTTGGCAGGAGACAACAACCCGTGGCCCTCAGTGGGGCAGCAGCTACCCCAGACCAGGCTTGTCCTTTTGAGGAGCAGCCTCCTTGGCTGGTCAGCAATTTGCTGATGTGACTATTGCTGCAGGCAGTCTTTACAGGCTCGGCCTCTGGTTTGGGGGAGAAGCTGGAATGCCTTTGGAAGCCTGCTGGCATACGGCATTTTTTTTGTTTTTTCAGACACTGCAGGTTTTCAGCTGTGTCTGAAAAAAGCCCAGCTCTGCAGGTTACCTGCCTCAGGCAGGCTGGAAAGACAAGGCTGACCATTCTGTGATTCTAGAATCTCAGAATCTCTTAGCTACTCCTTTAGCTAAGAGAACCAAAAACCCCTGGCTGAATTAGGTCAGCAGGTGTGCAATGGTCAGAAAAGGTTCCCAAAGTCTGGTAGGTGACAAAAACCTGCTGCATTTCCTCCTTCCTTATGGGAAGAAGATATATATATAGATAGATTAGATATAGATATAGATAGATATAGATATAGATATAGATATAGATGATATAGATAGATAGATAGATTATATAGATTATATAGATAGATATAGATGATCTAGATAGACATAGAAATAGATGATAGAGGGTAGGTATAGATGATACAGATATAGATGTACATAGATACAGATATATTCCTGTTCTTATTGCTTCAACCATATGTGACTTTTTTCTAGGTGAATAATTTCTTTGCGTGACATAAACATTTCTGGGAAAGTGTGTTCACGTATGAAGAATGGCCCTAAATGTAAGTGATTTCAACTCTTAGCTCTTGCTATGTATTCTCCTCCTCCAACACACTCTTTTATGATTACCTCAGTGCTTTCAGTATGGAAATTAGTGACTCTCACCCACTTTAAACAGCACCATAAAACACACACACAAAAAAGAAAGCTGACCATTCCACTCAGTGTTCATTCATTTACAGGTTAATTTTATCATTCTAAACAAAGTGGAAGGCATTTGATGTCAGTTGTTTTCTCTTTTCATGATTAATATAGTTGTTTTGGATAGAACAGAAATGGAGAAGAATACAAAACCTGCAGGTTCACTGAGAAGGCAAATACTAATTATCCCCAAAACTGAGCTTATCTAGAATACAATTATTTTTTTGATATTTTGATCACATTTCTTGACATTCCTGGTAAATAAGACATAGTATTTTATAGATTATTCATTCAGGTAAAATACCTGTATTCCCATGCCTTATAGTATATTATTTGTGTTTGAGAATGCAGATGATTTAAGTAATTTTTTTTTCTAAAAAATCCCCAATGAATATTTTCTAAAAAATATTCTTTACAAATATTCCATTTTATTTCATCCTTTGCAAAAATAGACAGAGGATACTCTGTTCAAAGGCCATATAAAAATGTGTGAAATAAGCTATACTGTAAATTTAATTTTAAGTTAATTGAAACATAAAATGATAAAATTACAGGATATGTCAACCTCTGTCAAGTCTTTATTGGACATGGGTGAACTGAAATCCATGACATGGTCAAATTTGGACTATTTTCAATAAGAAAGAAAAAAGAGGCAGATCTCTGATAAGAACACAGCAACCGCTTTCAATCCAAATGTTGAAACTCAGAAGTCTAGAGCCTGTAGAGAGTCTATACTAAAGTCTTGGCCTTGTCAAAACATTTCTTAGGGTTATTTTTACAGACCAGAAAATGTTTAAAGTGTGGCAGTTATCCTACAAAGCATTTTCATTCTGAGAAGCATGGCAATTTAACAAGCAACGGGAAAACATGGCTATTAATGGAAAGTTTAGGCAATCTTAAATTTAGGCATCACCATATGTGCACACTGTAATACACATATATAAGTGCTAATTTCTACATAGATCCAGTTCTGCTCTCTGCTATAAATCAAAGTCTGTACCTGAATACAAAATGTGACTGAGGAGAGATTTTTGGCCCATTGCCTCTTTGGGGCATCTCATACTATAAAATAACCAACTTATGAGAAACTTAGCTAGACCTTCACCGTTCAGTAGCTTTTTAATTAAAAGCTTGAACCTTACTTTATACTCATTAATCATATTAGATTGGAGTGTTGATATAATGGGCATAGTTCCCCCTCAGACACATTAACAGAAGTGTTATTGAAGTGCAGGGCAACATGTGTGAAGATTTAAAGATGGAGCTTTTCTCCCGATGTGCTCTGCTTTGTGTGCTTGGCCTAATTCTGTGTATGGCACACTCTCCTTGCCTCAGGACCCACTTTTGTTCCGTGTGATGACACTTCATGAGCCAGGTCAGGACAACAGGAGTGTGGGAGTTGGCCAAGCTCAAGCAACTCTAAACCTAAGGCTGTGGTAGCAAAGGTTCATGGGAGTTTGCATGTTAATGAAGTTGTTCCATATAAGGTTATGTGTTTATGATTGCTCAGTTATGTTGTACAAATGTAGTTCTGTTCCCAGTTGGAGTTTCTGATTGGACCCTGACCGTCAGACCTACCCTGTATATTGTCATGTTTTCCTCAGTTCGGGGTCCTTGGTTGCTTACCCCCACAGAGTTCTCCTGGGTACTGTGCACGGTTGTGGGGCACTGTCTCTATTTTCTTTTATTCATTATTGAAGGATTCTTTTCTAGTGCCAACCATTGTTTCTAATTATTTTCTTGCCACCCTCTGCCCTGAAGTCAAGGGACCTAAAGGTTTGTCACAGCCACCCTCAGTGTGACACAGGAGAAAAGCAGCAGGATGGGGCCCCAGTGCAGGGTGTGAGCATCCCTTTGCCTCCAGCCTGGAGTCAGAGCATCTCCCTGGCTTGGGGATGTGCTCGAGCTCAGAGGGTTCAGCAGCTGCACAGAGCCAGGCTGCAGCTCAAGTCACACTTCACACCTTCCACAGCCCCAGTTTCTCACACTGAAGCCTTTCTCCTTGAGTTGCTGAATGCCACATCCATGGCAGGATATGTCCTGTTTATCTGCAACAAACGTGGCTCCTTCACTAAGGGTCCTTCTCCCCCCAAAAACTGACAGTGAAGCTCCAGTGATTTCAGTGGTAGCAGGGCTGGGTCTAACAAGTCTGGCTTCTATAAGAAATACAAGCCTCGGCCTCTGCTGGTATAAATCAACCTAAGTCCCCACTGGAACTGGGCTAATTTACACCAGAGCAGGATCTAACTTTACATATTCTTTTCTTTTTTGCTCCCTCCTACTGGCAAGAGCCCAACAGCAAAGCTTTTTGTGCATTTGTTTCACTTTGCGTAAGGTCAGCTAAGGTTTTATGTAAAACAGATGGGCAAACTTAAAAATGATTTTTCACATTGCATTGAAAACCAGTAAAAAAGCAAAAGGGGGGAAAATTACTCTTTCTGTTCTTTCAAAGGTTGTTTCAATGACCTTTATTTTACCCAATGCCTCAGTTTTAAAAAAGGAAAACAACCCCCTGTTTTTATTACAGTGAAGTTGTTTTCTCTGCTATTCATAGAGGTCTTAAGGCGATCAGCAAGAAAAAGAAAATTCCCAGTGGTTCATTGACAGTTTGAAAATGGGAATATAGTGCCCAAGTTGTAAAATAAGGTCTATATTTAAACATCCTTTAACTTATTGTGCTACATTTTTCTTCTCACAACTCTGCAATTTTGTGGTAACTAATATTGTGGGACTGAAAGAGTGTGCAGCCATACAGGTTACCTTCTTGGGAGGGAAAATGGCACAGCCTGTTCTTTTCTTCTTAAAACCAACAATAGCAACAACAAAATTTGCTTAAGTGGGGATTCATGTTTAGAGAAGTTTTCATTCTAAGGCACACAAGGCAGAAGCGTGGATTTCCCAATGAATCAGGTCCTTTGTCTCTAATTAGGATTGCTATATTTAGGAATTTCCAGTTGTTTAAATGACTGTAGGCTGCAAAATTATCCATACTGCTCTGGCATCCCTGTAAGACAGAGAACACCAAGGACAAATCAGTCTGTGCAGTCTGCAGAGGGATCTCTGTGTCCTTCCCCTGGAGCTTCAGCTCAGGTGATACATCCAAAAGAAACAGACAGGGTAGAAAGAGGCTAAAAACCGGCACCCAGAGGAGAACAGTGAGCTCCAACCAAGCTCTGCAACCCCTGATCTGCAAATAAGGACTGGTCAAGCAGGGGCTGGCAATATAGAGGAAAGGGATGACAGGAATGTCACAATGGACTTCAAGTACAAAGAAACATACTGAAAAAAAGGAAGCTTACAACTTGTTATTTATGCTGTTAATTAATAGAACTAAAAATAGCAGATCTTACATTTTAGAAGAAAGGTTAGGAGAAAAAAAATTCAATTTAGGTAGGGGGACTCACTGGAACAGGCAATTTTAGTGGGGATGTCCTGATCCTGCCAGTATCTCTCTTTTGACAAACATCAGGCAGGAGTGACATTGGTAGGAATGTCATGGACTCAGGTGATTCTGGGCATGGAGAATGGGCTGAGCTGAACTCACAAGACCTTTTCAGTCCAAGGATTTATAAGTTGAATGCATATATATTTCTAATATACAAATAGCACACCTCCTTGCAAAAACTTATGCCTGTAATCATGAGAATTCTGTGACTTTAGAGGAGTTTTGAATGGACAAAGGTGCTATCAGGAAGTCTGTCCAGGCATTGACTTAATACTACGTATAATGACCAAATTAAACTTATGGTTATACATACGTATGTATTTCACATAAGTTTTGAAACTTAAAAAAAGCAAGGAAAAAAGTCAATGAATTAATGGCCATAATACCAAATAGTCTACCAAATTTATATGATTTTCCAAGTATTTCAAAGTACTTAATATATTTTCAAACAAAATCATTTTGTGACTTTTTGCCAGATACCCATATGTCATCTAGTTTTGTGCCTGCTGAATACTGTTTAGCCAGTTCAGACATTCCTGTCACTTTTAGCTCAGAACTAGCCACGTGCAATCTTATCCTGATGGATCAATTGACTGTGTATTTATTTGCAATCAAGTGTTAAAGAAGGGGAAGGAAAAAAAAAAAAAGCTTGAAGAGAGGTTGGGAAGTTGAGACAAATTGATGGCCTAGTAAGTGTTTAATTCATTGAACTCGACAGAAATAGAGGAGTCTCAGAATGAAGGAAGCCAATCTGACCACGTAACTTAAAACTGGCTCACTCATAATTATGTGGAAGGAAAAAAGGCAGGGGAAACTGTATGTTGGAGCTTGAGGGCCTTTTCAGAACAGGAATGTGACAGTCATTTAAACTGGAAAAAAATCATCAAGACAACTTTCATTTGAGTTTACATTCAAACATTTCAGAAGACAAATAGCCTTTAAACTTTTCAAAATGCTTGGGGTACTTAAAAATTAAAATACTTTGATGTATTTAGGCAAATTGAATCCAGGATGCCTCTGCAGGGGCAGGAGAAGTAATAAAGCTGCTGACTGCTTGCAGTGGTTGAATGTTTAGTCTACAAGCCTAACAATGGTTCTGCAAAGCAAAGCGAGAATGATTTTTATTGCAGATGGCCATGATGGTTTAAGTTAGGACTGAAATCTGCACTTCGACATGCTTATGAAACTGAATATTTGGCTGCCTTCATATTTTACTGAAATAAAGATAACAACCTTAACCACAAATAATTTGAATTGATGCTTTGACACTTTACAAAGGAATTGAGATTAGTTTGTGGGGTTTTTTTTCCTTTTTTTTTTGAAATTAATTATTGCATTTTGGTTATCTCAATCTGATATCTGTACTTATTTGAGGACAGTGCCTCCAGATTCAATCCGAAATATCTGCTGCTAAAGTAGTCCACAGGACTCAGGAGAGGGCTATTTTCATCCTACTTTCATCATATTTATTATGCATAGGTGAGGGAAAGTCTGTAGGTAGGCTTTATCTGCCTTGAAAAGGCAGATGTCCTTTCAAGGACAGATAAAGCAGGAATATGAAAAGTTACTAGTGAATACTCGTTATTATTTCCCCTATGAATTTAAAGAAACTTTAAAAAATTATGTTAATTTAATTGCTAATTTTGATTTATTGCCTGCCAGCTTAGTATCTCAGAATTTAGAAAGAGCTTGCTACTACTGTAAAAGCTCAGCATTGCTTTCAGGGATTTTAATTTTACAGTTGCAAAGAAATTGCATCATTTCCCTCAACAAACAGAAACAACTGATTTGTTATACAGGAAGCTAAGAAAACAGACAAACATGAAAGGCCACCATCTGTTAACTCAAAATGAATTTCTGCATATATACACTGCAAGACTCCGTAGCCAAGTCCATGTAACAGCCATACCAAAGTGATTGTCCCAGGTGTTGAAATAAATGGTCATGTCCTTTCAAAAACCATGAATATTGCATTTAAAGATTCTTATTTTTTAAATAATAAACTGTGTGTTCTTTTTAATTGCCTTTCACTTTCCAGCTTTTAGAATGCACTTGGGTCATGTTTTTACACTTTTCCATTAAGCCAAAAGAAAAAGAAATTAATTTTTCTTAAATGACGCCCAGGAGTCTCACATAATCACATTACCCTAGGAAATGGGACTTGAGGAGAAATACCAAACACTGTGAAACATTTGATAAAAACATGGAAAGAAGAAACTACAAAATAGTAGTAAGCTGAGTGTATTTTAAAACAGAAGTCCCTACTGATGCTGGGACGACAAGAGGTCGCCAGACTGAAAACAAGCCTTTGCCAGCTGTGTGTTCATGAAATCAAACAGGTGCCACATCTAAAATGTCTGGGATACTCCTGATACAGAGATGTTACAAACAATAATTAGTCTGTGATCCAGAGAGATAATTGTGGGGAGCTTTGATGAGAAACAAACAAATAAAAGGAATTATTTGTATCTTGTTAGTCTTCAGTGAGAAACACATGGACATTACTCAACCTCTGGACTTCCAAAAGAAAGGGAAACAGCAAAAAAACCAAAGCAATCAAAGACTGGGGGCTGGTGTGGAAAATTTAAGTGAAAAAGGTACAAATCTAACTATGGTGCTGTCAGCATCTAACCATCCATGAGTGAATCTTGCTGAAAAAATAATTCTGTCTGGTGAATTACACGTATTCAGGACTCCTCTCTTACTTATTAGTTATCAGCTTAGATAGTGGTTGCTGTTGCTGAAGTTGGCAGTGTTAATACAAATTAATAAGAGAGCTAATGTTAGTTCTTTGTGTTGAGATTTTCTGATTTCTTTATGCAATCCCTTTCCCCAGTGGTTTGGTGAACTGAACTTACCCTCCCTAGGCTGTGATTATTGACCTTAGGGCTTTTCATTCCCAGGCATTCTCCAGCATCCCTGTAGATTAGAGGGCTTCACTTGTGCACCAGCTCATTTCAAGACCTTTAGAACACTGAAATGGTGGCCAATAAAACAGCTGAAATAGATCTAATCCAAATGACTAATATGGATCAAGGGACAACAGTGCCAGGTTAACCAGAGGAAAGTTTATAGAGGCCGTTGATCACTAGAAACAGGCTGTCCTGAATGTGGAAAAACTGGAATTCAAGAAATCAGTCAAATTTCTAAAGTCAAACCAGCCTCATCTGACTAAACAATTCCCTTATTGTATAGTTAAATGGGATTTCTGACAATCCTTTCTCAAGGCTTACATTGGTAGCTCCATTTTCAAATTAGCACCTAAAAGAATATAAGAACCTTTTCTCTACACCTGAGGTTTGATTGCAAATTGCCTTCCCATTTAATTTATTGTGGTTACCCAGATGTGATCTCTTTTTAAACATCACAACTGGCCTAAATTCAATTGCTTTGGCACAAGTGCAAAGTCGGACTGAGCCCCAAAGCTGCATTGTCACTGTTGTGGATCTGCCCCAGGGAATGATTTGCACTGTGCTGGGGACTGCCTGGTGTCAGCTCAGTTGCCATCCAGAGCAGTCCTGGCCCTGCTGAACAGAAACACAACAGCCAAGGAGCCTGGCCTTATGTTCAGCCACTGCTCAATGCACACATGTGATCACACCCAAGCAAGGTTTGTAGCTCAAACACTGAGCTACAAAAAAGCTGAGCCTGAAGCTGTGGACTGCACTTTGCAGAGGGCTGCCAGGGAAGGAAGAGCCCTTCGCAAACTTTTCAGCTGAGTCCTTTGCTCCACGACAGCTGCTGTGGCAATTCCCTCTTCTCCTGACCTTGTGGTCTACTCCACTATGCTTCAGAGATCTTTGGGAAGGGAGACAATTACACCTAATGTGTTTGGACAAGCCTAACAAGTATGCAAATTAATAAGAATGGGATATTCTGGTCTGCATTTCCCTTTACAAATGTTTTCCTCCATTTATGCAGGCTGCACATCTGCTTACCTGCTCTAACTAATGATAATGGATCTAGCAGGATGAGGAGAACACAATATTCCCTCCAGTGATATTTTGGGGATGGGGCAGGGAGAGCTCCTTCCTCCACTGAAAGTAAGGAACCTTAACTAACTCCTTAAAGCAGGGGATAGATTTCTTATGTAATTCTCCTTTTCAGACACAGGAGGAAGAAATATCCACCAATCCATGAATGTAAGCATCTAGGAGCTGGGAAGAACACAGCAGGTCACCCCTGGCAATGCTCACATTTAAACTGTGTGGCTTTCATTTAAATAAATAATTTTCCTATAATATTCTTTCATTATAATAAATAGTTTTCTGATTTATTATAAAATGGAGCAGCACTTTTGGCTCTGGTATTAAAACCAAGCTAAACACAATGAATACAAAGAGCTCATGGGCACAGGTGTGTGATATTCTTCATGCGACAGTGAGGTCTGTTAGCAGGCTTCACTTCAACGTCTAACATTGCATTTCTCTTTCTAAAGCAGTCCTTAAAGAGTTTTTAGCTAAACTACAGAAAGAAAAAGAAGAAAAGGTACTTTAATAATACATTGCTTCATTAAAAAATCGTTCAAATGTTTCTGCAGTCCTGTTCAGTGGAATTTATGAGTAAATGAATGCCAAATTAAGAAAAGTTCCCATATTCCATTGTTTGTGCATCTCATTACATGAGCATTTCATAGCTTTTTAATATTCACTCTGAGGCAGAAAGCATCTGTAGTCATGGAAAAATTTATAGCCCAATCTCTGACTGAAAACACAGTGTACATCTTTTCTCCCTGGAAAACAAATTCCCTCTTTTTACCTGAGCACAAATGGCAGCATGGCAGCACAAGGTGCAGGTGTTGTAAGATAGCAAATGTACATGGAGAGAATGTCCCCAGAAAAGCAATATTTATTTCCAGGGAGGCTTCTGATGTGGCTTATCGTCTGTGTTCAGCAGTATTGCAGTGCTTGGCCTGTGCTCCTGGAAACTGTCAGGACTCTTTCCTGAAGGCTTCAATGCTAAATTTTGATAGTGTGAATAGAAATAAAGTGTTTCTGTTTTCTGCAGGTTTTTTGCAAGGGCTCTCTGTGAAGCCTGGAGGATGGGCAGCCATATGAATTCTTAAAAAAAGGAGTAGAATACTCCACATAATTGCATAATTCTCTGTCAAATCCTACATCTATGATAAATTTTTGCATACTTCATGCTGGTATTCACAAGAGAGCCCCCTCTTTTCTGTTCTTTGTCCACTACAACAGCACCCATTATCTTAAAAATGAAAGAGAAAGAACAAATCAAAATTAATAATTTCTCTCCTTTTGAAATCTTTCCCTTATGGGGGACAAGACATTACTTTTCTTCAGCTCTGACTATGAGCTAATGCTAGAATTGAAGCTGCTTCTCATCACAGTTTTAACATTTATTACCTTTATATGTAAGATATATGACTTCTGGATTATTAGATTATCCTGTAAATCATTGCAACTGATTTAATTGTATTACCTTTCCTTAAATTGTATAGTACTTTTCACCCCATGCAGAACCCTTTTGCATGTCACGATGTAAAAGATGCTATAAAGTTTTTAAGAGCCTCTTTCAAACATCACTGTGAGTAGAAAACACTAAGGATTCATGTACTGAGTGCTAAAAAATAGATTACACAAAGTTGGTGGGTGTATGAATTTCAGTATGTGCCTGTCTATCAGAACTGTAGGGCTTTCATTAGCTCATTACTGATAAATATTAATTTAACAAGGCCACTCCGAAATTCCCAACATTTGTCCTTTCAGACCACAGACCTCTTGATGCCACTTCAAATATTTGGAGGAACACTGCATTTTCTAGCAGAGGAAACAATAAGTATCCAGCCTTAATAAGCTGCTGAATATTTCAGCACTTATGAAATATGAACTCAAGGAATCAGAGCTGCTGTTTGCAATTTGCTGTCAGGTACAAAGGGATTGTTCTCATATATTTGGCATTACAGTCAGCTAATCCTTGTCTGATTCTTGTGTGTCACAAGCCAGTGAAATAAAACTATGGGATGTTGTTTTATGAGCAATGCAATAATAAATTCCCAAAGAAGGTTTTTTTCTTAAACCCAAGCCTGCAAGTATCAGCTTGAGGAATGCTTTCTGGAATCATACTCATTATAACTTGGGCCCAGTTTCCACAAGGATAAGATCTGAAACAGCATCTCCATGCTAAACCTTTAGGCTGGGATTCAGAATATGCTTATTCTTTTTAGTATGTAGAGGATATTTTTGGCTTATTGCATTAATAGAAAAACATAGTGAAAGATGATTATGAGTTTTACTCTTGTAAATCCTGGGTATTTTGCTCAATATTGGTAGGATGTTTGGAAAAGTACATTTTGATTTTCTGATTCTAGTGTTTGTGGAGAAACTTGTCCATTTTAGATTTTGTTTAGCTTAGTAATAATATTAACAGTAACAATCTGTATACTGGCTTAAGTTTAGGAGACCAAAATCCAAAAGTTCCAAGACAAAGCTTTTTTGAAACATCCCCATGTCCAATAAAACCAGTGGTGTTACAAAAGTATAGAACTTAAATTTTAGAGAAAAAAGAAAGAAAAAACAGGTCTTAGTTGATTTCCAGATGACATGCTGGAGAAAGAAGCTTGTGGTGCTTTGTTAGAGATGTATTAACTCATGCTATTGTCTTGTACATCTATTACAGAGCACCGGAAATTTCATTTCAGAGAGATATTAATGATTTCTAAAATTAATTTATTTTACCTAATTTTCCTTTACCTTAATGGGTCCTTTTTTCCCAGTGTTGTGAAATTTTTCCCACCTTGATTAATAGGCCATAAAGACTTTAGGGAATGGATAGACACGAGTAGCAGCAGCAGCAGCAATTGGTGTCTCAGCCTTAGTGGGAAGGTGAGGTCAGGCAAAAACATAAAGCATGGATAAATATCTGACATAAAGAGGCCTCGCAGAGTAGAGAAGATGAAAATGATTCCTTAGTGAAATGGATCTTGAAACATGAGCCTGGTACCTGGGCATAGTATTTGGTAAGGAAAGGAAATTAAATTTTACTTTTAAATTTTAGATCATGTATCTTTTAGAAAAGAAATTTACTGATAAGATGGGTATAAAACATGGTAGTAGATGGGCTTTTAAATGAAAGACATTCACAGGCTCGTATTTTAATGTGCCATGCCCTGAGATAATACATAATCTCAGAGGTCCCCAAATTATTTCACAGCACTGATCATCTTTTAAGTGAAACAGGAGTTTCTGGGACCACTTTCCCTCTGGATGACATGCCAGCTCCCAGCCATGTGTGTGCACCCTGAGCCTCACATTCACCAGTGTAGAGCCATGGACCAAAGGAGCCATTCACCAACACTTCTAAAAACAAATGTATCCCCTGCTCTTGTTCTGTCTCAAAGATGCAATTCCATGTAGCAATTAATTACTTATTTCTTCAAGTAATTAATTGCTAAATGCCAAAGAATTGTTGCACTACTGTATGTAGAAGTAACAAAATTACTCAAAGGTTTTAGGAAAGTCTTCGAGAAAGCAATTATTGCTAGTTGTAGTCAAAATTATTTGTTATATTAATTACCAGTAATCTCTGCCTAGACATAATTAGACTGGAAGCAATTTTATAGTGGTGCAATGTAATTATGTCATTAATATGAAAAATAACGTATTATTTTACTTTAATTTGACATATTATGTGTTTAAGAGCTTTCCAATTAAAGAACAAAGGTTTGACTTAAAGAACAAAGTGTGCACCAAGTTTTGGGATAATTTCTCACAGTAATAGCATGTTCAGGCAGATATTAAGATCTGTACATTTACATTCTTGTTTAGTGCTTATAAATATGACCCAAACCTAAGTTTTCAATAAACTTCCACTTTGGACCTGAATTAATTGCTCTCCAATTAAGTAGAGTAGTTCTAAACTCTTGTGCAAATTTTACTCCTACAAATTCTTGTGGCATGTACCTTTCAGAGATTCTCATTCTGATCTCAGTAAGAGTGATCTGATGAACAATGTAATTTATTCACAAGTGTAATTAGTGGGGTTTTTTTAGTTTTCATCTGGAATTAATCTCTAACATTTTACCATAACTTAAGCACAGTCTTATCAATAAGCAAACATTTGACGTAGTCCACTGATGCCTGTTCTGTCTTCCTCTTTTCCCCATATTTTTCATGGTGACAATAAATGAATGCCCAAGGGATTTTCCAAGTTCAAATCAGCAAGGAAAAAAAGTGATTTCAGAACATAATCATAAAATGTTAACTAGTGATATAGAATGTTTCTCGTTGGGAAAAAAAACCCAAACACAGAAAAAAGTCCTGGGTTTTAAATAAAATTAAAGTACATATTACAAAGGAAAAATATTTTGCTTAAAAGTTTTCATGAACTTTTTTGGAGTCAGGCAGTTTGTGAAACACATTTTCAAATTAGATACACCTTCAGCAGTGAATAATAATATTTCTGATAAGTGATTTAACATAATTTAGACAAAGCTTTTCATCTTTTTGTTTTAATGTACTATGAGGGTTTTTTCTACCAAATATCATTAATAATCAAATAATTTCATAAGCACAAGCCCACAACAAAAAGATTAGCAGTCTCAGATAATTGTTTATCATCTATAATAGCACTAGTTTTATGAGAATTCACTGATAAGAAGTGTGAAAATATACCCTACATGATTATTAAGGAGCTACTTTCATTTGTATCATTGTATTCCTGCAATTTCTTGCCAGAGTGTTTTGACAGAGGCTCTTCTGCTGAGGAATGGAATAACCCACAAACACCCAGAGTCCATGTCAGGAACTCTGACTATTCCCAGACCGTTCTTCAGAGACCCTGTGGACGATTTTGTTGTGTTCTCTAACCTGAGCAGCCACTGGCCAGGTTTTCCTGAGTGTCTGCAAGCACCTCATACAAATAAGGGCTGACTCTTGCACGAGTCATTGCATGTAAAGGAAAGATGCAAATTAGGGTTTGTGCAGCCTCAGATGCATCACTGCAGTGATGAAATTATTTCCGGGGTTTTAATGTGTAAAACGTTCCAGCACCTTTTAAAAGGGGTGGTATCTATAGAAGAAATTCATGTAATCCCCTCTTTTACAAAACCTTTTTGGTTAAAATAAATACTTCTTGTTACTGCTAAAGCATCTGCTAAACCTGCAGATAAGACACAGTGTATGTAGGTGCTGTTTTCTGTTTTCAATTTTAGGAAGATTCCACCTGAGCAAATAATTTCTAGGTACCTCAATTTCTGAAACGTATTATATGTTCCTACTCTCATATTATTTGTCAAAAAAAACCCACAAAAAAATCAACCAACCAACCAAAAACCCCAGAATCCTGTACGTATTTAGTTTAGTTCCTCCATTATTCTCTGCAGAGTACTCATGAGACATCTAAGTTACATTTACTGGAATCTGAGGAGTCTGAAAATCATTTCCATTTCAGTGTTGAAACAAACAAAAAAAACCCCTACTCTGTAATTGTTTTTAGCTTTTAGGTAGTTCATGGCTTTTCTTAGTGAATAGCTCATTTTGAATGTGATTGAGATTTTTATGGGAAATTAGTACTATTTGTTTGTTAAGTAACTTTCAAATTAGAAGTTGTGGTAAAAATGGAGTCAATTTATGGAGCATTTCAGATTTTGATTTTTTTTCCCTCTCATATTTAGTGATAATGACAAATCCCTTTTTAATGAAGTTTTAAAATGAAAGCCAATCTCAAGTGGCTTTTTTTATCAACTATTTACTTTAGATCAAAACTCTTATTGTCGTGAACCACAAGCATTATGCAGACTAAAAATGCCTTATTAAATCTGTCATTTTAATCCCAAGCCATGGATTGCACCATAATTTATTGGATAAAATTATAGTAACAAATAGCAGTGATGATGTAACACTATATTTCAACATGTTTTACAGCACCACAATGTTATTCTAGTGATTATACTGTAGTTGGAACAAATATTACTAAATTTGAGACAGATTTATTATAGTTTTAGACTTTCTTTTACTCGGTCCAGGAAACAGAGGATTCACACACCAACTCTTATTAACATTAATGAGCGTTAATTGCTTATCTCCCTTGTGTACTGTAAGGAGTTTCCATCCCTCTGGCTGTCTTGTATGTTAGCACCTTTTAAGGTTTGGTTTGGGACTAGATGGTCCCTCCAGTTTCAGCACTGTGTGAAAGGAGGCACTGAGCCAGAAAAACATTTCAATCCTCCTTCCCTTGCCTCTCCTGCCCTTGAGAACCCATCCACGGGCAGTGACTTGGGTGAGAGGAGCCAGGCCAAACCATGGGCAGTCTTTTTGCATCCCTGATGCTCTCCTGGGTGAATAAAGGGCAAAATGCACCGGCAGGTCCAACCCAGCCCAGCCTTCCTGCCCTTCATCCCAGCTGCAGAGAGCCAGGAGGTCACAGGAGGAGCCTGAGGGGCTGTAGAGACTAATTTTGCTTTAATGTCATAAAGGTAAGGTCTGATTTATCATTATATACACCCTGAAAAGATAGCTTCGGGTTTGGAACAAATAGATTGGTATCAGAGAAATTTGAACATCTGTCAGAAATAAACCACGCTTTTGGTGAGATGCTGAACAGTGGGAGAAACTTGCAGTCTCCTACTGACTGGTCATTGATTTCCATCATCCCCACAGTCAGAGACATCCCTCTGTGATGTTAAGGAGAACCATTTATGGCATTTTCAGCCAGTCCCAAAACAGCAGAGGAAAACCAAACTCCCAAGAGAAGAATCTGTTCCTATGCCAGCAACCCAGTCCTGCAGACTGCCATGGCTCTGCTTGTTCAAGGCATGAGGCTGGCAATAAGCATTTGGATTTCTGACCTGCTTGCAGTATCTCTGAGGAAGAAAAGGCTGAATCCTGTTTCATCTCTACCAGTGCATACCATTTACTTCAATTACCTTGGCCTGAAATAGCTAATTTCCCTTTGATATTTACACTCCGGTACCAATACATTACAGGAATGGCTCTATCTGGCCTGTGAAAAGTTTCCTTCCACATTATAAAGTTTATGCCTAACTTCTGTTCCCATATTTACTTTTTAAATTACTTTTAACATTTCAGAAAATAGTATCTTTTAAATACAGTCCCCTGCAATCCTGATTTGTGAGGTTTAGCCTTGTTCTCCAGCCAGAACCTCACAGACCAGGTGCTTAATGGAAATGAGCAGAAACTGGGTGATATTTCTCCATTATGAGTTAAAGCTTTGAGAGCTTCAGAGTACTTTGGGGCAACAAAAGGAGGAAAAGTATGGGAACCAGTTTCAGCTTTTTGGTTTGGAACCTGTTTTGCTGTAATTTTGAGACACGATCTAACCCACAGGTAATTGATCATAATGAAAAAAACGCATTAATGAAAGTAATTGACAAAAGCCAGTACACCTGTCAAAGAAGAGAAACCTTGAAAAGGAATGGTGAGCTTTTGAAGGTCAAGGCTCAGTGTGGTGTAATCCCTACCATCTGTGTTCAGGCTGGTGCTATTCTCAGACTGTCATATGCACTCTCTTCTTTGAAAATAACAGACAAGGGAAAAAAGGCTTACCCAACAGGGAGCCTACATGTAGTTAGTTTTATAGAAAATGAAAAAGCACCACTGTATAAACTTAAGATGACCCTTAATTTTCCTTCCCCTTGACCTACACACGTCCACAATTGGTTTCAGAGCTGCAGCGACACTGGGAATGAAAATAACTAAGGGGCCAATAAAATGTAACAGTTATAACTGCCAGTTGGAATAGTAGGCAACCATACCCAATGCAATCAGCCAAGCATGGGATTGCCCTGCAAACTCACTAACCTGATCAAGAAATTTCAGCCTTTCCTTCAGCTGAGAGAGGTTCTTGCCTTGAGCCTACAAAAAGCTGTGGGCAGATTGTGTGCCCACACCAAATTTGTGACCCACGGTTGCCTCATCCATTTGGATTTTTGGGATGTCCTGGTCCCTAAAACTTCTGGACATTCTCAGACAAACAGGGGCAGCCTGACACACTTGTGGGAGATTAGTGACTGGGAGCACATTTGTGTGCTGGATCTGCAGAGCCCAGACACAAATTCTCAGCCAGTGCCCACTGCCTCACAGTCCATAAGCACAGGGATACAACAGGCAGCCTGGATGTCCAGCTCCTGATAGAGAATGCTCAGAATAAAAGAAGCTGTGTTCAAGGCCCTCTGTTTTATCAACACCAACTACCAGATATAAGAGCAATCTGCCTCCTTCAGACTTGGCTTAGCATGTTACTTGGGTGGCTTAGAAAGTATGAAGAGAGTCTTCTTCACTCACAAAATAGCCTAGCTTGCTGACAGGTCACTTTGTGTGGTCTGGAGTTCAGATCCCTCAGGCAGACGAGGAAATTGAATTCAGGTTTCCCACACACTGACAGGATATATTAATCACAGTGTTATTATATTAAATAAGGGCATTAGCTCCTCCATGGCAGTTCCACTTTGAAAGAAAAGGTTTAGAAATCCAGCTCCAGAAGCTGGGATGGAAACTCCAATTTCCTCCTCCAGATATCCTCACAACATCTGAACACAAAGTCCTGATGTAGTACAACATTTAACACACAAATTTGTTCTTGTTAGATCATCAAATGCAGAGGTAGATGCCTGCTTGCTTGTTTGGTTTCTTATTTCTCTTTTTTCAAACGTCCACATACATCCCCCAGGGAGCCTCATTGGGAAGTTCCTCCTTCCAGAAGATGGACAGGTATCTGTAGTGATCAAGCATTTGCTCTTCAGGTTTCAACCCCTGCAGGTTTTTTCCAACTCTATTCTAGATTATTTCACGCAAAAAATTCAAGGATGTGAAAAATTTTCAAAACCTTTACAAAATTCCCAAATTTTCTAATTTACTTTCAAAATTCAGTGGATACATGGAGAGTGTAGGCTGCCACTTGAAGATGTTTTTGTTCTAGACATTTTTTTCTATGAGAAAGGTTCATCTATTAAAATAATGATAAAGAAATTTTTATAGACCTTTTTACTGCCGAGTGCAGACATATGAAACTACAAAGCCCAACCAAACAGATCCTCCCAGACAACAGGTTTCGTGTACTTTGTGGGAAATGGTGTGTATGAAAAGCTGCTATTTCTGTTATTTTTGTGTCACAGGAATGGTGTGACTAAAAGAGCAGGTATAAATACTATATATGTCATATATACTCCTTGCTCCTGAGAAGAAAAATAAAAAAATAAAAGTGTCTGCCTCTGTGCACAAAGCCAGAACACAGCACATAAAACATCCCCTCTGTTAAATGGAGATTCCTGGGAGAACACCCACCATAAAAATAACGTATAAAAAATTAATAGTGTTCCACAAATGTCTAATTAAAAAGGTTCTCCACCTCTTTGGAAGAAACACATTTTATTTGCTCTCATTAAGGTGACCTAACCACTGTGCTTCACCCTTCCCAGCCTGCATGATGTAATCAACACAATCCCTGAAAACAGAAAACCAAAGGCAAAGAATCACCTTTCTTTCACTGAGCTGTAATTGCCTAATCAACTTTAAGCATATACCTTAATTAATGATTCAAAAGACATGCTGTTGACCCTGTGTCATCTAATTCTGCAGTATATACAGAAGTTCAGAACTGGATCTATCTTGAAAGGCAGTTCCGGAGAATCTTCGCTAATACCTTTTCCTTGCTATTCACATTCACTCAAAGTAAACATTTATCTTACTATTTTTAACTTTGACCTGGATGCACTCTCCGCTGGTAGAATGAAACCTCTCGCTCAGAATTGCAAGCAGGCAATTCTGGCAATTCTTCCTCTTGTTTGCATTAATTACCTTCTTCAATTAATTCCATTTCTTTACCTTTTTCTCTACTGTATGTGTCTCAGGATGTGGTTTGCTTGCACTGAAGCCAGGTCAGAGAAACTGAGGGAGCCTGAGGATGCATTAACACACAGGAACACCCAGAGCCCAGCGCACAGCTGCTCCCGTGGCCAGCTGTGGAGGACCTCATTGCCAAAGCTGTGCTAGACCACAACACCTTGGAGAGAATTTGGAGCTGGTACAAAAGGTAAGAAGTGTTACCAGGTCAAGGAATGCTTTTGCTGGGATACTCACTGGACAATAATGGGAGAAGAGACATGATGAAAATCATTGTGAGCCTAGACTGAAATATCTTGATTTATGGCTCTTGAAGTTGTGTAAAGGAATGAAAACTTCAGAAAATAAATAAATATGCTAAAGAATTCACAGCTTTGAACTTCACTTTACTAATAAGAAAAAAAAAAAGAAAAATAAAAGGGGAATAAAAGTAAAATTGAAATCTAAAATTGAGATGGAAATGCAATGAAGCCTTACTAGTCTGAAATTCAGTGCCCAGTGGCAAAGAGACAGAAAGATGCAGAAAGAAAGAAATTTGGAAGACAATCCTAAAACTCCGCAAAAATTTTATTGAAATGCATAAAGAGATATTTTTCTGTTATAGACTGCAAAAACATCCTACTTTGAGATTTCCAGAGTTTGGTATTTTATGCACTGGCTTGCCAATCTCAAGGCACACCTGAAAAAATAAAGTGGAGAAGAAGTAAAAACATTCATAGGGGGAGCATTTCCATGCAGGGAGAGTGAAAGAAGCCAGATGACAAATAAAGCTACAAAAGCAGTAGAGATTTCCTTTTGCAATGAAGCTCGTCATCCTTTAGGAAAAGAATCTGACAGTGACTGGGAATAACTTTCTCTGCACACAATTCTAAGCAGTTTATGTCAACATTTTTTTTTTCTTGTAATCCTCAGGGTAATGCATTGTTTTTCTTCTACAAGAGGTAGGTCAACATGTACTAGGTGCAGAATTTGTAAATTACAGCATTATTGATATGTTGCTAGGACTATCTCCTACATTTTAATTAGCTGCACAGCAAAAAGAAGGAGCTGCTTCTTTGCCTTGTGCATCTTCTGAAATGGAGCATTCTCCAAAAATGAGTAAGGATCTCGAGAGGCAGAGACCACAGTGTGCTGTGTGTGCAGGGGCAGGACATGCTCTGAAGTACTGCTCCTACATTTCAATTTGTCACTATTGTTTTGGCTCTCAAGTCCCTTCTGCTTTTTTCCAAAGCCACTGAAGAACCAACAGGAGTCACGAGACAACACACTTGCTGAGCAGGACTGCAGAGTCCCATGCTTAGGCTGACAAGCTGGCAATAGATATCGCTCATTCAGTACATCTCTATAAATTGCACAAAAAAATGCCTGGGGAGCCTTGGTAATGAATACATCAACTTTTACCCTACACTGTAAAAACAGCTATAAGGAAATGATTTCTATGCTGCAGAGGGGGTACACAGGCTAAAAAGAAAACTCAACACTTGCCAGAAAAATAAACGCTCTGCTCCATCAGAGAGATGAGAGAGAAAGATAAAGAACTCTGTTTGTGCTAAGCCATCGTATTAGGTGTGCATGGCAAGGTTTGGGGAGCAGGGCAGCCACAGGGGTGACTCCTCTGAGGAGGTGCCAGGAGCTTCCCCTGTGCCCAAAAGAACACAAGAAGACAGAGCCACTGCTGGCCAAGGCTCAGCCCCTCAGCAACACTGGCAGCATCTCTGGGATAAAGTATTAAGGAAGAGAGGAAACCCTGCACAGCTGCACCTGGGGAGAGGAGTGAGGATGTGGGAGAGCAAAAGTCCTGCAGGCCCCCAGGTCAGTGCAAAAGGAGGGGCAGGGAGATATCCAGCCCGTGGAGCTGGGATTACCCTGCAGCCTATAGTGCAGCTGGTGAGCCAGCTGTGCCCTTGCAGCCCATGGAGCTCCGCAGGGAGCAGAGATCTGCCCACAGCCCATGGAGCTCCGCAGGGAGCAGAGATCTGCCCACAGCCCATGGAGCTCCGCAGGGAGCAGAGATCTGCCCACAGCCCATGGAGCTCCGCAGGGAGCAGAGATCTGCCCACAGCCCATGGAGCTCCATGGGGATACAGAGATCCACCCACAGCTCGTGGAGCTCCATAGGGAACAGAGATCCACCTGCAGCCCATGGAGGGCCCCACACTGGAGCACGGGGGATGCTCTAATAGGCTGTGACCCCATGGGGTGAGCATTCTGGATCAGTTTTGCTGGCAGGACTTATGATCCTGTGGGGGACCCACAGTGGAACAGTCTGTTCCTAAAGGACTGTGTTTCATGGAAGGGACTTACATTGGAGAAGTTCATGAAGAACTGCAGCCTCTGGAAAGGACTTTGTTGGAGAAGTTCATGGAGAACTCTCTCCCATATGAGGGACCCCACACTGGAGCAGTGGAAGAGGAGTGAGAAGTCCTCTCCCTGAGGAAGAAGCAGTGGAAGACACAATGTTTGATAAACTGACCAAAACCTCCATTCCCATCCCCCTGTGTCACTCCCAGGGAGGAGGCAATAAAAATGGGAAGTTAAGCTGGGAAGGAAGGAGGGTTCGGGGAAGGTGTAAGAAGATTTGGGGCTTTTTCTGTTGTTCTACACTGATTTGATTGGTACTAAATTAAATTAATTTTTCCTTGAGTCGAGTCTGTTTTCCCTGTGTTGGTAACTGCTGAGGTATCTCTCCCAGTCCTTATCTCAGCCCAGGAGAATTCTATTATATTTTTTCTCCTCTGTCCGGCTGAGGATAGAGCAGCCTGGTGGGCACCTGGTTCCCAGCTGAATTGAAGCAGACAACAAACCCTTCCCCTCATTACCAGGGGGCAAATCTCAACAAAGATACATAAACTTCCTATCTTCCATGTGATACTGCTTGCTACTTAAGTGGAAACTGATTAAGGAAGTTTTCTCACTTAAATAGAAAAGCTGGGGGAAACAAATGAGAAAAAACCTGTCATGCGGTCTATTGTCACCTCTCACAGTTATAATCTTAATTTGCAAAATGAGCATACAAAACCTCCCTGATTCTGATTAGCAGCAAGACAGCAGTGCCCAAGCAGCCCGTGGTCCCCATCTTGCTTATCCTTTGTCAGGTGCCAATTCAATATTCGCAATTTTTGTGCTGCACTCTGATGTTCCCTGAGTCTGATGGAACTGGGAATGGGTATTGTTGGGATAACTCAGAAACAGCAGGAGTTTTGTTCATCTCACTCTCTGGAATCTTGAATTTCTCAGCTCAAGTCCAGTTTTCAGCTAGCCACAGCTGAGCTGAGGACAAAAATAGCCACGTAGCCTACAATTTGAGTTTTGATTGAAAGAGCTTTCTGATTTATTTGCCTCAGATAGAATCCTTGTACAGATCCAGGCAACAGGAATAGCAGAAGCGTCTGAGATGGGGAATTGCGTGTCTGTCCAGCAGCAGAGCTGGATGGGTTGCTCCATTGTACATATTTATGGAGCTAAGCTGAGCCCTCAGGGTAAAAGTGAACAAAGAATAGACTGTTTTTCTCCTAAAGCATCTGGGTGTAAGTCTTATTTTGCCAGCAACCGTGGTGTTTATGGGCATGTTTTACTGGAAACCTGCTGCTTCTCACAACGTTTCCTGAGTGACTGTCTTAGTAAAACTGCATCTGGAAATGACAAGCACACAGCTGTAAATCTGAAAAGCAGTGTGCAGCCCTAATAGCTAGCAGCTACAGCACAGCTGTCCTGCTGAACGTTGGAAAGATTTACAAAGACAAAGCAGAGCAATGAATACGTTTCTGAGCGCTCTGTGATCACATTACACCTCTTCCTCTTCCAAGAATTTTTTTGTTGCAGACATAGAAGGGACTATCACTGCTCTTGGAGTGAATGCCTTAGGCAGGTAACCTATTACTGCTGACCTGCCTCAGGCACCCAGAATTTCTGCCCTGTACCTATCTTCCAAAGCAATGGCTAATGTTGTATTATATCATTTTTCATTTTCACCTGAGTTGGATCCATGACAAGATCAAGACCAGGAAAATGAGCCAACTTTAAAAAAAAATAAATATAGTACTACAGTGGCGTGCAGCATTTTGAGCATTGCAGGGAGTATTCATGTAGTGGGATCATCATAAAAGAGATATGCAGGAGGAAGAGATGAAGGAGATTTGTGGTTTTCATTATCATGTGCCCTAAGCTGTGGAATTCTGTGACCACTCTGGGTCTCCTGAAGCTCTGAGGTGCGAGGAGGCAGTGGCAGGAGGTGGAGAGGAAACAGCCAACACACCTTGCAGAAATACTGATTTGGCTGGCAGGAGGAGTTGCTGCTCCACTGGACCAGTCATTGCCAGGGAGGACCGGGGACTGGAGCCAAGGTGTTGGAGTATGAACAACATGGCAAATTGCCCAGCATTGTAAAGAAATAGAGTTGCTCTCTTCTGTGTAAAAATCTAGGTGATAAAGTACTCATTAAAAAAAAACCTCACTCCAGTATTTGAATAATAATATTAATAATAAAATTACTAAAAAATAAAAAAGGGTCTTTTCTATTCCTAAAGCAAGAAGTTCTAATTCTGTAATTCAAAATATTTTTTATTTCAAAATGCCCTGAATTTTGCTAAAAAGCATAATATCTAAAAATACTAGAAT
Source organism: Sterrhoptilus dennistouni (assembly GCA_013397095.1). NCBI lineage: Eukaryota > Metazoa > Chordata > Aves > Passeriformes > Zosteropidae > Sterrhoptilus > Sterrhoptilus dennistouni. Next base: position 391,495 of record VWZU01017254.1, on the reverse strand, counting down.
CCTGAAACAAACCATCTCACTTGAGCTAAGCATTTTTTGCAATTCCTGCAGAAACTCACACTTAAACATATTAATATGTAGAGGTGTGTTTGTGGAAAACCAGGTGTTATTGATTTTAAACTGGATTGTTTGCTTAAAACCAGCGTTAATTTTATGCATATATCTACATACACACACAAGTACTTAAAGTCTGTGCATCCATGCTTGGTTTTGGATTTTCAATAGCAGAAAACAAATTATTTACTAAGTCTCTTTCTGAAGATGATGCTGTTGGATGTGTACTTAAACCTGAGCACCTGAGCATAAGCCTTGAGTTTGCTAACTTTGCATCTGCTTATTAATTCATACCTATTGCAGGCTTTAGAGAAGGCTGAATACAAACTTGGGAAATTCATCAAGCCCCTCTTGCTGTGAGCCCAGATCTCTAGATTTTTGATAGTTTTACCTGAAGACCTGTCAATAGCTTCATTAAATCAAATAAGTCACCAGCCAGGATTCATCTTTATATGGAATCAACTACATGGTTCTTTTATAGGTTATACATTGCCCTCCCATGTCTCTATTTACTCCTTTATCTGTTCTCTCTTTCTGGCATTTTTCCCATTTTACATGACTACGTTTTGCCTACCTAAGTCACCTCAGGGTGTTCCCATGGAAGGAATCCCATGGTAGAGCAGGCAGTTGAAGGTGCCCAGCTCAGCATGTTTTGTTCCCTTTTAAAATAATGTAGATAAATGGGGATAAATGGGCCCCTTGAGAACCACAGCTCTGGGGAGAAGGAACAGAAATGTCTCTCCTCCTTTTTGTTTTTGGTTTCTCTGCCTCTCCCACTCCCTCTTGTAACCTTGATTTTACCCTTAGATTTTTAAATAATAGCTATTTAAGATTTGGGAATAGTCAACATCCACCCCAAAATACCCATCAGGATTGAATCCACTAAAAGCCTTTCCTCTCAGTGAGGCACAAAGCAGCTGGGTGGAGGTGTTGGTTTGTGTTTCTCTGCAGTGCCATTCCTCTGCTCTGCCCCCAGTTAAACAGCCACGATAATGCTCCTCACTCAGCTTGTTTGAAGATTAAATTAGCTGTTATTAGTTCAGCTCTTTGAAGATGTACCCAAAGTGGTAAGTGCTAAGTAGTATTAAATGAATTTTAGTCATTAGACTCTGGAGAAGTTTTGCTGCTTTGGATCAGTGTTGGAGCCATGGTGCAGTCTGTGCTCAGGAGCAGCCCTGGCTCAGCACTGCCAGGTGCCACACCAGAGCCTCTGTCCTTAAACACTGCCACCTCAAAGGCATTTAAAGGACCAGGCTGAAAACTCACTTTAAAGAGCAGTCCTTGGTCTGCACAATTAAGGGAAGATTTCATTTTCCAAGTGCTGTCTCGGAAAATTTCTGTCTCCTTTTTAGCAGAGCTTTAGAGAAGCAAACCACCTACGTGATTTATTAAGCCAAACTTCCATTTCATTTAAAATAAAGAAAAGCTGTCATGCTGTCTTTCAAAATTTAAAGGAAAGTGGGCAACTACAATTTCCATTAAATTACTCCAGATTGTAGAGGGTGTAACACAGGTGAGATTTGGGTCCTTATTCAAGCCCTCTAGTGGTAGTTGTCCTGTTTGTTAACATGGGTAATTGCCTCATTACTAAACTAGATTATTTGGAATCAGGATATTAAAAGCATCTGCCATTAGAAGAAAGGAGAAGAAAAAAGAAATTGTTAGTAGAAAGGTGAGTATTTCTATGCAGAAATAATTGTGATTTAAACGTGCAGACTAGTAGAAATTCTAAATGCCAAGTGAAGTAAACAGAAAAGGCAGAAAGTGACACACTAAGCAGATTACAGGGCCTGTCCTCCAGGGCTGACAGGTGGTATGGACTGAAAATGTTTCTGCAAAGTCAGAGCTGACCCAGTTCTCCTACAGATAGGGTCAGAGTGTCTAAAACTCGGGATCTGAGTACTCTGGTACTGTGGAGAAGCTCTCAGTGAATGTCCTGCACTGTCCACACAGGGAAACAGCACCTTTCGTTACTCTAGGCTACATTTCTGCCACTACTCTCCAGCCACTATATTGCCATTTCTGTGTGTTTCTTAGACTTTCCTTTCTCTGTTAACTTTTCTTTCAAATCTAATTTACTAATGGCACAGTCCAAGGCAGCAGAGACAACACAGAAGCATTTCAGTGAAAATATTGCTGAAATCAGAAAATAAAAAAGGTTAGGGAAGAAAAAGTCATGGCAATAAAATCAGTATAGGTAGGACCACTCCTATTGCAACATATATTATATGTTGCCTTTTTCAGAAAGAAACTGTTTTAAAAAAGTAATGCTAAATTTAAGCTTAAACCAGTTTTATAAATACAAGACAACATTACAGTTTGGTTCTAGAAGCAATTTCAGGATTTTAACAATAAAACTGACCTGTCCAGAGCCTGTCAAATAACCAGCCTGCCTGTCTCAGCCCCCAGGTTAATGGACTATCTGTATATTCTGCACAGGACTGTACCTGAAGCTATTTTACTTATCAAATGGCTAAATAGTAGCTGACATGCCTGGCAGAGCATTCAGTGTTTCCCAAGAATACCTCTCCCAGAATTTTCTGGCAGATAAAAGCTTTACTCTGATGGTTCTGAGTGTTTCTTCAGCATCTCCTCTTAACCATCTAGAGGATTTTCTGGAGTGCTTACATGAATAGAGGTGCTTGTTAGAAGTACTCATTTCAAGGAAGTGTTTTGTGAGTGAAACAAGAATTATAATAGACAGTCAAGAGATCCTTTGGGGAAATGGGGTTGGTGGGAACAGACAGAACATCTTTGCTGAATAAAACATTTTTTAAAGGAATGTCAAAACTAAGCATAACAAGAGATCTCTTCCAGAAGGGGATGGTCTTCACCCTGGATACTTTCCCATTACTTTTCTCATGTTCCATGAGAGCTCCATAGTGTCTGAATATTTTTGGACTGTCTCAGAAAAGTGTTTAAGACATTTATTTGTATTCTAAACATTTGATGAAGTAATTTTTTAAAAGGCAAAGTAATAGAGTGGCCCTGCTTAGTACAGTCCTGAAAATTAAAATAATAAAGTCTATGTTGTTTTGCCTGCAGTTATGGTATTACACAAGTAAGACAGAGCAAACAAATAAATATGCATCACTTTCTAGTATAAGGTTCTCTGAAAACTGTCCTTTGTGAGAAGGATGATCACTAGGCAATGTATAGGGCATGTCCAATAAAAATGTACAATGAACACACTGTGTGGCAGAGTTTAATTTCCTGGCTCTTGTGGAACTTAAATCTCAGCTTTAATAAGACTGCGCTGCTGCACAAAAGGCACCACGAAGCAGTGTGAAGCAATGGCTGCAATGCAAGCTGAGTGCACAGAATTATGGTCTTTTCCTGGACCTACCACTGGCTTCCAAAATCATTTCGTACATGTCACTTCTACAGCTCAATTTCCTCCTTGATAAAAATGGGACTAACAATGGTTTCTCACCTTTGACACCCCTGGATGAAAAGTGCTTAGTATTATTAATTCATGAATTTATCAACCCCAAGCAGAGTTGTGACCTTGAAAATGGAGAAGAGTTCCAGAGTCTGCAAGGGCTTCTGGGAAGATCATTAGGGCTATTTATTTTACCAGGCAAGCACGTGGCTGTTAAAGTGATGTTGCAGGGCTGAGGAGGAGAGGCAGTGTCACACATCAGATAAAGGGCTGGTTTTCGTGCCCAGACAGACAGAATTATGGAGACACAGCACTGAGCAAAGGCTGGAATAAGCCCATCATATCCAAGGGGAAGGGCTGCTCCCCTCATGGGAGACGCAGAACAAAATTTTGAAAAACTCTTCATGCTTCAGTCCTATATCTCATGGATTAGTTAAGGCAATCAGTCATAACTATTGATCAGCGTGGCAGTACACAGGGACTCACAGTAAAACCTCCTTCTCAGTAGAGATCCCTTGGGAACATTTTTCTTTTTTAAGGTAATAAAATGATCAAGAAAACTGAGGCTGTGTTTTGTAAATCTTTACTAAAGAATGGCAAACCCAAGACAATTCATCAGCTGAGGTCCAAAAATTCTCTCTAAGAACATTTTTCATATGGAAGGCAGCCTTAGTCCATTGATATTTCATAAGTCTATGTAAGAATAGCCCAATAGTTTGCCTTACCAAAATATTCAGTGCTTTATTAACTTGCCTTTTTGCCTTGTTGCAAAGAGAATTGGAAAGCCCTGAGTGAGTTCCAGCTGAGGGTTCTGCAGTTTCCACTCTGCTCTGCAATTTCCTTTGCGCTCCTTTAGCCGATGTTAATTGTGCACCGCTGCTGTCACTGGAGCATGTGTCCCCTGCTGCACTGAATCACCAGAAAGCAGCTCTCCCAGTCCATCTGTGACAGCTCCAAGTGCAGAGGAAACACTCCTTGTGGATACACTGATTGGATGTGGCAAGGGATAAGTGGGCTGGCAGCAGTGGCTTTGTGCATTTTAATAACTGACGAAAAAAGGAGATGGGAATGACTTCCAGGAAGTGGAACAGGGAATGTAAATTTTCTCTTCTCAACTCACCCAACATGCTTGTGCTTAAGTTGCATTTTAAAGGACTAGAAATTTAGCTGGGACAATGAAAACTGCATGCATCTCTTCTAAAATATTTATATTACACCTCAAAGTAACTTGTATAACAGATCTTAATACAGATGATAAACATTTTACTATATAAAATACACCAACATGCTGCAAAAGATTTGCTCAGGGCTGTCTTCTTGCTGTTGTTTTGTCTTGTTCTTAGTGGGGATTAGTGATGCAGAGTAGTAACTTTTCTAAGATTAGAGAACACAGAGAAAGGAAAAGTGCAACCAAGCAAAATACTTATCAGGATTACACTATCTGTACAGATAAACAGATATAAAACCATAACGTTTGGAGCTACAGATATGTTCTTAAATCTGATATATACAACGTGGGTTTTGTCCAACAAATAACGAGGTATCCCATCCTATAATGTACATCACATAATCATACAGTATGTAAATATGACACACAGTGATTAATACGTGACACATTTTTTCTTACAGTCTTAGATCATATGCCTGAAACTGGAAAGAAATTTTAGATATGGAGAGAAAATAATACAGAAAATAATACAGAAAGTAATTTCTTCTCTAAAATCTCTGAGCCTTCTATAGAGACCAGACTGAGATTTCGGCAACTTTCCTCACAAAAGTGCAACAAACACAGCACAATACTTAAATGGAACAAATACCAGTGGGACTCTCAGTTAAGAACATTCTGTCTCATAGGGAAAATCATGACCCTATGGATTTTTCAGTTACAATGAAGTTATGACTTAGTGGATCCTAAAATACCCTGGTGCCCTGTTAAGCTGCTGTTAAGTATTTATGTTCCATTTTGAGCTACTGACCAGCTCCATGTGGAGGTGATCAAGCTTCTCTGGGAGCTAAGGGTTGCCTTAGCTATTTATTTTTTGCTTAGTCTCCTTGACATTAAGGACTTTAGGACACTTTGAACAGAAAAAGAATTGGAAGTGTGAGACAACATTTTCTTCTGGGTGTGGGGGTGCTGAAATTGTTTCATAGGTTTGTTAGTTGTAGGTTTGATGTGATTTGGACTTTAACCCTAGCCAGGTAAAATTCTTGGTTTGGAATGTTCTTATCAGAAGTTGATAAGAGTTTCCAAGGCAACCTAATCCTCTGCCCAGGGTTTCGACCATCCCATTGTCTTTCTCCTTTATCTCAATGCATCTCCCCTCCCCACCCATCATCTCCCAGGCCGAAACCTTTCTCAGAGAGGTGTCGGACAGTGATTGGTGGATCTCCCAGGACCCCATCCCAATTTACCTGATTCGTTAATGTTGTGTATTGCATTTGGCCTTGCCCACCTTGCTTTATTTGATTGGTCTTGTAACTGGTGCCCACCCCTGAGATTGCTGGGGAACAAAAACTCCTTGAAAACGAGGCCCTGGGTCACTCTCCAGAGGCGCAGGCCTGGAACCAGGGACTGCCCCTGTGTTTCCCGAATGAAAACTTCTTCCTGAGCCTAAGAGTGTCCCCTCTTTCGAACCACTGCCGTGACAGCTAAGGCGAAGGCACTGTGGAGCCAAGACCCACGCAAAGGTACTGTTGGGCGTATCAGAGCTAGCAGGGTGGTCCAGCCAACCGCTGGGCTGACCTGAGAGACAGATACGCGAGGCAACACTGGGGAAGTAAAAAAAGTTAAAGAGAGATACAATATTCTTCCACTTTTTCCAAATCATGCATTTAGTGGCCTTTAAAAAACCCAAAAAAGCTATCACATTCCCAGGAATTTAACGAAAAAAGAAAAGCATAGCTGTTCATAAAACCATGTCAGAACTCTTCCTGATTTTTTCAAATTTGATTGGCAACATTTGACCAAAGCTATAAAGATAGTGAGTGTGCCATAATCTTTAGCCTTTCAGTCTGAACTGACTGTAAGACTCACTTTAATTTAAAACATAAACAAATCTCTTATCTATCTTGCCTATTTTGGAAGTGCAAACATAATAACTAATATAGCAATAAAACTTCTGCAAGGAGAAATTTATAGTGCATTAATCTTTAGATTCTGTATTTGGACTGGAAATGATTACATGATAATGGAGTAAATGCTTTGCTAAGTGAATGCAAACTTAAATACTGTATATATCAAATGTGGACATGCTGAAGAATAAATCTGCACTACAGATTAATTAATTTACAGAAAGAACTTTCTTAAATGAAAGCTTCTGAAATAATAAGTCCAGGGAAGTGAGTAGGCCATCATTAAAGGGCAGGAAGTAAATTCAATGTGAATCTATTAAAGAAGAGACAGCAAAGTTTTCTATTGAAACAGTGAAAAAAGAGCTACAGCCATCAAAGTTTCCCTCTTCCAGGAAGGAATCAACTCTTTATGCAGCCTGGAAGTGCTGCCAAACTTATTAATTAAATGGTGGGGTTACCTGAACACAGAAGATTGTAGATTCTGTAGAAATATTCCTTCCATAAGGAGGAGAGTGTGTGTAAAAATACATGTTCACTTACTACCCACCAGTTAAAATCTAACTCTGTGTCAGATTTAGTCTGCAATGCATCCTTCATCTTTTTTTTTTTGAGAAAATCTGTGTAACTCTACTACCAAATGTAGTTCTGCATGTGAACTCCTAGCTGGATGCAAATAGAGATTGTCAGAGATCAAGAGGGAATTAAATTTCTGTAACTCCTAAGTCAGCTGCGACCCTCAGAATCTTATGGACACCTTGGGCAAGAAAGCCACAAACACATTTCTTGTGCTATTTCTTTCCTTCCTTCTCAAAGCACTTCTATGCTAATTGTACTGGGGGGAGGGGAAAAGAAAGGTAATTCCCCTTCTTCCATTCCAGTGATTTTCAGTTAAAATTAAACCTGGTTAAACTGCAGCAGATACCTACTCTGTAGAACTGAAACAGAAGAAATAAGTTATTTTAAAATGAGAATTGATGGTAGCCCATGTTTAAGATGCCTTGGTGTACTGAGTTGCATGGCAAGGTTTTGGTAGTGAGGGAGCTACAAGAGTGGTTTCTCTAAGAAGGTGCCAGAAGCTTCCCCTGTGTCCAGCATAACCAATGGTAGTTTATATGGATAAAGCCTCCTTCCAATGTGTTACAGTGCATTATAAAGGGACAGGCCCAAGCATTTCAATGGATTAAGCATTGCTTCACTCAGTGTTGCCCAAGCTCTCATTCTGAAAATTGAGCTGTGCCATTTATGTCAGTTCAGCTGCGCAACACCAGGCACAGCCTCCTGCTTTTGTAAAAGTAGATCTTCCTGACTGGTGGCCCTCCATCACAACAAAATGCTCACTTCCACTGATAAGGGTATTTATTGCAGGAAGGAAAACAGCAGGGTGTTTGTTGGCAAATAGTGTTTCCCAATTTGAGGAAACAGCTGGGGAAGACAACTGTCAGACAGGTTTAAGGAGCACAGAACAAACAGGAGTAGCAAGAAAAGTGAGGAAACGTGACCTCAACTCCACCCAAACCACAGGCCACCCACATTAATTTTCTGATATTTTTGGATGAAATAGGAATTAACTCTTCCCAGCTTCTTTCTATTTTCCTGCCTGCCCTAAATCTGTGACCTATGGCTGCAGCTTCTGCACAGCTCAGGAAATCCCAGTCAAATCCCAGTCTCCCTTATCCAAACCTTGAGCTCTCCCAGAGCACACCAGGTGAGCTGCAAGGCATGGCCATGTCCATACTCGGGCACACTGGGAATAGGAGTCCAAGGAATGAAAAGGCAATGAAATAAAAGCATAAAACGAAAAGAATAAAGAACAAGAAGGTTAGAATTTAAGAATAAAGATAGATAATGGAAAAAACCCCTCTCCTCCAGACTGTCAAGAAAAGTTTTGGGAAGCTTAGCTTTGGAAAAAAATCTTAATAAGAATATAAAACTTAAAATTATTAGCTCAAAAATGATCTTATAATCTTGAATTAGTTTTTCAATAGAAAAGTGCAAATCTGAGAGAACAGTGTTAATTAACGTCCTAATGTCATGCCAGTGCTGGTATACGTATGAATTACTGCTACAAACCCCAGAGCAAGAGGTGTGCTCTTATCTCCCTGATAGCACTCACATATTTCTTTCCTGATATTTTTTGGTGATGGTGAGAAAGCTATCATCCTATGTAATCACAAAAGAGAGCTGAACGTGATAAATAGATGGTCCCTTAGTGTCAAAACTTTTGCAAATATTACTATTATTTCCCTGGTAATAAATGTCTTGGCTGGGATTTTTGAAAGAAAATCCTTTTACAAAAATCATGTACTGCACTCATCACTGGCCTCATATCCCACACATAATTGGCACTAACTTGCCATGAACCATTTATGGATTCCTCCTGAACTGGACTCATATCAATTCAACACAAAGCTACTCTGTAGGTAAATTCATAAATGATGTATGCCTATAGGAGACAGGATAGAACACCTTACTTACTTACAGTTTTTCTATTTTCTTTCTCCCTCTCAATCTACTTGCAAGAGCTAAGTCTTTTGGAAAATAATTTTCAGCATTGCAACTTGTGTGTATTTGCACTTTTAGAACTTATTCCTGATATTCTGTGCTCAGGTGGGAGGAAATGAGTGATAGGGATATTAAGGGCCAGGGATATTGAGGGCTCTTCAAGGTATTCAAGTAATTTTGAAAAATCTAAGGCAACCACTACTGGTTGACAAGGACTTAGCACCCTTGTAGTTCATCTTACAGACCCTTTGAAATGATCCTCCATCCCTTTCAAGTCACAAGGTCCCCATTCATTTAAGCTGTGCAGGATCAATCCCATGAGGCTAAAGCATATGCCAAAAAACTGTCAGAAGCTAATAGCCAGGACATGTGGCAGCAACACTTAATTCCCTGGGTGAATATGGGGGTTCACCTGGCATGAATAAGAATTATGGCTTCAGAGAGGGCTTTTCTGATAAAACCTCTGATATGTATCTACTACAGTCACTGTGGCTTTTAGTTCTAAGCAAGAGACTCCCAGAAACATTTGCACCTTCTCTCAGCTATCCCATGCAGTGCCAATATCCTGTTCTTTCCAAATTGCTTTTCATAAATTAAGGAGGGGCTAATTTAGCAAACCGTGCATTGGAAAGGCTTTTCAGAGTAAGGAAAAGTTTTTCCATAAAGTGATTTTTCAAACATGTCTTCATAAAAAAAGTGTCAGAGAAAAAGTATTTTAAAGGGCCATGTTTGTGAAAAAACTCACATTTTTAATGGCACATGGTGGCCAACAGCAACACTGGCTGAAGCTGGGACAATGCTGCAGAGCAGAGGCTGCTGCTCTCCTAATGACTCCAAGTCTATGATGAACACAAATTTAAGTGAGGAATTTGAGACTATTATTAGCTTTCATCAGTCTCTCCGTGGCTTATTCATGGAATCTGGACAGATCCCAGCAGCATGGTTTCTCAGCCCTCATTAGGCTCTGCAAAATGAGCCTCCTGTACTTGGAAATACCTACTTGGCACAGATTCTCTCTCCTGTCTCTTCTTTCAGTGGGTGTTTTGTTGCAATATTCAGGGTTCATATTGGGCCAGATCCCTTTGCAGAGGAAGGGCTGAACCACGCTCGCAGCTCTCCTGTAACAGTGAAGAGAAGGCTGCACATGTCATTATTTCTTACAGCTGCACACATAACACAACTGAAAATGTCTGCATAAAACCAAGTTCACATTCAAACACCACGAGAACTCCAGCAGGACTACCTTTGCCACTGTGTGCCCTCTCCCCCTTGGATACACACACTGCACCAGGCGTGCTTGCTTGCAAAACATACAGAGCCAGTGACCTGTTCCTGATCTTTCAAACATGAGCTCTGCTCTGCCAGCCCTTAATCAAACAGAAAGATCATTTATGTAATGAACCACCCACAAAAGGCTTTTATTTAGAACACACAGACACATGTGTCGCTTTCTGCCCATAATACCCAACATACCAGCACAAAAGCAAATTCGTGTGGATGAGGTGGCAAAGGAATTGTCTTTTAACAGGTTAGTGCAATGCTAAATTCACTTGAATTAGCCAGAAGGAGCTAAGTGTGGGATGCTCAGTCTCCTGACTGAAAAGCTTAGCTGTAGGCCAGCCAGACATGGCTTGGATTAACAACCTGACATCCAAAAATAACTGTTTTGTCTGCTGGGAAAACAGACCCACTAAAGTCAGGAATGCTTTCTGTTTTGACGAACGGGCAGCACTAGTGCCAGATGACAATCTTCTTTTGGTTGGATGCTGGCTTGTTGCTTCCAAGTGTTTCATGAACCTTTAAAGTAATTCCAAATTTTTCTATCCCTTCACATTTAATTTTCCCAAATTCTTCAACCTCAGGGAGATATTTGATATTTCTACTTACTAAAATTGCAAGGTATTTTCAACACCAACAGTTCTATTTTGTTCTTCATTCTTTTCTGACACAATTTCTTTCACCAATTCCACCATTGTTACACTTTTTCCTTCAGTTGGACTCACTAAAGCATGGTGTCCTCATAGTAGCAGCTTCTTTGCCTAAATCAATGACAGACAAAGTAAAAAGCCAGGTCAGTTAATTGACATTACTGACAGGAACTCTGATCTCTAAAGACTAATACATGAGGTTTTTGTGAGGGATTTTTGTCATGTAGCAATTTTTTTAATTTCCTCCAGATTTTAAATGAGTTGGTTACCAAAAATTTGAGCTTTGTAAGTGGCTCTTGGTGTATTTTTATGTACATAAAGGACAGAAAAACAAAAACACTGATGTTAATGGGGGATTCAGTCGGCATTGATTACAACCACAACCAAGGTTTAGAGTTCTGCCTCATGGATGTCTTACAAAACAAGCAAAGCTTTCCAAATCTTTCATAGAAAATAGCCAAAATAAAGCAGTAGTATGTCGTAAGTGTACATTTTTTTTTGTTCTTTGCAAACCCAGTAATAAGAGTTAGCATCTTTAAAAACATGCAATTAGGGTTTCTCTTCAGTAGTATTCTGTTCAATATTGCGAAAATAAAAACAAATCATGCAAAGTGGACTTGAAAGACTATAAATATTACTGTTAATTCTGGGATATTCCACTTTTCTGGTGGCAAGGATTAAGAGTTGGGACTTTGCTATGTCTCAATGGAAAGTTTGATATTAAACAGTTATCATTAGGCAGCACCAAGAAAACTGCTTGTTCTCACATATTTTCCTTTCCATAAACCAGGGAGCCAGAACTTTTCCATAGAAAAAGGAAGAGGAAATAAATGGATTTCATATAAAACCACTGAACATTTTTGGTCAGACCTCAATTATTTTCAAAAGCTTCCTGGGGTGGTAGTGGTTCTGTTTCAAATTAGGGAGATGTCCAAGAGGCACACAACAGACTGGGATGTGCCTTCCTCAGAGCACAGGGATGCTGCTATCCCAGGCAGATTCAGTTAACTCTGGAAATAGAAAACACACGCATAAGTTTAACATTAATATAACCAAAGGATGCAGGTGTTGGTTTCATCTGCTCTGTTTTCTTAGACAATGTCTAATTTGTCTGTTTCAAAACCACTGACTGGGAAAAGGTTGGCTCGTCCAGGCGCAGTTTCTTTTTTTCCTATGAAGCCAAGATTTTATGCAACATATCTAAAATCAGCTACTTCCCAGTGTTTGAACTTGCTGCTACTCCCAGAAAAAATATATTGCTCATTATTCTGTGATGCTGAATAGCTGATCTACTGCTGAACTCATTCATCAGCCTACCTTAGATTTTAATAGGAGGACCCAGCTGTGCTGCTGCCAAAATTCATGGCACAACTCCCAGTGATGGACATTGCTGGTTACCAAGGAATACAATCTGCTTATAGCAGATGCATTTAGAATCATTAGGAGCTTTGTACACATACATTTATATAATGTATAGCATTAATTTCTTAGCAGTAGTTGACATGAACCTAAATATTGCCATTCCAAAGCCACAGCAATCAATAATAATGATGAATGAATTATTAACACAGAACTTAATTCAGGAGGCACTGCTTATGGAATCTTCACAAGGTGGCTGTGAATTATTCAAACATGCACTGGCATGTGGAAAACAATCTGTTTGTAGCATTGTTCAAACACTCAGAATTCAGGCTGTCTTTTGTTTTGGCCAAATTAATCACAGGGTTCCCTATGAAATGAGCATGCTCACGTCTTTCCTGTAAATCTTCCACAAACAAACAACCATGGAGTGACAGAATCACAGAATCATTTAGGTTGGAAGATACTTTTAAGATCATGAAGTTCAACATTGATCCAACACTGCCAAGCCCACCACTAAATCATACCCCTAAGTACCATATCTGTGGGTGCTTTAAACACTTCCAGAGATGGTGACACCACCATTTCCTTGGACAACTTGTTCCAATTTTTGATAAACCTTCCTGTGAAGAAATGTTTCCAAATATCCAAACTAAACTTCCTCTGGCACAACTTGAAGCCGTTTCTTCCTGTCTTGTGTTGCTACCTGGGAGAAGAGGTTGACCCACAGCTGGCTACACCCTTCTTTCAATTATTAATTGAAATTAATATTTCAAGTATTAATGTTAATGATTACCTAAGAGAATGATTAGTTTCCTCCCAGAGTTTCCTTTTCCCCAGGCTAAACAACCCAGCTCCCTCAGCCAGCCTTGTGCTCAGGAGCCTTCCCCAGCTCCATTCTCTTCTCTGGATTTACTCCAGCCCCTCAACGTTTTTCTTGCTGTGAAATGCCAAAACCTGAACAAAGTATTCAAGGTGCAGCTTCACCAGTGCTTATTACTGGATTTAATTCCCTTTTTCTCTGAATCTGGTAACAACTTTTAGAACTTTCCTTTTGCTATTCTGGTCCTTGGCGACTGGGTTTTTTCTTGGCTGACTTTATATAAAGTCAGCTCCTGTAGTCGGAAATTTTCTCTTACCTGACAGTGTGACACATGGCAGAGAAGAAGGGAAGTACCCCAAAATTGTCATTCGTCCTTCCTCCCTCCTTTGTTTCCTCACCAGAGTTGTGCTCCACAATAAAACCCCTATTGAGAACCTTTCTAATGCAGTTCACAAGTCCACCTCTAAAGTTGGAAGCTCTGGCTCAAACAGCTAATTAGAGAACTCACCTTCTATAGTCTCTTGTACCCTGTAGTTTGCTAACCCTAATCAGCTTTGCCCATTTGAATGCTTCCCCACGTCCTTCATTTAACTAAGCTGACATTTTGTCAGGCTGAGGAGCTTCTCACCTTCCTTTCAGTTAAACTTGATAATTTGATCACATAGTCAAGGTACAATTACTCTGCAGGCAGGAATTGAAAGCTTTCCACTGTTTACTTCATCCAAAAAATACCAGAATTTGAAAAAACATTTAGAATGGGTGAGTGAAAGGTAAGAAAATATTTAAGAAACAAACAAGAAAATTCTTATTCTGAACCCATTTTCAGTTCAGATACTCGTTTCAATTTATTAATCTTACATGTTCATCAAAGAGGAATACAGCTCTAGAGAGGAATACAGTTCTAAAATTTGTCTGTGAAATTTCTTATTTCCATATACTTCCTTTTAGAGAAAGATAGTTCCAATCAGAATCATACTTCAGAAGAAAAACTACTAAAGAGATCAGCACAATTTAGTTGCCAGGTTTAGTTTTTTCTTATTGATTGTCAATATAAAATAGTATTGCTTGGATTTTTTGGAACTGTTGAAGATTAGCAACTCCCCTGCTTCCCTAAAACAGCCTCCAGAATCTCAGAAAATCTGAGATAAAAATTTAGAGGAGTTGATTTACATCATTTCTGCAGAGGAATGAGACATTCGCTATCCTTTATTTGCCAGAGAAGGACAGAGCTTTCAGACAATTGACTTCATCTATGCAGATTACTGACAAAGGATGTTAAAAGGTCACTCTAAAAGGTGTCCCTTCAGGCCATGTGGGCTTGAGTGGTCCTGTCCACAACTTATTTGCTATAGTCCACTGCTTTTAGGTACATATGAAAAGGGCTTTGTGCAAAGCTCATATTAAGACATCTCTGCATGACCTTCCTTTACTTTTTTCAAAGATTCTGGACAGCCCTCATCTATGTGGCAGAGGTCAAATGGGAAACATCTTGAAAAGAGCTACTGAAGCAACAAGGGAATGAGAATCTTTATGCTCTTCTGCTCTCAGCCACGAAGCTACTGTACTTTATGAGTAAGTTCATGGTTCTTTGTTCCTTTGAGACTATTTATTAAAAAATAAGCCTTTGAAAGCCCTCTTTATTTTCAGTTTGAATCATATAATTAAGGGGAGGAGGTGGAAGCACACTTAAAATATTTTCACTGGAGCCACCTTTGTTAGTTGAGGAGAAGGATCTGTATTTACAAGAGATGAAATACAGGTCTGTGAAGCATAATCACAGAGAATGTATTGGTATTTGGAAATGACAGTTCTACTGAAAAACTTCATCTTGACTTACATTTTATTATAGAAATCTGACAGTTCCGAAGACTTGATCACTTGTGAAGCTTTTCATTCTGCATTTCTATTCTCCTTTAGCGTCCAAGACAAACAGAAAAAGACACAAATCATTCCAAGTCTGCTCAGATTCACAGGTTTTAGTAGAATATTGCCTTATTTTTCATAGTTTGAGATCTTACTGATTGCCTTGATATGCCCTCATATCAACTCTTTTTCAGAGCAATCAGTTTTCCTGTTGCAAGACCTGCTACCACTTCACTCTCAATTTCAGAAGAAACCTCCTGAACCTCTTCGAGATAAGCAAGCAATAATATGTCACACCCAAAGAAATTACAGGAAATATGCTGTTATTAAAGATACCCAGAGAAGGTCAGCTCTGAAAACAAGAAAGCAAACAGCATTTCCATCCCTGGCCTGCCTCAGATATCAAAGGTAGTGAATGTTAAACACTTCACCAAGCAGGGAAAAGCTGCTGCCCCAGGCTGAGGGCACTTTGCAGAGGGCTGTGCTCATGGGACAGACAGCAGTGACCACGGCACAGACTAGAGGGGACAAGCTCTGTCCTCCCCTGGCCAAGTGCCACCAGCCTGGTTACCACCAGGGCTCAATTTTCTGCTTTAAATGGAACCTTGTTGTGCCAAGTAAGGAATAGATTTAGAAACATCTGTATTAAAGGGACGGATTTCTTTTGAAATCCCCTTTCTGTACCTTTCAAACAAATCCATGGTGTCATGTGAAGAACAGGGTGCCGTTTGAAAAACAGAGATAGGCCTTTTTGTGATTTGCATAATATACAGTGGTGTTTGTGATTTCCATTTTGTAACTCACACGGAGAATATTTGCTTGGCATAATGTTAAATGTGAGCTCTGTGAAATACTGCAATTTGAGAAATGTGTCAAGAAATTGCACTCATCTCAAAAATCAAGCTGAAAAAACCATGATCTGGCTTTTAAGAATCTGCTTGTGCCAATAACTCAAATTCTTTCTCCAGTATAAAAAGCAGGATGTGCCTATTTAGTATAGCATGACCATAATGTTATCTAACAGAAGTCCACAGAACACATGAAACATTTGTCTTACAGTCCCTGGGTGAGCACATTATCATTTTCTTCTTGTCACTCAACACTGAGCATGTGAGATAACAACCTATAATAGAATTTAATATAATGGTTTCTCCAGTCAATACTGGGATGAAGATTGAGATTTTTCTAATGGGATCTGAGTGGCCAAATCCCCTGGGCAGCATGGATGATCACATCAGCCTTAAAATTCAGTCAAGCAAAAAATAGTATCAACATAATTTTAATATTGGAAAACAGTTGTTGCCTTCACTACCTTAAAATGAAAATTCTCACATAGAAATATGTATTTAGCAGAAGATTTTTGAGAGAAACATTCTTTCCTCAAAGCATTTTCTTTTAAAGAAATATCTTCCCCATTTACCAAATAGCAGTTCAAGATTTTGCATCTGCCCTCCTATTTCTATCATGATAATTAAAAGAAAATGGCAAAGAAACATTACAAAAATAATTCTGAAATTTAAAAAAAAAATTATTTTTTTCTTTTGTCTCATTTAAATTGGAAGAGGAAGGGCGGCTTTCCTTAGAAAAGGTTAGAAAGGTGCTTTGCTGGCTGATTCTGCACCTATCTCATAAAATTTCTGGGCCCATGGAGCAGCACTGAACACCAAGGAAGAGGAAACCTGACAACTTCTCATGAGCCCCACCTGCTTAACCCAACACAAGTACAAAAAATAGTCCCACCAAGGGGTTTTTAATGAGAGAAGGAATAAAACTTTTCTGTTACAATTTACAACACGAGTGTGCCCGGGGCTGTACCAACTCTGCTCAAGCAGCAAATCCAAGGTGCAATTAGCTACCAAAAGATTGCAGATCCAGGCTTTGACTTCAGGCATCCATGAGGAACCAAACATCCTCTTTGCCTCTTTGATCCAGCCCTTAAAAATAAGCAGGTGATGATAGTACAGTCCCACCTATTGTTGCCTTTCCTCATACAACAGTCAGTCACTCTAACAGAATTCAATCTGATAAGCCAACTTTTATCCTCAACTTTTCTGCTTCAATTAACTTGTAATAACTAAAACTCTCAAGGCAGCTGAAAACCAGTCAGGAATGATCTTTCAAGTACACTAACATCTGATTCCTGGGAAATAAACTGTAATTATTAAAAATAGCTTTCCAGTTGAATCCATATACTGACAGGAGGCAAATATACATCTAGAAGTTAATTTAAAAGTGCTAGGGACATGGAACCATAATCATAAATTGATTTATTTGAATTTAAATGTCCCTCTGCACATTATAGCTCACTTTCACTGGTCTGTGTATAAAAACATCTTACTATCAGTATTTTAATAATGCAAAGATGTGATCAAAGTCGTGCCACTTGAAAATTTGGAATTTTTCATATTAGATATTGCAAAAATAAGCATCACACAAAAAACTCTATGGATTTTTTTTTACTTGCCATGCATAATATATAAACAACAGGGTTTCTATTCTATTATAATGAATAAATACACACTATAATATATAAATCTCTACATATGTCTTTTTATTGAGACCCTGCTTTGAGACTGGAAAAATACCAACACCCTTGTAAAAATGGTGTCTTCCAGTAAGACCTTAAAGTATAAATAGACAATAAAGACAAGGAATGGAAAAAAATGGGAAGCCTTGTTATGAACACTTTATGATCTGAGGCACTCAGGGAGTAAGAGATTTTCCCAACCACAGCATAAGAAGCTTCCGACAGAAATAAGAATCGAACCAGAGTTCTTTAAATGCAGACTTGTGCTCTAACCACATGGCCAAAATGTCTGTAAAATATTAAAGGTTTAGTAGGAAATGGTGTTTTGAATTAACATGAAGAGTTGCTAATACAATAATTGAGTTTATTTTGCATATTTGCTTTCTGAATTCCTGGGCATAGCAAAACTCTTCAGGGAGTGGGTGACTATGCCAACAAAAAGAGTGTGCAAGTGTCTTTCAGAGACATTTTCCAAATCATATGGTTTATTTATTTTTTTCCACTGACCTTCCTGAAGGTAACTTAGTGCTGACGTGCTATTGTTGAAGGGTTTTCTATGAGAAAGGGAACAAAATAAAATCTGGATTAATGAAAAAATAATTTGCCTGAAGAGTGTGTACCACAGGAAATAAGACTGTCTCTTGGTAATTCAAAAGGGATTTGAATCTGGAGAAAAACAAATAATAATAAAAGATAAGGGTTCTGGAAGGTAGGAGTACCCCACAAGTGTCAGTTCTACCACACTATGGGCTGAAACACCAACAGACACCATTGTGACTAACACTGCAAATTAAATGCAGCTGCCAAAACGTTTCCTGGCTAATCTTTGGCAATGTTACATTTAACCCACATTGCTGAATGCTATTCCAAACTGAGTCATGTCTTATGGCCACCTTACAGGTCAGTCCAAGCAGAAAGCATCACTAAACCTAGCGCTGAGTTAGACTGAAATAAAAAGGTAAGTAAATGGAATCAGCTCCTTCCCCCTCTTTGTCACATTCACACACAAAGCCCAAACCAGAGTCCCGTGCTGCAGATGAGCTCCACATGGCTGTTGAGCCATGAATCCTCTGTACACACAGGCCAGAGCCAAGCCACAGCTGAGCAAAGTCCCTGTCCAGCTTTCTCCTCATGGATCTGCCAGTTTGCTCCTCACGCTTCTCCTGGATTTGGCTGTATGCACCTTCAGTTCCCTTCTACGGACTCCAAAACCAGACCAAAATTTTATTAGCATGAAATGGAAAGAAAAAAATACAGGAAGCACTAAAAGGCTGGGAGTAACCAAACTTAAAATAATTTTTTTTCAGTTTAATTACTGTGGTGGTACAGTGCATTACTGTGCCTTATGAGTACAGTGCTGAGAGTATGAAAAAAGTCCCCAAAATTATACAATAGAGGTGCAGAAGGAGGAATGGAAACCAGATGTTGAAAAAAGGTACAAGTAAGAGTGTAATTTGTGGCACCATACAGTTATCCTCCACAGTCTCAAGCCTCACTTGGCTCACCAGGTCAGTGTAATACGATTGCTGCCTGTAAAATCACAGTAATCTTGGTTTTACACCTATCTCAGTCCTCCAGGTTGTAGCTCTTTTCAGCCAAAATAACCTCTCTCACAGCATACCACAACAGGGATTGACTCCTCCTACATGCATCACTACCATTCCCAGTTATTTTATGTTCAGATTAATTTGCAGACTTCTTGGAACAGAATAACACTAAAAACCAGCAGGTTTTTAGTGTTTGTAGCACGTTTGTACATCTGACAGTGTACAAACAATGTAATCTTAAAGGGCCATATTTTCCCCAGCCTTTTATACAGGGCTGAAGATGTTTCAACTCCTTTTTTCCTCCCACTTTCTCACACAAGAATCACAGTCCTGTAAGTTGCCTACAACTTGCTGTTTGTAGAGAGCCTAAAGCATCATACTCTAACAGTAAATTAATCTGAGTAACATCTGTAAGCCTGTGTGTTGGGAAATACTTTAGCAGTTATTTTTAAGTTCCTCAGCAAAGCCTCCTGTCCTACAAATGAGAGGGGGTTTCAGTGGGGATAGGTTTAATGCTATCCTCTGCTTTTGGTGTTTAACTGAAAGGTTTATTTGTGAAATACTTTTGGGGGATTTAAGGTGAATTCATCACAGAGCTAGATATGTTTCTGAGGAGTTCATAAGTAGCATCCATAAATCATTGTAGGACACAATTCTGCAAAAGTGGCTGATGGGCCACCAAGCCTTACAATGGGCAAAAAAGAAGAAACAAATATGGGGTTTTTTCCAAGCTCAGCAAATAATTAAACCATCAGAGTTAAGAAAAGTATCTATAATTGGAAAAAAATAATCTATCTCTCTTGTTCAAAAGTAGGCATAAAGTGCATATAGACCCTTGCCAATTAACAGATATAACCTATCCTCATATGTCCTATGCCTTTCCACAATTAACTAGAATTACTAATACAAGCATACAATGCTAAAGAATGCATACAGGATACCTTAATCAAAGCCTGAGGCAGGATGATAATGGTCCTTCATTTTATAAGCAGTCTTGAGACATTTAATGAAACCTCTTACTCTTTCCTCCAGCAGTAACCATAGCTTAATAACAAAAATCATTAAACTTATTGTAGAACCATTCAGTAGATGTAACACATTAACTTCTTTTGCTTGTAAACTCACTCCAGCAGAAGGAAAAATGGGATTTGCTATTATTTAAATACCAGCCTTCTCCAACTCTCTCAAAAACTTTCTCCTTGTCTTTCACAAAAGTATCAGATTTTGTCATTTTTCTGCCTATCTTCTTTTTCCAGATCAGCTCTAGTCCTAGCACAAAACTTTGTGATTTCCATTATAAAAGTTCACTTTTATCCTTACTACTCATATTTTTTGCCTCACATGGGCTTTTGATGAATTATTGTACTTTAACTTCCTCACTTCTCTTTTTCTCCAGTCTCTTGTGATTGTACCTCTCAAAAGCCTTTAGAAATGTAAACAAGTTGTAGAGTCAGAATGCCTTCCTTTCCACTGCTGCATGGATTCCTTCCACCTACACTAACAAACTGCAGCACGATGTTCTGGAGCTGAACCTGTGGCAATACATCAAGTTTAAGGACATGATTTTGAAAAATCTCCGTTCATAAACATGGTAGGTTTTGATTACATAGGAGATATGCACTAAACTGGGTTTAATTTCTGTATATGATAAAGAGCTGATTAAAATATAGAAATTAAAACCTCCTAAACAGATGGAATGTCCACTTACTGTCACTCATAGGGATGTAAGTATCTGCATGTGTATGTAGAAGTGTATCACATTTTAATCAGCCATGGTTCCTCCTGCAATATGAGAATTTATTAAAGGGAAATGTATGCTCTCAGGCTGACCATCAATCTTTAACCAATATCATAAGTTACTGCTTCTTCTTTAGTAGAAGAAAGGAAAGTTACTCTTGGCATTTGTTCTTAATTCTTGTTTTATGGAGGTCCAGTATCCAAAAATGCAGACTTTTCTTCTTCCTCCTTTGATTATAGGGTAAACTCTATTACATCCATATTTGCATCTTCTCCCCTATCCCATATCAAATGTTACAGCTCAAATACATCTCTGACAGAGATCTGGTCTCTCAGTCTTCTAAAGTGAATTATTAGTCAATTATTCTTTTGTGGAAGGAGTGGCTTTTTGCTATTTGACATCTGGCAGTCATTTAAAGCACTGGCAACTCCTCATTCAGAAAACTACACATATCTGATTTACTTTCAATGTTTTCTTGGTCTAAATTGCCACCCTATTGCTTTTCTTGGCAAAAAAAAAAAAATTAAAAATTCTGTTGGGTGGAGATAGATTTCCACTGCTAAATTTTCACTTTACTTCATACCATAACAGATCCTTTAGATGTATCTAATGTGCAAAATCTGTTGTTTATACAGATCTGCAGCTGGCTTTGTCCCAGTTGCTCGAGAGTGATATCTAAACATAAAATAATCTCTGTATAAACTGTGGGTTTGTAAAATATGCAAGCGCTCTGTGTTTGTTCAGCCCAGGTCACTTGCTGAAAATGAAGGTTATGCCTGGGTGATAACCATCAGATGTCGGTTCAGAAAGGAATCCAAATTTTTCCAAAGTTTAATTATGCTCAAGTCACAAGGACATGAGATGGGGACAGGTTGGGTGGAATTTGAAAGGATGCCATCAGCACATGCAAAAACTTCCCCACAGTAACTGCACTTCCTTGAATTCTGTGACTTGAAGTCAAGTAAAGTAAACAGCATTTAAAGACATTCCTAATTATGAGATTGCACCCTTGGAGTCATTAGAGCTGCAATCAGGAACAATGCCTCTTTTCTGCTCACACAGAGCAATGATCCTGCCCTAATGATCCTGCTCGAATGATTAACTGCTGCTGAAGGGTGACACAAGGCAAGGTTAGAGCCGTTTGCAGGCAATGACATACCTGTGTCTCTTGAACAACACACCTTATCACATTAAGGGTCCTGTCTTGCAAAAAGTAAGTAAAGTTGTAGTTATTTCAGTTTTGGTACAAGGTAATCTCACCTATCAGCTACAAAATCCCACTCTGACATTGCATTTGGGGTTTGAGGGGTTAATCTTAGGACAGCATATTATTTACATCAAGGTTTAGAAAAGCATCTTTTTATATTAGAAGTGACCACTATGTGAAAGCTAAGGGAAATATTACCTGAAAAAAATGACAGATGTGGTCTAGTTTTAATGCTGCTTTATAGGAAAATCAACTAGAAAGGTCACTGGGTCATTTTTGGCAAAATTATTATTTTAGGCTTTTCAATGCCTTCAATCAGCTATAACGAAATGCCCCCCTACTTCAGCTACGTCCATTACCAGTTACTAGAGCACACTCCCTGCTGCTGCACAGCTCACTGATCAAAAATAACACATGCAGCTCAGCAAAATTGATAATTTCTTTTCTGATCCCTTCCCATAATCTTCTGCAAGCTCCAGAAACCAGAATTCCCTCTCATGGAGGTGCCACTGTCTAAAACACAGGCCCCTATGTCCTTGGTACACCCCATAAATTAACATGTCAACACAGCAGCCTGCAGTGGTACAACTCCATGTGCTGAGCTCTGATATGGAATTTCTCTTCCTTCCAAGTTACCCTGGGACTGGGACCTTCTCCTCAAAGCCTTTCCCTCTGAAACCCCCTCCTCCATGGAGTGTGTCCACCACAGCAATAAATATTGGATGGCATCAGATCATCAGCATGATCTTGTGGAAATTTAACATATTCATTCACATAATACAGCCCTGGGATTCTTTGAAATTTATCATTCTTTGAATCTTCAATCTTTCCTTTTGCCCAGCTGAATATTGAAAAGATCAGAGCATAGCTGTTCTAATAAAGAACTTCAGCCTAGTTTGTGCCAATCTTCTCTTCCAAGTTGCACCACCTCAATCCTCTTAATGTTCTTTCCGAGCTCAAACTCTTGTGCATTAAATTATTGCAAAATATTCTGTGTAATCATTTGCAATACAAGTGATTTAACCAAAACCTCAGGCCATGTTGGCTCACTGGTGTGAGGGGTGAGGTGTGTGTGTTCAGGGGCTGTTTTGTGTGTTCCAGAGCTGGGAGCAGGGCAGTGGTGAGCTCTCCACAGCAAGAGTGGCTTAGGTAAAGTGCTGCTGAACCACTCCAGATCCCCTGCTCTTCTAGCCAGCCCTTCTCCTATCTCTAGGAAGTTGTGTGGCAAGGCAGTGCATTACTTGTCCTTCTACAGCAATAATAAATACTATTTGTTGCCTTTACTATTGAAACTTGTTTCCCACACTCTGGTTTTTAACTTTGCACCAAACGATACCCACAGGGTGCAGTGGCTTCATTCCAATGGTTCACCTACATCTATATTTGCAAACCTTTGGGATAAGATATTGATCTCTCTTCTATGTTCTCCCTACCTGCTGGAGTGATTTGCTCTTGAGGGAGCAGGAAGCTGAAGCTGACCCAAATTTTGTTTCCATTTCCCAGTTAGGTTCAGAGTCAAGGTTACTTGAGTGACAATAACTATAATTTTTACTGTGTCATAAGCTTAAGTATTTTGGTTTTTTTTTCATAAAAGGTACTCAAGTTTGCTTTTATAGGATTTGAAATATTACAGCATTTCTCTAAGGATTCATGCAGGGGGTAGAAAAGGCTGAGGCAATCAATAAATTGTCTCAAAAGAAAAAGAAGGAGGGGAAGAATATATCTCCTTTAGCCTAGGGAATTTTGGGATCAGGTAGATTGTTTCTTAGTGAGTAAGAGAGTAAAGATTACAGTTGAGTTCCCCCCTTGGGAATTTCTAATATTCTCAGGTGGCTGTGGTTAATTCTGTGTTTTTAGTTCAACTCTCCAGCCAGCAGCTGGCACAATTTCAAGCAACAGAAACACACAACTCCCAAACAAAAATACAAGATTGACCATGGTAATCAACACATAGCAAATATAATTAGAGTTCAGTGCTTGGATCAGGCAGAGAGCAGCATCCTGCCATGGCAAATGTGCCTGTTGGGGCAGCTGCTGCACCTGACAGCCTGTCCTTTGCCAGCTCCTGTCTGCCTCTCCTCCCCACCACCCCCCAGCCCCTCTTGCTGCCCTTGGAACTGTGTTATGTGCCTGTTGAGAGGGGGCCAGGCCATCTGCACCAGTTCTACAGGCTGCCTCTGCAGAAGTGCTCAGCCCTCACAATGGAGTCCTGATTTTCCAGAGGCTCTGGCACCCATTCAGCCATCTCATTGCAGCCTACCAACATTTTCAGAAGTGCTTGGCCATGAGCAGTTCCTGTTGACATGAAGCATGTCTGTGTGCTTATCTACAGCTGTCCCCTCTTCTGCAGGTCCTTCAGGCACCTCCTTTGCTGGTGCCTGTGTCAGCACAATGACCTCTCCCACTGCCAGGCACATCTTCAGGATGGGAGGTCCCACCCAGGGCAGAAATCACAGCCCCAGCAGCTGGTGGGGTCTGCTCTGCCTCGCTGGGGTTCTGCCAGCAAATGTGGCACAGCCCCAGCTGCAGACCAGTCCCAAAGATTCCTCACAGAGCCCCTGGGTTATGGATGGAAGGCTCCAGGACTCTTCTCCCAGTGCTCTCAAATGAGTAAACCAGATCTCAGGATAGGAGGGGGGAAAGAATGCAAGGTGGAATTCTTATGTGTGAATCACAGGTTCAGCATTTCACATGTTACAAGTGGGTCTGTAAACAGCAGAGACAGCAGCAGTTGAACACTGACTGCCTCTAACCAGTTGCACCTTTGCTCTTTTAAGGAACACTTGATGGCATTTTGAAAATGGTTGTTAACCTTCAGGTGAGGTGCACAACAGATTGCCCACATCTACCTCCTCTTTACAATCTCCATGCAGATATTCTTTAAGCTTGTACCATGGATGTAGCACACAGGACTGTCTCCCCAGATTTCTGAACATTGCTCAGATAAAGGCAGCTTCTCCAGAAACTAATCTGGATGGAAATATTCCTGTTTTGTAAACATTTTCCCTGTATTTGTTAGGAGTGAGATTGCCACCTACCTAAACAGAAGGAAGTAAAGCTAAATTCCCTACTCCTCATAGGTAGAATGGAAATAGGCCACTACATTATTGTCTATATAAAATATTTCCTTACAGATGTGTCTCTCCTAACGCTCCCTTCAAACTGTAATTAGCATTTGATACTTCAGATGTAATGATGATTTGCCTTCCTGCCTTTTCACCATGCATTGTAGTTTGGAAAATGCCAGTCCAACTCACAAGAAACAGAGAGAATTCATGGATCCACTCTTGCGGTCGCTCCGGCCAGAGACGGCTGTCCAGCCCAAGTGCTGCCGGCGACGGACAGCCCTGCCTTCCACCGCAACACGGGGGCCTTTTGGTCAAGCAGGCGGGACCACAGCTACGGCGCGGGTAGACAAAGGAGAAGGGACTCTCCGGAGTGCCAACAACAGAGGGTTTTATTCCTCTGGGCCGGTGCTCCGAAGAGACGAGCGGACCCAGTGTGCAGCATCTTTTATTTTGGGGTGGATCACAAGGGGTGGCTAGAACAGGGACCAATAGCATGAACGAGGGAAGTGGCTCAACACATGTCAATTACAACAGAAACCAATAACTCAAATTAGGGGAGGGGGAACTCCTGATTCTATCCAATCACTCCAGGCCTAGCCTAGAAGTTTCTAGGCGGGGGAGAGGCCTGCAAGTGATGGACAGAACCAGGAGTTATATAACTTAATGATTGACAGATAACGAACTTGGGGTAAACAACTAGGGGAGAAACCAAAGAGGGGAGGAGAAAGGGGAAAACTGGGGGAAACCATTCAACAACTTCAAGATTAATAACATAATAAAACAGCATAATTAACAAAGGGAAAACTGGGGATCGCCCGCGCACCTCCACACACTCTGAAAAGAGGACCAGGAAAGTGGACATGCAGGTAAATCTATTGTAACATCCCATTGCACTAACTGAGACAGGCTGCAGGACACAAAGTCTGCTGAGGAGCAGAAATACTAAACTACAAGACATAAACAACAAAATCATTTACCCCTGAGCCAGCTGAAAAAATCTAAACCAATTTTGTTTTCTAAAAAGCCATTTACTTGCCTTCATCTTTGCATTTTCAAAGGTTATCCTTTTGTACAATAAGTAAAAGAAACCTTTTTAAAATGATTAATCTGGCAGTGTTATTTTTAATTTTCACAACATCCCATGCTGTTATGACAAGCAGTGCACAGCTCAAAAGAAAGGAATGTTTCTATCAAAGTATTCCACATAAAGAATACAGAGCCCAGCATGGAATAACTAATAGCCCAAACTACATCAGTAGCAGGGTTTTTTAAAAGTTCTTCAACCAGAGATGCATTCAGGTGTATCAAGCTGTGATCCAAATCTTTTCTATGCATATAGTGTCCTTCTGTCTGACTTAATACTCGACTTTTTTTCTAAGCATATCACATAGCAACACAGAGGTGGGTTTTTTGAAGGGCTCCCATTCAACACCATCAAAATTTGGCTTCAGAAATGCCTTCACTTGTAGCATGTATTTGCTGATGATGATTCAAATGGGCTACTAAAAAAGGGCGCAGATTGAAAAGCCATTATAGAGGATGGTCCTTTCAGGATGGTCTGCTTGAAAGTAGTCATCAGTTTGTAGGAATTTTGAGGGACAAGTACCTTTCAGGGTGGATTATAAAGGCTATCTAGCCAGAGCCTGAGTAACAGAGGGAGGCTCTTCATGCAAGAAGTTGTTGGGTCACACCATGTTCTGTCCAGGGACCATGCAGGTTTGAGGTTGTCCTGCCAAAATCAGCTCTACAAATTAAATTTATTTCAGTAGGAATGTAATGTAATTTTTTCATGTAAAGCCTTAAAAATTGAAAACCATTCATTGATTTTGTGCTTAAGCTTATTTTTGGATCACAAGGATAGTAAGACAAATGCTAGAGCTCCACACTTGGCTCTGGTGCCACATTACCTTCCTAATGTGCTCAGCTATGTTTAGCTGAACAAAAAGGAAGCATTCCTAACTCCACAAAAAGGATCACCACTCCTAACTAAGCAACCACAAAACATGCAGATGCTCTTCCTTGAAATATCTCCATTCTTTTTCTCATGGCATGCTCACTTTCTATCTGTGCAGTTCTGAAGGTTTATCCAAATCCCAGTGAAATCAGTCAATTCTATTTCATCTCAGGGCCCATTTCTACTCTGACTAGCAGCACTTTAGCAGAAAAAAATAACACGTCACAGCACTACAACATGTCAAATGAAGTTCTATATTTTTAGCTGTTCAATCATAGTATCTTTTCAGCATTAAAAAGAGCAAAAGAAGTAATAAAGTTTTGCTAAAACTAACATAAGAAAAAGGGGACTTAAAGAAAATGGGTTTAATTATTGTTTATGAACACATAAAACATCAATATTTTTCTTCCTTACTTGTTTTTATAACTAGTTCCACAAAAACAGAGTCAGGAAATGAAGTTATGGATTCCAAAACTGAAAGTGGCAAAGAGACTCAAGCTACAGATTATTTCTTCCCTCCATTACTGTTCCTCACTTCCCCTCTCCCAGACAGCCAATTTTTTTACACTGGAAATAATTCCAAAACATGTCAAAGAGGTCACACACTACTTCACTATGACTTACAAAAAGAAGGAAATGTTAATTGCTTTGTTAACATGCTATTGCCAGAAATACATTTCCACTGCAGCATTAAATCAAGAATTATCAGAATTGTTTTCTTACTGTCCTGATGCTTAGGTAGAGAGTGGTTTGACTGGCCAATAGATGACTCTTTTTAATGAAAGCTGCAGTGGTGCCCAACCAGCCCCTCATTCCAGACCTGCAGCAACGTTGCACTACTAGAAAGTATTCCAGAAGTTTTTATAAGTGTTTTAGGCCACATGAAATCTATGTGTGCAAAAATAATCCCTTGCCTCCCTTGCCTGTGAGTTTTAAAGGTATTTCAGGCAAAAGGAGTCAATGTAAGGCTGGCCGAGGACTTTTAGGAACTTGCACAGTCTGGGGAACAGAGGTGAGCTCAGGTAACTTTTGAGTGCAAGGATGTACTGAGGAGGTGCACAGCACAGTCAGAAATGAGACCACAAGAGGCTACATGCTCTTGCCACATATTCCAGACAAAGCCATAGAGTGATTTTCAGCCAGAAACTCCTCCCCGTATCAGCCTAGCAGTGTTTGTAGTTGCCCTTCCCCAGATTCAATGTACTCTCTATTCTTTTCACTATTGGAAAAAATGAAATTTACCCCTGTGCCAGCACAGGAAAGGATGTGTATTTTCTTTCACAAGTACTGAAGCCTCGGAAAGGAAGGCTGGATATTCAGGATGCTGGAAGCAATCCAGAAGGAGGACATCTCCTGAGGCTAATGCAATTACGATTCCATTTTGGCTGGCTGTGTGAGGAGAAGGGATCATCTAACTCTGAGGAGTACTTGGCAAAGGTTACAATCCTGAGTCTGTACAACACTGGGTCAAGTCAGACACTGATCTTGTTAGTCAGTGAGTTTGTGTAGGAGTAGTTAGAACAGAGGGGTAGTCCTGACACTGATGAATCTGCAATCAGGGTGAGGGCTGGGAGTTCAAACACACAGACGGGCTCTGGCACAGAGACCAGCTGCATGGGACACACCTCTGCACTTCTGCAGAGCAGCTTGCTGAATCAAAGCTGAGGTAGTTTATTTCCTGGATTATACATGTATTTAATTAAATTTCTAGATAAATATTTGTAGCAATAAGTTTTTGAAGTACTGCAAAGTTACATTGTATTAAACATTTATTGCAATCTTATGAAATATTCCTTGTGTTAAATATTTACTGTTATTTCCAAGATATTGGAATTGAGCTTATTATAAACATGGCACAAATGCAAAGCCATCTTTCTCAGAGCAATATACTTCCTGAGTTGCTTTTAGACTTATTTCCTGATGGATATTTGCCATTAATGTACTATGACTTTTTCCTTTATGAGAAAAGGCTCTAGCTCAAGCTAAGAGAAAGTTGTAATTTAAAAGATAGTTTCCACAGTGCTCAGCATTCTCACAATAAAAACAGTTTTCTTACTGCAGCTACCCTATTAAATATTTATATTGATGTTTATTTTGTAAACAAAGAAACTGAATTAGGCTAACATAGGAAGAGCCCATGATGTGTTTTAATATCTCTATTTGTTTTATGCCTATTTGTTGCGGTCTTTTATGCAATTGATTCAAAGGATGGTGTTAAATAATAAGTAACATTTTTAAAATTACATGAAAGTATTTTTGTTTATTTGCTGAGGAAGATCAATTTTTTTAAAAAAAATAAAAACTACAAGTACATACTGTGGAGAATATCCAGTCCGTAACTATTTTATATGCAGTAAAGGAAGCAAAATTACTAGTATATGTTTGGTTTTCTTGAAGACAGTATTGTCACAGTGTCCTTTGGAATTTGACCTAAAAGCCTTGACATGTTAAGACTAGAGAAAGCAAAAGGCTTTTGGTCTGACATTTTTTGTGATATTTTCTGCCTGATCAATAATTGAACAGTCCAGCCAACTTGAAGGTGCTCTATGTAGGACAACCACTCACATTTATTTGGTTCATTATGTTTCTGAGGTTATCCTGGAAAGTTTGTTTCCTATAAACTCTCCTGCTGCTTGCAGCTGCTCAAAATGATGTGTTCTGGCTGGGGAGCACCTGGGCTGTGTGCTGGGGAGGAATTAGGGAAGAGCATTCACCTGACCACACTTACAGCCCTGGGATTTGTACACATCAGTTTCTTTGGCATCTTTTGGATAGCAGGGTCTTACCCTGCCAGGGGTAACTGCTCTGCATCCCTTTGACATCAGTGTTAACACAGCCACCACTTCACAGGGCCTTATAAAATGTCTGGCCGTTCTTAATCCATAGAGCACTTAGAAAGTGTCTCCCTGCCAGTTTTCTCAGTGATCCCCTCAGTGGAGGTCGAAAGGTTGGATTTTTTTATCGTGATGATCTGAGGAATCTGACACTAAAAAGGCAAAGGAAATAAAAAATCAACCAAGAAATGCAATAAGGACAAACTGAGGAACTGAAGCATTTATTATTGTTCAGATAAGGTCAGTAAAGACTATCAATGCACTGACTGTTATCAGAGAAAAGGTGCTTGTGTTTTCCTGTCTAGTTAAAGTTGTCAGAGCTCAGGACATAATGCACATTCCTCAAGCTCAGTTATCAACACAACTCAGATAGGCTTGTATATTTTTATGTTCCTACTTTAGCATCATAGTGGTCTTTTTCTGTACGTTCTTTAGATTTTACACACATCTGTTGGATGTGTCAAACATTAGTTTAATGTTCTTAGATCTGTGTTCTCTCTCTTTTCAATCTGGTGCTTAGTGAAGTATCAAAACAGCTGCACTTACATGCTTCTCCAAAGCTGACTTGAAAGAGGAAAATTAAACTTTAAAGATGTACCAAACCTGGGATGAAATAAATTGCTCCAGAATTAGCATACACCATTTTTCAAGGTCTGAGATAAAGACAGTCCTTGTGTACAATATACATTACCTGTATGACTACAAAAATCTTACATAAATGCTTTCAAAAACAAGAACAAAAAGAAAAACAATAATAATTTTTTTTTACTTTTTGCAGTAAGCAACATGCAATGTTTCTTTTCAATGGGAAGTTAGAATAATGTTTGCCTGAAAATCCTGCATATCTAGAGAAGCCGTCATGAAGTTCTTACATGTCCCTTGGCACAAAATTCAAGTAATTTAAAGGGGAATTTCAGTGAATGTTCTCAGAAATATTGCGTGCCATATTTATGCACATTCAACTACGTGTGTAGTTTCTAATTAATGCATAAATAATGATCCCTTGTTGTAAAATGTTGTTTGAATTCCCCAAATACTTGTTGATGGCAGTCGGTTCATCTTGCTCAGTGTTGTTTTTGATGCCATTTTGCTGAATTCCACCAAACTAAATGAAGGCCCATTTCCCATTAATATAAAAGTCATTCACAAGGGCTTCATACACTATCCAGTGCATCCAAAGAACATCATAATCTTCTAAAATAAGAGTAATGGGTTGGGTTTTATGGTGCTTTATGTGCTTTTGATACCCAGCTAACCCTTAGGAAGACCCAAAGTCGTGCTTGTGTTCCAATTTGCTTGTTATTTCCAAAAGAACTTTTAGGATAAACCAGAAATCTGCCCAACAAGAGTTAGTAGACACCACTTGCTTGTATAAAACATGCAGACAGAGGATTTTCCTCAGCTGAATGAATGCTACAGAAAAATATATAAACAAAATCATAGGCATTGTGTAGGTAAGGCACATCACATTGGCAAGCTGCTGAATTTTTATTT
Source organism: Sterrhoptilus dennistouni (assembly GCA_013397095.1). Classification (NCBI taxonomy): domain Eukaryota; kingdom Metazoa; phylum Chordata; class Aves; order Passeriformes; family Zosteropidae; genus Sterrhoptilus; species Sterrhoptilus dennistouni. The sequence continues at coordinate 360,143 of VWZU01017254.1, read as the reverse complement.
GTACAGTGTTTTACCGACCACATTAAAATAAGAATCATTCATTTCCATTGACTATCAAACACAACTTTTTTTAGCAAGCTGTAATCTTTAGTCATTCAAAAACAGCCATTGCTTCTTAAGCAAAGCCAGCTTTATTATAGAAAAAGTGCCAGCTGAGTTCTTGAATGTGCCTCTCAGATTTCAGTAATATCCTTTTGTTAAAAAAGGTATCCTTTCTGGTCCCGTAGACTTCATTCACCTAGGAGTGAAACAAGCCTTATCATGTTGAATTTGTCAGTTAGATTCAAGGTCTGATCAGGAAAAAAAAAAACATTGCTGAAACTAACATGAACTGCACTATAAACAAGGAATTCTGATCCTGCTTTAAATTCAAAACACTCCAGGAATATTAGAAAAAATACATGAGCTTAGGCTTGAAAATGGTCTCTGTCCACTGACCAGGGACTTCTGGGGAATTCATTGGTATTTTAAAGTTCAACAACAGCCTCACTGACTAGCCTGGCATGTGAGGAGCAGTATCAGTGGTTTGCTTTAGTTACATTTTATTCTCATCATCCTCACATGAAAACAGCCCAGGACCACCCAAAAACACTTCATTGTACATAGCGCATGAATGTTAAAGCAATCCATGGTATAAATTGAAATATCAACCCTGTGATCCCAATCTTTATGCTTGGATTCTATTGACTGACAAGTGTGAGGTTTGGGGTTGTTTAAGTATTTTGTTATCCACACATAAAACCACAGAGTTCCCACATATCCTCATTATTTTCCTATTGGAAAAAACCTGCATAATTATTGAAATATAAATTTCATTCTACATATTTCCTTCAAAATCTAATTCATGAGCTAAAAAGTATGCAATGTGGTGGTGAGGTTCTTACCTTGCAGAGCAAACACTTCAGAGCCTTTCCAGTCCCAGGGATACGCACTCAGCCTACCAGAGAACCAGAGGAGCTTGGACCTTTTCTGTAATTTGAGACAAACCTGAGGAAACAGGGCACTGATGTACAGGTAACTGATCCCTTTGGAGTTACAAGATCCTGGGGGACTTGGGACCTAGAAAAAGATATGTAAGCACCAAACATCACACTGATTTGCCTTTAAGTCTAAGTCCTTGAGCTTTTGACTACAAAAGTCTGAATTCATGACTTTATACTATCAAATATTTAACTTTTAACTTTGATTGTTTTGTCTTGATACATAAAAAGACAGACTTTTTGGTAGTTCTGCTTTCTTGGATGCACTGGCACAGTTATTAAGGTCAGTTATGGATCTTCTATTGGTTAAGCCTTGGACAAGGACCTTTCTACCCTGAGTGAAGGAAGTTTCTCAACAGAGAGAAGACACAGCCCCTCCTCAGGCAGCTCATTATCCACATGTAGGAAATGAAGTAGCATGCTAAAGAAAATAAAAATGCTGTAAATTGTCTTCAAACTGGTTCCTGAAATATATTTAAAGATAAAAAGTGTCCTACTTTGTCCTGCTGTATTCAGAACATATCAACAATGAATGGGATGGCAGGATTTATGCAGATAAGTATTTTTATATATATTTGTTTCAAACTTTACATGCTTAATTCTCCTTCTGGCTCACTCTACAGTGAATTGCAGAAGGAAAAAGTCAACTCCAGTGATAAATTGCATAAGATACAATGAAGAGTATTCACTCCAAAAATGCTAATAGTGAAACCGCCATGTTCCAAACACTTCTGTAACTAAGCCTCAAGGAAACAGCTCTTACTGAACAATGTTGTTATTCAACATCAGACTCAGCATCAGAAACATTGGCAGTCAGGCAGTTCCCGCAGTGCTGATGTGCTGATAAAGTCATTCTTGCTTTTGGCTGGGCCGGGGCCCTAAAATAACATCACTGGTACTCAAAGGTAAACTCATGACTGTGAAGGTAAAAGATAACACTGTTCCTACTATATCCCAATTTTCAACACATGTCACTTTATGTACTCAGAGTTCAGCTTCCCTATAAAGGAGCCAACAGGCAGAGCACTGCTCTGGATTCACTCATTGCTTCCCACTAGGTCCCAAATAAATGTGACACACTCCTATTGTCTTCTTAGTCATGAATCCTTGTCTCTTTCCTGCAAAAGCACAAGGAAATAATATACTGCCAGGTAGCTTTGCCTGATCCTAACAATGCTTTAGGAATAAATTTATTCATCCACTCTAGACAACATACACTACTGGCAGTCTTACAATGGCTTGTGATATGAAAAACTTAATCACTAGAAACACAGATAACAGTGAAATTACATTAGCTTGGACAATGTTTTACATAATCCTCGACTGCCTGATCAGGCATATAAGGTTTATTTTAGACTCTGATTTTCAGAAAATACTAGATCTATCCTTTTCCCCCAAACTAATTGCTGGTATTTTTTTTTGATATCCATCAAAATTCACCTTGCACAAGTCAGTTTAGAGCTGAGATACCAGTACTAGTGTGAGAACCATGGTGCTCCTTTTCTGAAAATAAGTAGAATAAGGCCTATAAAAAAAAAACACCTTAAGAGAACTCATTAATGCAGAAAATTAATGCAGTTCAGCTGTCCTGGTATTTTCCCATAAAGTCCTGATGGTGATGAGATACTAAGAACTGCTCAGTTCAGAGTACCAGAGCTGACTGAGAAACGTGATGCTGTCTAGAGTCTTTCCAGAAGCTGACTGGACAACCAATCTCTCAAAACACTTAGAAGAAAGACAACTGCTAGCAACACTTCACAAGTTTTCTTTCTTAACTGAATAATGTCTAAAGGAAATAGATGTCATACACATAAAATAAATTCAAAAAGAGAAAATAAAGGTAAAAAGTTAGATAAAGAATTTCCTGCAACTTTCTGTCAAGCTGCTATACTCTGTTTTTCCTGTAGTACTCAGTCTATGGTTCTACATCTTGAAATATGGCACTTTTCAGAACACCAACTTGAAATGATAACTGTAATTAAAATACATTGTCTCAATAAAATGAGATTTCTTACGATTTACATGCATTGTGTCCTGAAATAACCAGTAAACTAAAAAGAAAATTCTCTGCATTCCTTGCCCAAAAAAAAGTTCTTTTTTGTTAGCACAGTTCAAGAGAGATAACTGTGCACTCGACTGAGCATTTAATATCAGGAAAGTTTTTTAAAGTTTTCTGTTGCAGAGAAGAGGTTGCTCAGAAAGTTTCACCCCTGCAAAGATGCATAACTACATGAATTACTCGCCAGCAACAAGAAAGGGGGAAATGTTGGGTGAAATTGAATGAGATAGAGCAGTAGAGGGGGAAATGGAAGATGCTTGAAGATAAACAAGTGTTTAGAAAATCTGTTTGCTGCACACAGAGCTTCAGGGCCAACCCCTGCAATACTGGCAGCAGCACAACAAAATCCTGCAAGTGCACAAGTGTGGAGGGAAGACTGCACTCTACACTGGAGCCCAGGCTCAGGCAGAACTATCCACCTTGATTCCAAACTTTTTAACATTCAAAGCAAGGATAAAAGATCATCTTGGACATGTAAAAGAGACAGAACTTTATTTTCAGCTGAGTTTAGGGAGCTCTGTCTAGAAATGGGTAGAGAAAACAGAGCATTTTCTGGCTGGCACAGGCTGGGATTTTGGGGCTGCTGCAGATGGTTCCTGGGCTGCTGCAGTGTGCAGAGCACACACATTCCTCCTCCACGGGGCCCTTGATGCTGCCCCAGGAGCCCTGTGAGCACCTCAGGGTCTGTGTTTCCCAGAAAGGCAGAAAACACACCAAAGCAGGTGCTGGGAGTTGAGTTGATGCTCCCTATCTCAGGATTGCTTTTAATAAGAGCAGAGAAGGCGGGGGAAGAAGGGGGGCAGGCTGTGAAGGGAAAATCACACAGCTAATTGAGGAAAAGATTTTCTTTTAATGCTAAACAACCTTGAAGAAACACGATGCCAGTTTAGCTAATGATAACACCAAATGCTGGTTAAGGGGAGGGAAAATAGTTGTAAATACAAAGTGACAGCAATGAAGTTCGGGGCAACTTGAGTAGATCAGGAGCACAGAATTTTAAGCAACTGCAGTTCCGAGATGAAAGCAGCAATCTAATGAGACAAGAAAAGAAATTGTCCTCTGTTGCAAAACACTAAGCATGAAAAGGCCCTTAACCTGTTCACGAATATCTTCTTCATGCCTTCCACATGCTGCTCGATGGCAGAAAACCTCATCCAGTGTAAGCTGAACAAAAGATGTATGCAAAAACAGACTCAGGGGACTAAGTCCAATTCTATAAAAATGAATGAAGATTCATTTGAAGTGCAATAAGAAATACCAGAGAGAACATAATTTCTCTTATGATGAACAGTAGAAATAGCAAGGCTGTTAAGGGGAAGGATATCTACTTGGGAGAAATAAATAGTGGAGTACATAAATGATAATGCATAAGGGAGGTGGGAAAAGCTACTTATGTATCCTAACCCTTGTAAATATTTCTATATAAGCACAAAACAGACATTCAGACCTCAAGTGACATTTTTGATAATATCCAGATTACAAAAGACATGTAGAATTTGATGCATGAAAATGAAATATAAGAATATAAATCTAATAATTTGTCCAGCTCTGAAATTTATCAGTGCATAAGTTGAAATACTGTACCTAACATAAATTATTTTGTGACACTAAAATATTACACAAATTAATATTTTGCTATGATGGGAAAGCAAATCTACAGTTTCACTGAAATGGATTGTTTTCCATTAGCTTTCCCTTTTCTTAGCAAGTGAATAAAGGCAGTAGAAAACTGCAAGCTCAGACACTTTAAGACTTTATTAACCACACAATTACTTACGGTATTTGTGAAGAAACGAGAAGAGACATCCATAGAAAATGCCAAATAACCTTAAATTATTCCAACACTTACCTATATAGTCCATCTCTCTCCAACACCACATTTAGTTAGATTTATACCTGCAGTACAGTAATACCAAAAGCTTTTAATTTCATTGTGTTGCATAAAATTAGTTGCAGTGCTTTTCATCATCTCATGTTATGAATGATGGAAGGGGACAGACACAGTATTTAAAATGCTGACTGAATAAACCCCATGAGTTATTACAGCCACATATTACAGGCAGAAAAGAAAAGTAGGGCTAAGACTGAGAGACCTTATTCAGACTTAATTTTGGAGACTGTAATGCAGCACGTCTTATTTGCAGCTGTATAAAAAGGCAAGATTTATGTCTTCCAACCTTGGCATCTGACATACTGGTCAAATCCCTAGAGATGAGCAAAGGGATTTTTTGGAATGAGATTATCAACATATTTAATGTCCTGAATCTGTATACATCATAAGAATAAACTTTAGCATTTAAGGGATTATTTAAAACATCTGGTCTCTCCTTTGGTTTGCAGAGTTCACGTTTGCCTTCCAGTTGCTGATCACAAATTCCCAAACAAACGTGGGAGCTCCAAACCAGTGCTCAGGGCATGATGCCCATGCTGGGCTAGCTGGGGGGACATGGACAAAGCCAGTCTTTGCTCACCAAACACTGCAAGAGCCAGGAAAGGCAGCAGGGGCTGGGGTGGAGGAGGAATAGGCTCCAAAATGATTATTTCAGTAAAATATATGGAGTTCCCACAGGTTCAGAATTAACACATTTAACTGTCTTTTTCCTATGGAGTTTTAATTATTACACTTTTACAAGCTCTTGTGACTCATAAGCAGTATTACTACATATAGACCATATCGTACTACTAAGTCGAGTTGTTAGGATGGTCCACATTAAATCATTAAAAATAAAATGCAGCTGCTCTTTCTTGCTGCTTGATACAACTTGTCAAGTCTCCTCTTTGTGTGTGGGAACAAACTACTATCAGATTTAGATTTCAGAATTACACAATAAAGAATTTAGATATATATATTTATAAATGAATAAACAAATATATATATATTCTGCCACAAACAGCAGAATATATATATGTAAATATATATACATATTCTTTTTCTCATCACTAGTAAGGGGGAAGAGAAAACCAACAAGTTTTTGAATCAAATTTTTTTGGTTTAGTCATAATATTCATGCACGATGTCACATTCTGTTCATTAGACACTGGGCTGGTGAATCCAAGCATCATTAGACTTAGCAATAATATCCGGGATAGCAACACATAAAAAATTACTATAATGGTAAAAGCAGAAATAAAACTAGCATCTCTGTTTGCTTCATCCCTATCTACCAAAAAACCACCAATCCAACTGAAGAATGTGAATATGTAATCTGCCAAGATACAAAAGATCATGTCCAAATTATTTGTTTTGATTGATTTCCTTCTGCAGCGAGAAATCTACAGCTTTTATACATGGACCAAGCCTCACAGGTCATTCATATTTACAATTCTTTTTTCTTAAGTAATGTCTCATGTCCTGTCACACACAAGTGATAAACGGTGTTTGTCAAACACCCAATTGGCAATTCACTTTTTGACTTCAAGGGTCACACTGGAAGCACCTGGAGTAAAATTCCTCAGAAAACTCTGCCAGCCCTCTATTCCATTTTCACTTACATTGGTGTAATGCAGACAAGGAGAAATCTAAATCTGTCCTGAGCAGTACGAGAACGGTACTACCGTGAAACACCCACGTGCACCAGACCCTATTTTACAATCTGTGCTCTATTTCAGGGATTCATGGTGGGAAAACTAATGGGGAGGGTATCATCAGTTCTGAAGGTAATTTAAAAGTTATTTACATGCCGTAGACAAAGACTTGGCAACAGTATAATGCAGATAGCTATGTTGAATCTTTAAAAAAAGAAAAATGCCAAATCTAGCATGTTGGTGGAGGGTTGTCACCAACCTTGTTATAAAGGCTGATACCTGCAAAGCCTGAACTTTCCTTGGTAAAAGAAGCTGTGGAGCTTAAATTGTGACCTTTTGGGGCATTTTTCTTTTAAAGGTCACTATTCTGTGACAACACTGCAATATCAATTGGTTCATCTGGTCTATTAAAATGCTGATATCACATGGACCAGGGCAGGATATCTTTATCAAATATTGTTAAAGTCCCACTGTTTTCTAAGGACTGTAATTGATTAAATGTGAAAGAACCAGTTCCCTCAATTCTGTCTGATTTCTCATTAATTTATTTCTTTGGTTGATTGGCAGCTGCCCAGTTCAGCAGGGTTTGTGTTATCATGCAAAGTCAAAATCTATGGGCTGAGCTTGCCAAGAAAGGTTTGAATAAGGAGGTGGGAGAATAGGCAGAAAGGGCCTTTGTTCTACATCAAAATTAAATTAGACTAAAACATTAATTTCCCCTGAAAGTAAATTTTCTCCTCATGCCTTTCTCATAGAAACCTTCAATATTTGTGAAACACAACTTGGAACACAGGCCTTGCATGAGATGATTAGTTTTCTAAATTGAAAAACAATTTTTTGTCTTTGTTTCTTCATTTTCTAATATTATTTCTAGCAGTAGTTCAACATGACAGATTGGGTATGTAAACTGAAAAGGGAATTACAGACATTCTCACTCCTGAAAAGATGTAAAACAAGTATTTCATGTGAAGAGTAACACTCATGGGAGCATAAATATCAGTTCTGTGAAGATGCACAGACAATATATTCAGGGAACTTGCTGTGTTACTAAGAAATCTCTTCATTAAAGGGACATGTTTGTTTGTATTAGACTCTGCCAGTTGAACACAAAGTCTTCTTCCTGAGAAATCCCCTTCGTTTCCTGACATTTGTAAAGTGCTATAAAATGCTAATTGGTTTCATCAGCAAACAATTAACATTCTGTTCAGTTTTATTCTCAATGCAAAAATTATAATAGGAAATAAAATGTCATACAGCAAAGGGATAGCTGAAGACTGTAACAAGAGGCATCCATATCTTCTTTTAGAGGTTCAGTTGACCTGCATGTGACCAGGTAAACTGCCCTTCCAGATATCCACAGCCTGAGCAGCCAAAACCAATAAACATTCCTGCTTACGACAAGTTGACTTTGGCCAGCAAAGTCTACTGCTGGGAAAAAAAAATTAATATTCTAATAAAAAATCTGCCTTTGATTAGTTTTTTTTAACCTCTGTTTTCCTACCATTTCTTGCTAACCCACAGAGAGACCTCTGCTGATCATCAGTTTGCTTCTTTGCCCTAAACTTTGCTTCCTCTTGTATTAATAAGTCAGGTCTATCCTTTCCTCTCTCCACCACCAAACCTTGGAAAGAGAAGACTGTCTGCTCTACTGTGTTTCAGTACAAGATACCTTTCATAGCTCTGCTAGGCTAAATGCTGCAGAGTTCAAACACAACATGGTATTTGAATTAAGCTAACATGGAAAAACATTTCTGGATAAAAAAATACTTTATTGCCACCAATTTAAAACCATAAACATACTTTGAATCCAATTCAATATATTTCTTATTTGTCCCTGATTCTCTCTTATTATTATTATTAGAAGGCATAAATTTCCAGCAAGGCTTGTGCTTGACAAGGCTCCATTATTTGCACATGACAAGGTTTATCAAAAACAGTTGGATTTTTATGAGGAGTCTTTTATGTTTCCTTCATAAAATATAAATAAATGAAAAGGATTAGATGGAGGAAGCAGAGCATAATTCATCACCAATGTGAAGCAGAAGGAGCAGGCTGCAGATGGATGAACTGAAGAACAACATGGTGACTGGAAATCATTCTCTCTCAAATGTCGGGGAGCAAAGAGCGCAATAAAGGATCATTGACTTTTCTTGCCATTTCAAGTTGTCCCTAAATGTACAAAGTACAGAATCTTCCTGAAACGCAAACCCACACATAAAACAGTAGTACAGCTGTCCACTTTTTTGGCTGATATGTTTTTCATGGTTGCAGAATAAATTAAAATACCAGAATCTTGAAATTAAATTTGCTCCCTGTAGTTAAAGAACAATTAGGAGGAAAAAAAACTTTTAAGGTGGCAGTGTCTCTGTTTACCATTATCTTCGTGTCAGTCAGAAAAAAATCCATTAAGTTGCCTTATATTCCTATAAAAACTGGTGGTGGAGACAACAGATCACATTTTTTTCCCAACCAAAGGTAAAAAGTCATCCTGCAATCCTAAAGCAAGCCCATGGGATTAAATCTGCCTGCTACATATGCTATGCTACATGAAGAAACTCCTGGAATCAGGTTGTTCCTTTACACAAGGTAATGGCATATACAAATTAGGCCATGGTAATTGTGTTTATTTGGAAAGAATTTACAGAGCAAGCCACAAAAGTCTGATAAGCAAAGTGGTCACAAGCATCGAGTACTGAATGGCTCCAAAATCTCTTCAAGCCCAGTCCCCTCTTTTCAGCATAACTGAATTTCTCTTTCTCTTGAAACTTTAAAATTTGGGTGTTCAGTTTTTGTCCACTTCAGAAGGAAAATATTTTTGCACATGGTAAAAACTCTAATGTTTGGTTTCAGCAAGGTGAATACAAAAGCAAACACACACACAAAATATTTCAATATAGCAGAAAGTCAAGACATTTTATTTTCAAAAACAAGTAAAAATATATTTATAACCATTTATTTATTCACATTTTCCTTGCATCAAAGTCATTATTTTCTCATGGATCATTTCTCTTTTGGTGAAATGTCAGTGAAAAACTTCTCAAAATGCTACAGTTTGAAGTGGGCATTTCCAAGAACTTTCCTGAAATAAAAGCTGATGGCCATCATAGTTATTTAGTGTGGAAAGCATGCAGTTCTTAGATGCAAGTGCTATGCAAATCCCTTTGGAGATTAATTACAAAAATACTATCTTACATTAAACCATTGTGGGGATCTATGTACTTTTTTCCAAAACAAGTAAGAAGACCTTCCCCTAAGCTGATCTCTTACTACCCCATAACCTTACTCATAAAAACCTCTGGTTTTTATCTATATGAGGTGTGTCTTTCTTCCCACACCTACACAGGACTCTGCCTGTCAGTACTAAATCTGTTTCCAGCAACAAAGGAGTCGAGGGAGAATGTCCTTAGAGACAAAGTGAATTATCCAGAATAAGTATTAAAGCTTAAGTTAAAATAATGGCTTATAGAATGATGGGTACAAGATGGAAAGAGACTGTCTCAAGGAGATAAATTTTGCTAACAGTTTTTCCACAGTGAAAAGGCATATATTATATTTAAACAACCCTCCGGTTCAATTGTGTGAGAGCTGCAGTAGAAATCCAATAGAGAAATATTTTCTGGGACTTTTACATCACATGCTCAAAGCAGAAGTTAAACAAGTGTAAATGTGCAAGCTAGAGAAAAACATTTTATTGCTATATTTTAGAATTAGTTCAGAAAGAACTAATGTTTTCTTCTTTCCTTCATTTTAATATAGTCATTTTAGATCTGGATCCTACAAGTTTTGTGAGTGTGATTTGCCACACCAGCAGAGCTGAGATTGCATTAGGGTTTGCAGGAGCTGTGCCTTACATTGCAAGTTCTTCATGCACTTTTCCACCAGTGCTAAAGAAAGAAATAATTAATGGGACATGGGAGAGAGGGATTCAGGTGCCACTTAAGGTAAACTCATTCCCAGGAATTTGTTTTGATGCGGGTTATGCAGCATTGCACTACATTGACTAACTAAATCTCTGCATTAATCAAGTCTATCTTTTATTCATGGTCTGAACATTTTCATTTGTTGGAAATGAGTTGTGACCTCCTGGTACCTCTCCCTCTACCAGGCCATGTATTAAATGTGCTGTATATGCCCTGATTTAATCAAGATCTGACTCAGATGATAGAATCTGACCAGATAGCCTTCTTATTTGTTTTGGACTGTTGACTAAATCTTTGGCACACCCTGCGCTGGATAATAGCATGGATCAAAACAGGGGAAAAAATGGGGCTATGAAATGATATTTCAACACACGGGAGAGCACCTCCATCTGATCTGCAGACATGCTGGTTATAAACACATGGCAAACCCAGCCCTAGTAAGCATGGGCAGGCTTTCCTATGTGCCATAAACAAAGGCATTACATTTGTTCTTGCTTCTCCTTCTGATCATTCAAAACAACATGATGCTGCTACCATTTAGCTCCTCTTGTTTCTAGATGTAGAGAAATGATTTTCATGAAATCAAAATTAATGAACTCACGGAGTACTGACTTTTAAAGCAACATTCAATGAAGACATATTAGAGGTATTAATGGCTGCAATCTGGGACTCATTCCCATTCAAATGAAGCAACTAATTAATTGAGAGAAGTCAGCAGACAGAGTCCAGCAAAAAATGATTGTTATTCTACAGGTGACTAGAGCTGTCCTTGTGACTCTTTAATAAAAGAGGGACCTCAGTCACCATCTCTAGTTTCAGCCTCCGCTGACATTCTGTATGTCAAGAAAGTGCCATATGTGATGTCTCTGGAGCATCTGGGATCCCTGGGGCAGGGTCTGAAATGCAGAAGTGACAGGGGAGATCTGATTTATGCATTTACTGACCGCCCTGCATTGGACATTAACAGATTGTGCCCACTCCTCACCTTGTGCCAGAGACAAATACCAACCCCTGAATCACCAAAAGAGTGAAACAGAGGAGTAAAGTTAAACCAGAGCAGGCTCAAGGCTCCTCTGTGCTCTGCACAGAGATTTGTCACAGCAGGAAGGTGTTAGATAAAAATGTTACAGCATGGGCAGTGCATGTCTGAAACACAGTAGAACAGAGAAAAGGTCAGGCAGAATTAAGTGGACAAAAGAAGCACAAAGAGACAAGTGGACAACTACTTCTGTCACTGAAAAGGACTAGAAGGGATCAGTTCTGAGGAGCCAGAGTTAAACCGGTGGGTTTTTTCTATTTGTATTCAGCTGAAGTGGTTTTCCAGACCCAGCTCAGTGCATTGCACAAGGTAAACATTACAATTCCAGGACACAGGGGACATGGACTGATCCAGCTTGTGCAAGTTCTCCTCAGACATGTGGACTCATTGCTTAACAGGACCAACCAGACACACAGGAAGCAGGTTACAGGTGCTACACACACCATCATCACCTATTGCAGAAGGCATTTGCTATCTCTGAATAACACAGTTCATGTGCAACTCCTGGGCCATGTCTCCTCCTGTGCCCATCCTGCCACACTAGAAACAAGGTCACCTAACAACAAGCAGGACTCAGAGCAGGAAGCCTGAAAGCGTCATAAAAATGGTTGTCCTGTGAGCTGAGTTCCCCCTGCCTCACTCTGCCACAGGAGCACAGGAAGAATCTGGATCGACTCTTGTGCATGTCTTCTGAATCCTCATCACATCAATGGCTTTATTACACATCGGGATGAGCCACCTCTGAGACTGCCTCCCTGTTTGTGGCTGTGATTTGTCACTGCTTTCATTCTTAATAGCAGGTTCACAGATTGAATCAGGGAATACAGAAAAATATCTCACACCATCTGTTTAGAAGGTATATTTCACACCCTAGGGCTGATTCAAGAGCTAGTAAAGAGGTGACAGCTTTAGTCTAGCTCTTAAGATCTTCCTGTATTGCTTTAATGGTAACCAAAAACAGCCTTTAGCTCCAAAATTCTACCACAGTCAAACAGGCAGAGGTGATAGTCATATATTAGGGCTCAAATTCTTCCCCACAAATCACATAAGATATCAGTTCATTCCTTGCATAGTCTGTTATTTAAGGGGGATTCCTTATCAGCTGGTGCATTGTCATGGGCAGGATGGGAATCCTACACACTCCAAATCAAATCCATTTGTACGTACAGAAAACAAATATTTGATGTACATACATCCGATTGATGTATATACATCAAACCTGAAAACATCACTAATTATTACTATTATTATTATAATCATCACCATCATCCTGTTTACTGAGAAACATAAAATAATATATTCCATTAGTAAGAAATACCAAACCATCAAACCCAAAGAAATAAGTAAGAACAAGACACTCATTTTAAAAAAATAAAAAAATCCATGAGATAATTGATCAGAACATCACTATTTTCTGTCCAGAAAAATTGCTTTTCCTCTCTAAGGACTGATTAAAATTTTGCAAATTTTGTGCAGAACTGTATTTGGTCTGTGGACACATTTCCATAACCTGAAATTGTGTTTCTAAATAAATGAACTGTGGTTGTTTTCATTAACAGACTGCTAAACTGGGATCATTTGCCAGAATACCAAGAAAATATTTGATTTAGGACAGTGATTGTTCACCTTGGAAACAAAATTGTGCACTAAAGACATCCAGTCATGGTAGTCATCTGTCCCAACAAGACAGCTTGCTTTGCATATTGCTCCTGCTCTAAATGTGCCAAAGGAATTTCTGAACAAGCCTACCAGGCTCCCAGAAGCTCTGTTCTACTGAGAGCCATGGCAATCAATGCTCAGCTTCCAATGGGGGCAGATTTGATTTACTGATGCTCTGTCTGCCAGACAGAAGCTGTACGAGAGATAACTAACATACAAAGCTTTGTAAAATGCTCTTCTTAAAAGCAAGCTTCCAGGAGGGAACTAAAAAAAAAAAAAGGAAAAAAAGCCCTATAATAATAGCTGTTCAATTAAAAATTCGTTCAGGTAACACTTTGCAAGCTACTGAACAGCTGTTCCACAGTGACTCAGAAAGCTGCCATTGCAATTTGCCCACTCCTGAAAACCCTGTTCTGCACAGGCAAACCGAAGGGAAAGTGCAATTCCTTCAGAGTGTGTTCTAGTTTGGTTTGGAATCAATTAAACAACATCACAATAAGCCTGTAGAACAGAGTGCTGCTTTCATTGCCTCCTCTTTTCCTGAAACCTGAATCAGGACAACCCCAAAATAAAGTATCACCAGTTTAACCGCAGCAGTATCGCCCTGCTGCTCATTTATTCAAGTTTGTATGGGCTTGCTTGGAAGGCTGTGTTCGTATATAAAGCCTGGAGACTTGGCTTGAGAAGACACATAAATAAATGGCATGTGCCCCCCCCCAGCTTCTGGCTGGAGGGAAATCATCAAGTGCTTTGAAGTTTCTTTTAAAAAGTAGAAAGCAGTACCTGATTCAAAGTGCAAATATGCAGATTAGAATTCCTCAGGTATTAAGATCTTCTGGCTCACAAATTGTTTGTGTTTGAATGTAGTCTAAAGGAGAGGAAAATAAAAGGAGCTATACCATAACACTTTTTATGACACAATTTTGGAAACCATTCAAAATTCCTGGGTTTTTCACCTCACAAGGAGTCCTTTTAGCATATGCTGGAAGCTGTTGTTTGATATCAGTAGATTTTATGTTAATTATCTGCAAAGAACAAACTATGTAGTCATAATTTTTACAAGAATTTTAATTACCTGTCAAATTATTTTGTGTTTCACCTAGGGCAGGTGTGAGGGTATTTTTTACCTTATTTTTGGTGCTGTTCTCAAATTTTAGTTGCCAGCATTTAAGAAATGTTAATGATGCTACTGAACACTAAAGGTCAGACACCGAGCTTGTGTAAATTATTACAGCTCAGTTGATTTCTGCAGTTCTACTGATTTACAGTTACTGAGGACCTTAAGATCCTGGCATTGCAATTTATTAATCTTGGCTATAGATTTTATTCCATACATTCAGCTGTTTAGAAGTACTTACAGGGTCAAGTGAAAATGCAGGTTGATGCAGTGACTGCCAGTCAATATGAAAACACCAACTTCTCACATTCATTTCTACTTGCATTTGTGGCTACTTCATTTTGACCACAGTTTGGGGGGAGGTTGGGGGTAATTTTCTATTTTTGATATGAACACACATAAAAAGGTGAACTTCAGTTTAAACCCTTCAAATTTTCAACCAAAGAATGAACAAAGCTTCAACTAGCAAGCTCCAAACTTACTGGTTTTGATTTGCACACCTCTACACTTGGAGTATCAGACCAATCTGTATTTTAGTATAAAATCATCATACAACAAGCTCACAACTGAGACAATATATTTAAAAATAGAGTAGATAAACTCTTTGGAGGAATGCAAATGCCATTACATTTTAGCAAAAGTCCCAAACATTCAGCTTCATCCTCATTTCTAGTTTCATCCTGGTTCCTGGTTTCATTCCCCATGACTCATCCAAAGATGTGGGGTTACCCTCCTGCAGGACACCTGAGTCTGGGCCATGTGTGTTGGGTGATGACTCCAGCCCCCAGGTCAAAGCCCAGTGCAGTAAGCAGAGTGACCACAGCTCTGCTCCCTGTCTGCTGATCCCACATGAAATGAGGGTTCTCCAGGGCAGGGCCACCAAGCCTTCCTGAATGAGTCTGAGTTGTAATGGCAGGTGTCAGCCACCTGTATGACACAGTTACCCATGAGAAAATTCCTCTTTATTTGCTCTTCAGCAGGAAGTAGAGGAGCAGCACAGAACTCTGCTAAGCAAAACAGTGAGTCATCTGAAAAAACAAGCAGACATGTAAAGACTGTTGGCTAATAATTCTGCACGAGACACAGACTTTCTTGAAATGGTAATCTAAAAACATCATAGGATAAATCAGTACAGCCTAAAGAATTTTAGCTCTTCTGGGATTAAAAACAAATTAGAGATTTTGCCATCAGGAGAAAAAATTAAAACCATTTCCCTGAAATAGTCATAAGAATGGGACAAAATATAAAATGGCAATGATAACTTCCCTTTTACATCAGGATAGACTGAAAATTATAGGGAATTTTATCTCTTACTCTCGTCAAATAATGAGAGTCCAACCAGAAAAGAAAATAAGCCATTCAGTGTGAGGTCCTGTAAAGTCACTGATTTGAATCTGGCAGAAGAAAGATTTGAATATAGGTACCTGACAAGTAAGACAAATGTTTTACTTGAGAGGTTAAAGAGGAATAGGGTAGGAGCACACTCACAAATTTATTTCTAGAGAACAGAAAGCAGAGTTTTGATGAAAATATTTGAACAAAAGTTTTGGCCAAGAAATATATATTTTCTAATTGAAAAAGACACCCATTCAATTCTTAAGCCCCATATATTTCTGCTGTTGTCATTGTTATTGAGGAATGTCCAACTAACCCTGGTTCTGAAGCACCAGAGGACACAAGTGCACCTCTACAGCCCTTTTCAGTGAATTACTTTCTGCCTGAAAGCTCAGGTGTCAGTGCTTCTGGGTGGAAACACCTATTGCAGTGGGCTTAGACTAGACAAAGAAATGAGATCTTTGAGTCTTCTAGTTTGAAGTCTTTTACTTGTGTGTCTGTCACAAGATCTATCCTATAGAAGGTGGAGGAGATCATCAAAGACTGTAGAGTGATTCAGGTAGGGAGGGACTAGTCACTGCTGCTGCACTTGGGTATGGACAGTGAGTCCATGAGACTTCTGCCTCCCTTATTGCCTTAGCAGAATGTCATTGCATTATTGGCTTGTCTCAGAAAAGGAAATTAAGGTAGAATTCACTTTTATCATCACAATTAGCTTTTCTAAAGAATATTCAAAGTTATATTTAATGTTTTAAGTCCCCAGATGAAAGCTGGAAGAATCACCTATTTGTCTTGCCCTTTTTGTTGATTACAATTTATTTTTCCCCAGCTTCGGAATAATAGCCTGCAGCAGGCTGTGGTAATATAAAATGTATTGGTTCCCCCAGTGCAAGGATATTTTTAAATAAAGAGCAATAACACCAAGAAGAATGTGCTCAGCAAAGAAACAATGACTCTGGCTGAATGTGTTGGTGTTTTTAACTGGGGCCTGGTGCTAAAGATACATGCAGTATGTTGTGAGTGGGATTTCATAACATCACTTCAAGATCAATGAAGAAAATCGCCTCTTTTTCTGAAGGCATCAGAAATCCTGGAGAAGAAAATGTTTTAAAGTAAGCAAATGGGTTATGGAAAGGATCAGACAAAGCCCAGATGGATTCCGAAAATATTTTTCTCAAGAGAATTATCAGTATTAGTTCTGAATTAAACTAAAATAGGTTTAAACGCTGAACACGGATAAACTTCACTTTTTAGAATTAGATTATTTCAAGGGGACCTTGGTTAGAAAAGTTTAAAGGGCTTGAAAACCTTATTTCACAGCTTTTAGAATCTGGGAACATAATTTTGTGAGAGATGCCGAATATCTCTCTTTGATAAGCCCTGCCATACCTGCTGGCTCTGGCACCACCTCTGCAACTTGTGAACAAACTGCGGTACCCAACAGGCACTTGAACTTCTGCTACTATCCCTAACCAGGATCCATAGGAATGTCGAATATGCATTTTGAACCAGCTTCTTTCTCCCCTCCCCCAGAGAAGGCACAAAGCTGCATTTTGCACTCTCTCCTCAGGGAAGCAGCAGGAATCCTTGAAACGTGGACATTCTGACTGTTCTATTGCTGCTGTCAGAGCCATGAACAATTTTTGTTTCTTCTCTTCAGTTTTCTCACCCTACAGTGAGACAAAAGGCAGACCTTTTTCTGTCTCTCCCAAAGCTATGCAACACAAGGGCTGCGATGGCAGTTTATTTTACCTTTGCTACCTTTAGTCCTTAATCTGCATAAATGTGACCAAACAATGGAAAGTGCAAATTATTCTCTGGAATCCATGACAATCTGCTGGAGTTTTATTTTATTTCTATCAGTTTTAGATGAATTGGTTTAGATGAATTGGTCAGACTTCCATGCCTCCCACTTTCATTCACACCTTGCCCTCCCAGAGCTCCTGCTGTGAGACAATGTGGCACAAGGAAACGTAGGTATACTCACGTGTCGTGTTATCACAGTACAATAGTGCAAGATTAAAGCAAAAAACTGTCATTTCAAACTAAACTAATTTAAACAAAAAGAGCTGTCAGCCTGATGTAAAGATAAAAACAGACTGGAGCATAAGAAAGTTTGAGCTGTACCAGACTGTGGATGCTCAGTGAAAGGCAGCAAGGAGAGGGCAGACATCAATTAATCCTCCCCCTATACACCTCCAGCCTATTGCAGTTGTTGAATACATTCTACCAGTAATAATCTCTTTAAATCAAATGCTGTTCTACACTTAGAGAGACACCAGGAAAATACAGCAATAGCAGTTTGACCCTAATTATTTCAAGGAAACCCCAAGAGTAGACCTCTGCCATATGACACAATGTCAAATATGCACAGGATGAATCCAGGGGAGGAGGATGGGGAGAGGTTAACTCATTTGGGCACAGCTAACACAACTGGGTAACTTCTGGACCAATCCCATCTGTCAGCTCAGAACAAGGCCACACTGAACATATGTGTGTCTATCTCCAGCACTGTATATCTGTCTTAAAAACTGCACTCAGTCCTTCCATTTCCTTTGCAGACAAACCACTCCATTTTCTGACACTGAGGAAGAAACAGCTGCTGTGCAGCCTCTCCCTGTGTATTTCTCCCTGTCTTCCTTCCCATCCTTGCTCAGAGCCAGGAGGAGCCTCAGCTAACCCTACAACATGGTCATGCATGAAGCAACCTCTAGTCTATGATGGCAACAGCAGGATGTTTTACTCTTCCTCCTAGTCAGGACATTGTAGCCATAATTACTGTACATTACCCTTTCCAGTACAAATCATTACTTACCCGTGTTGCCCAGGGGAAAAGTTTTGGGTAGAGATTCTCCAGTGTATCTGCCTGTACTTATTGCCATGACAAAGTTCACAGTGAGAGGAGGAGGCCAGGGCACCTCTGAGGGCTCTCAGGGCTGGTTGCACAAACGCTAATGAAATCCCATTAATCACAGCCCCAGTCATGGCAGACTTGTCAGCACAGGAGGTTGCAGACTACCCACAGCAGGTAGAGAGGTTAGAAAAACATGTCACAAGAAGCTACATGTATGACCTTTCCTGAGTCTGCAGTGTTGCTCAAAATATTTTTGTGCTGTGGCTAAACCGGAGATGGGAGGGAAATGCCATGGGGAGAACATCTGCAAAACTTAAAATGCCACAGTCCAGGAAATTTCCATGGTTCCACTCTCCAGCTTTCAAAGACTTGAATGGGAAGTATTTCTCCATCCACTTTGCCAGGCAGGTAATTACTTGTACTCCTCAGTACCCATATTAACTGCACCTGCAAAGGAACATTGTTTTTTAAATATTTTGCATGCAAAGTGTGGCAGAGACAGAACTATTTCTCACCACCAGCATTAAAGCCCAGGTAAAAGCCTTATAAGCAGGAACTACAATACGATGATGGGCAATAGCTTTACTTGTTTGTCACAGATTTCTCTGCAGTGCCTGTCGCAGCTGTGGCAGACACAGCAATCCTACACCTGCCCCATCTGGCCCAGGAGATCTGGCACCTGATAAGGTTTCACTGCTCACTCCGGGCTCAGGTTCACTCAGGTACACTGGTGTGTGTTTGCCCACAGCCAGCAGATACTCCAGCACAGCCTAAACCAAAAACACACTCCTGGCCTCTTGTTACTATTCTGGACACCTCATTATCATGAAGGAATTCAGTATCTCTGGAGCAGATCTGGTAAAGAAGGGAAGCTTTTACTGTTCTCCTGTGCCAGATAAAGTGTCCTGGAACCTGCTCACAGATGCAGACTCCATCAGATAGAAGCTGCACCTCTGTCCCAGGTTTTCCCTGACAAACCCAAGCAGATGTAGATGACTGATTGAAAGTGTAATTTAATGTGAGCTCTCTTTCCTAATGTTCCCATAACAATATTTGAGGGCCAGTTATGAAGCTGTGGAACATACAGATGTGAAGTCACACAAAGGCTGTTTTGGGAGCCGGAAAGAGGCTTGATTTGTTTGTATAACAAGCCAAAAGTAGCCATTTTATAGCAAATATCAGTTTCTGGGTTTGTATCTCAATATATGACAAAGTTGGCTTCATTTCTTTTTCTACCAGAATGGACTGTGGTTTTCTTTTGTCCCCAGGCAGCCATATTCTGAAAACCTATAGAAAGAGTTATGCACATTTCCTCCTATGTATATTTACAGTGGGAAAAGACTAGAGTGAAATCTAAGATCGTGAGGAAAATATATGTTTCTGTAAACCATGTTTCTAAATTGTTTGGGAGACCTTGTTAACAAGAGACAGTGCTCAATAATGTCTTTAACTTGTTTAACTTATTTAAATTAATGCAACTTCTTTTGGTTTAAAAGGCCAAATACACAGTTTGGGTTTGTTGGGGGTTTTTTTGTACAAACTTTCAAGTGATCATTCAATAACTTTTTAAAAAAGAAACAGAAAGGCTGTATTCAAAGAACATGCACAAGTGATTCAGTATTTCATATGGGATACAAAGAGAGAGTAATTTGTAAACTGTGAGATAAAAAAAGATACCAAGGGAAGACGGATTGCCTTATATAACAAGCCTTGATTGTAAATAAAATGTCTGGGCAGGATGTTTAACTGTAATAAATTGGCTGTTTGGGTCTTTGCTGACATATCTTTTTAGCTTTATTGACATTAGCTATATTTGTATGGAACTTTATTGTATGGGAAAGAGCTCCTCGTTTGGAATTTGAAAAACTAACAGTACAGGCATCTTGAAAGCACAGAAGATGCTGTTGGAGAGAGACAGAAGGCAAGAAGAAAAGAGCTGAATCTCTTGTATGCAAGAAAACCACAGAGAAGACAGGAGATGGAATGTGGATATATTTAATTGCATTTCAAGCAGGGTCAGCATTTTGCTAGATTTCTTTTACTGGCCATTTGTAATTCAGTAAGAAAAGGGAGGAGGGAGAATGAGCCTTCTCCGTATTGAATTATTGTAATCTGAGTCACCAGTGAAACCAAAGGATTAGACCTCGACTTTAGTTAGGAATGACATTCCTTCCATGCAGCCCCAGTATTTACTGCTAAATGAACAGCTCTGCCCTCAAATTCCAGGAATATGGAAGCAGTTCATCAACCAGGGTCTGGACCAAGCCTAAATGTTACATAAAATACTCAAATAACTTTGCAGTCTCTTCCATTCAGCTCTTCAAGAAAATTTAGTATTTTCATATTCTTTTCCTTCTTGGCTATTCCTAGTTTAAATTTCCCCTTCCTCATGTTGAATTCTTCTATTTTCACCTAACAAGGGTCAAGAACCTACTCAACACCAAGGCTTTTGGGAGATGTGGCCCTTCCAGTACTTCAGTGGGCCTCCCAAGACCCTGGGGACCTGCGTGTGCCCAGAGGGGTGGGCAGGGGGGAGCAGGGACCTGCAGAAAGTGTTGTCCTTTCCTCCCCAGCTCAGCAGAGAGGGCTCACTGCCCTGGCCAAGGCACTTCTCCCATCCCATTCCTACTCTCCTCTGGTTGAGGAGCTTCCCCACATCATGGGTGATGGAAAAACCAGCCCTTTCCACTCTGAATTTCACACCACAGGGGTTTTACTTGACAATCTGCCATTGGAGAGTGGAAAGATCTGTGCATTTAGGGAAGAGGTTTATGTTTGGCATATGGCTGGTGACACCTTTCTCCAACCAGGCTGACACATACATCCCCACTGTCCTGGAGGCGTGGTCTCACTTGGACCATGGCAGGGTTCCTCCCTGACCAGGATTTTAGGCATTTTCTCAGCTAAAAGATGATAATTCTCATAGCAAGACTAAGAAAACAATAGGAAAAATCTCAACACTCCAAAGCACAAAAGAGAATACACATCAAACTCATTTGGAAAGAGATCAGTGCCACCTCAGTGGGTCCTGTGTCACAGTAGCTTCAGTTTCTAAAATGAAATATTAGGGACCTGAACAGATTAGAAAAGACTTATGGGGGGGAAAGTATCAAATTACTTTAATTTCTACCTTTTTTTTCTTTCAAAACCCACACTTTTTCCTTGCAAACAGGACAACTAGAAGTTTATCCCCAAATGTAGTAAGCACATGAAATGCATAGCCTTTAATGTGCAAATTCTATACTGCACAAGGGAATAACTAATGAGCCACTATTTTAATGAATCAAGTTAAAATGGCAAGGTGACGTATCTCATTTAGGGGAATGAATTCTTAATGTCACTGTAAGATGAACCCCTCCTTCCCCTCAGAAGGGAAGACAGTATTGGTTTGGGTTAAAGTCCTGCCTTTTCTGTGTTTGTTGCAGATTTTCCACAGTCCTTGGGAGCTCTCCGTGCATCACACACTTCTGAAAAACAATGGCAGTTTTCGATCAGGGGATTTATTGAACTTTAGACAAACACAGGAATTACACAGCAAACAAAGATGGTCAGAACAAGCCCTGCCACGGCTGCCCAATGCTCTGAGGGAGCAGGGTGGGCACAGGAGGCTGCCTGGCACAGCCTGGGGGCACCTCTGCCGGCAGCAAAGCAGCATCAGCCTGCTGCCCTCCACAGAACAAACCTCCTTCAGATCTCTCTGCACCTCCCATTTCTGCTACCAGACACCTTCACATGTCCCCCTGCCGTGAGCTGCTCCTCACAGGACTGTTCCTAACCCACAGCTATTCCCAGAGGCAGATCTTCATTCCCCAAAATGGTATTCCATGACTGAGCTTCTTAATGGTTCAAAGGAAATCTTTAAATCCTTGGGAATAAGCAATCATCACCCTAATCCTTACCATCTCTTTCCACATCTTTAAGTTGCACTGGGAGTGGGTGGTGGGGAGCTGGCAGCAGGGCTGTGGGGCTGCCTGGCCCTCAGGGAATTTGGTGCTGCCAATGAGAAAAGGCACTGAGGACAGGGTGGAACTCTGCCTGGCAGCCAAGGAAAGTATGTGAGAAACTGACTTCTGTCCAGCCCTGGGCATTACTCAAGACAATGATCTGCCCAGTTAATTAACCCAGAAATCTGAAAGGATCTGCACTAAATTCCTGCACACTGCTGCTCAGGCTCCCATAAATTCTTGATTCACATTGGCAGGTCTGATCCAAATCCCAGTAAAATCAATATGAATCCTTCTATCAACTTCCCTGCATTTTCTGAGTCATTTCAAAGCTCCACTGACCACACAACTTTTCCCAAAGCAGTATTTAAAGAAAAAGTGTATTTGGACCATTATGCTTTCAGTCTCCCCCTCCCAGTAGCTACATAAGATTAAAAACCTATATCATGCAGTTTACTGAGCTGCTATCAGACAATCATTTGTTTACAAAAAATATTACAAGAAACAAGAACTGATTCAGTAAATTTTAATGTTTCTCTTCTAGTCTTGTCTGGTTAGCACAACTCTGAGCAGACAGTAATGAGCAGGATACCCAGTGCCCAGCAGGCACCTGTGACTGTCACTGACTGAAGGAAAGAAATCCCTCAGGGTGGTGTAAACTGTGCTCAAACGTGGCAAGGTGCTATGGACATGTATTTAAGTCATCTCTGCTGCTGGGAAGTGAAAGAGGCTGGAACCATCCCAAAGGGAGCAGGGAAGAGCAAAGCTGTGATTTGCTGAGTGGGAAGGACTCTGCAGCTGATAGCTGATAACCTCTTTATGCAAAGCCCACAAGCTACAAAGATTGAAGAAGGGATGAAGGGCCATCCTGGAAATAGGAAAATAATTTATTCATAACCAATTGTCCATTACTGTTCACAAAGAAATTGTCAGAGTCCTAGAGTCCTAAATGTATTCATTATTTCAAATTGTTCCATTTATTTCTTCAGCAAATAAGCTATGTATTCTGAGGGTACCGAAGTTGTGAAATGTACAATTGACTATTCCATTCACAATCTGCATTGTCTTAGATAGCTGAATTATTTGCATAGTTTAATTACATAACACAGGGCAGGAAAATTGAGCCTTTAATCACCATGAGTAATGCTTACTCAAGGAAGAAGTCCTATTGAAGTCCAAAGAGTAAAGACTTTTCAACATTAGAAAATGAGTCAGAATTTGGCCTTACTCATAGTTTGTGCTCTGAGGTAGTTTTAGTCCTTGCTTTTCAAATATGTATCTATCATACACAGTATTGCCAGGAAGCAGCAATAAATACCTTTTGACTTGCTTAGTCAGGCAGCATAGAACCAATCCAAAACTGAAATGCTGAGAAAGATATGAAGTTCAACAACTCAGGGTGAGAAAGGAGAGGAGGGAAATACCTGTTTCTCCAGAGCCTCTATTGTCACAAAGTACAAACACTCCTGTAAAAAAAAAAAAAAAAAAAAAAAAAAAAAAAAAAAAAAAAAAACACCAAACAACAACAACAAATACACACACACAAAAAAGACAAAAAACCCAAAACAAACAAACAAAAAAACCCACACACAAAGAAAACACAAAAAACAACAAACCAAACCAATCAATATTCAAACCTGTTTTGAAACTTACATACATATTGGTAGGTTAAAATCAAGTTCAAAATATCATACAGCAAATGAAAAATAAGACAGAACTGCACATGATTAGCTTTTAGAACCATCAAAGAAAATTATGAGCTGTTCTGTCATCATTTCTGGAAGTCTTTAGGAGGGATCTAAACTGCTATTGTGGGAAGAACACTAAGAAAAAACTACAAACATATGCTAACTTGTGGTGGTTTGTTTGCCAATTAACAGCACACCAACACTCCCCAACAAATTAGACCAAGTCAACAAGCAATATTCTTCATTGAGACTAGTGTTGTAAAGGAGAGAGCAGCACAATGAGCTGACAAAACCCCTCTGTACCCCAACAACAGTGACAACACAGACCTGCAGTGAAGCCATGGTGTAAGTACTGGTCTGCAGGGACAGCACAAAGGGAACTGGTGTCAGTGGGGACCTGTAACCTACACCTGCACCTGTAAAGGAGCAGGTTATGGGAGGGCTAAGAGAGGAGAATCTCCAAAATCAAGTTTTTCTAGGAGTTTTTTTTTTTCCTTTTTCCTAAAAGGCCTCATTTTGCTAAAAGAGTGATTTCAGTGACAAGAAATTTGAACCAAGTCAGAATGAGCTTTATCAGCCATTTCTGACAGGTGTCTCCAACTTTCCTTGAGAAAAGGTGAAGTAAAGGTCCAAGCCTGCCTTGTTCTATTTAGTGATTGAGCCAAAGCAGCACTAAAAGCTGGTCTAGCCAGTAATTTGAACGTTGAGCTCTTTGCCTGGCTTCATTGTTATTTCAGTTTGTATCTGCTTAGTAGAGTTTTGCCCACATCTGATTTGCTTGGTTCATTACACGAGCTTGCTAATAAATAAATTGTTTTAATAATAGAGTTTTGTGTCTTACACTGATCCCTTAAGTTTTAGCTTTCATGTTTTCCAGATTCTGTACTGCATTAGTATAGAACTCTGAACTTCATGTAAAGTGTTAGCAAATTCTCTTCACAGCTCAGTTAGACAAAATAATCCTTTCCAGTTTGAGAACCAGGGACACTGTTCCAGCTTCAAGCCCAAAAAGTACAAATGACAAATTGAGCAAATTGAGGAGAGCAATCTGGGAGGATGGGACTTCATAACCTGAAGCTGTAATTGGACAATTAACCCAAATATGTAAATGGACCAAAACTTATGAAAGTGTGAAAATGTGGGATCCAGAGTCCATCTTGGATGTAGTCCTGGTCAGGCTCTTGTACTGCCCAAGATGGATCATTTGAAGGCCTTTTTAATAAATACTTTTACTAAATACTTTATTCTTTTAACACTGTCTAGCCTCTGCTCTAGGTAGCCTCTCAAGGCATCAGCACTACAACAAAGTAATCACTTATATCTTGGGCCTTTTATCCTCCTTTTATGTGGAGAATGTAAGATACTGTTATTGAGGATTTCACAATTTTATTTTGTTTTTCTTGGGAAAAAACACTGTGAATTTGCAAACTTCTCCAGATATTGAAAAAAGGATCAAAATCTTTCAGTATTG
This sequence comes from Sterrhoptilus dennistouni, assembly GCA_013397095.1. Taxonomy (NCBI): domain Eukaryota; kingdom Metazoa; phylum Chordata; class Aves; order Passeriformes; family Zosteropidae; genus Sterrhoptilus; species Sterrhoptilus dennistouni. Next base: position 334,552 of record VWZU01017254.1, on the reverse strand, counting down.
ATGGATTCAATGGAGGATGTTATGCAATAGGAGACAATAGAGGATAAGAGGCAAAAACACTGTCAACACTGTCAGATCCAGACACTACTCCTTCCAAAGCATTGAGGGAATGTGGGTTTTCTGGTGGCAGCAGTGGTTTGGGTTTTGGCTTTGTTTTGACGTATTCCATCTCTTAGATGAAGCATTCAGACTTCAGGTCTCTGAATCCTTCAATTAGGCTTGTGCAAACCTACCCAGACTTTTTATGCTCTTCCCCTTCCCTCCTCCTCTTTCATTTTCTCTTCCTGCTTCCCCATCCTGGCAAGTGAAGCCTCTCAGACTTGGCAGGAGCTGCTGGGCTCCAGCCAGCTGCTACTTCAGATCCAGGTCGTGCTTTCAAGGCATAGTCCTGCGGCAGGGTGGGGTTGGATTGCAGGCTGCAGACCAAAGCCAAATGGTGTGATGCCCCTGAGAACACAACACACAGCTGCTGCTGCTGCTGCAGGAGGGAGCCTCTCCACAATCACCACCCACACAGGTGGGTGAGGACAAGGAGCCACCCCTCACCAAGCCAGGTCAGATGCCTGCATGGCATGGCAGTGTTAACACCACCCAGTGCCAAAGTGAACACTTCCCATTTGTCCAAACACACTGCACCAGTGCCTTTCCCACCAAAACTGAGCTAGGGCTCCTTTTGATCTATTTACGAGTCTCAGACAATTCTTGCATGGTTCAGTTCCTCAGAACTCTACCTCATTCAGCATGTTAACTTTTCACTGAGGTCTAAGGGAATAAACCCAGGTACAGGGAACAGAAGCCATTCCCTTTCCCTGGGTCTTCATCTGGTGTTGCTGTTAGGGACACGAAAAACCACGCACTCACCAGTCAGGTTGAAGTGAGCAAAGAAGGGGCAGTTTATTATGATTTAGGGTTTAAATAGGATTAGGAATTTAGTCGAGGATTGGTAGATGAGTGGAGCACCTCTCTGACCCCAATGGTCAAATCAGAGGTCCATCACCGAGAAATATGAAAACAATCTACGTTGTTTAAACAATCTACATTGTTTTGAGAGACTCCAGAAGAAGTATGTAAACAATCATCAGAAGGCTAAAGAATCAGGACAACAATCTGGCAGTGTTAAACCTAAAGGCTCAGAGTCACAATCCTCTGCTCTCACAGGCATATTGCCTATATGAAAAGGGAATGATCAGATTTGATGGGGACAACTAGCAGGTCTGTATTAAGTTCAGTCAAGCAAATCAAACCTATTTCTTAGCAACTCAATTACATGATATCAGCTACCCTCTTCTTTAAGACAACCAGAATTAGGCACAGCAGAAAGCCTGGTGGACAGAGATGTCCCCACAGAAATGGTAACACCCAAACCTGATGGAAATCTTCAACAGCAACTAGTTTCTGCCATCCTCCTGCCTGCTGGCATGCTAAAGAATCAGCCACGTTTCTAAGATTTCAGTAAAGGAAATAAAGCACCTGCTGTCAAAGGGGACACATGAGATCAACTTTACCCTTTCAAAGGTGCAGAATGAAATAGTTAAAAATAAGTTCCTGCACACATTCTACACAAACTTATATGCCCAAAGGCTCTGCATTTGTCTTCCTGTAACTTCTGTTTTTCCTTTCCACTTATCCCTGGTGGTTCATCATGGCAGGGCTTTTGACTTGTGAGAACAAGACTCAGGATTCCCTCTGGGAGTTTTGCCGCTGCCCTCTCACTCCCCATCCCTCCCTCTTGTTTATCATCTTCCAGATACCTCTCCCATTCAGGCTGGGAAAGGAGGCAAAAGGCAAAACTTATTCTATGATTTCTCCCTCCTCCATGGTCTCATTTCAAAATAATTTTGCTCTTAACAAGAGGAACACCACCATAATGTGAAGACACTCTGGTGTCTCAAGCCAGACAGGTTTATTCAGAAAGCAGAGAGAAAGAAACCACAGCCCAAGTCAAGAGCAGAGATCCAGAGCACCCTCTGAAAATTGGCTGCAACTCACCAGAATCTCCCCTCCCTGTGAATAAATCTGTAATTTAAGCAAATCAGACCTCACTCAAATACTTCTTGCTTGCAGGTCTCCTACACTTGCTTGCAAGAGTCAAATCCCTAAAAGACACAGAGGCTGCTTTTGTAAAGTGTTTGTAGGTGTTTGCAAAAGTGATGCTGCACCAAAAAGAAACCCTCTTTACTGCTACCATCAATCAGGTATTGGACATACTCACAGTAGTCTTTGTAGATTTGCTGATCTATTTCTTTAGCAGAGTTTTGCATCCTGCCAGGCTTTTTGCCTGTCTTCCTGGTTGAAGAAACCAATTTGTGAATATAGCAAGCACCTCTATGATTGCTGAAAAATATTTTAATATTTCAGACCTTAATTTTTCCTCTTTAGGGTAACAGGAGCATCTTCCACTTTAAACAGGAAACTGTGGCACAAGGTGGAGTTTCATCCTTCTCTCTCTTGTCCAGCCACCTTTAACTTCCACATGGGATAGACCATCTGACTGAAAGAGCACGGGAAGCTGAGCTTAGGAAAGATGAAAGTGGTTGAAGGAAAAAGGTAAAAAATATAAAGATAATTTACTGCAGGATTTTTCTAAATATATCCATTTTTCTTGTGGATGCAATAGTGTGTGCTGCACATGTTTTCTTTTCTTTTTTAAGAATAAATAATTTGCAGGTGCGTGGAGCTCTGCTACAACAAATATTTCAAACTGAAGCTACGTTTTCTTCATATGATTAATATGTTACATTACAGCTTGCATATAAATGAAAGGAGCAGAATATGATGTACTGCAAAGGAGTTGTATATTTCCCCTGCTAAGCTATAGTGACTGTAAATCATTTCCATCACGGTTCATTTTTAATTTGAATTCATAAAAGGTTGTACATTTCTTTGTGGTTTTAAATAAAAAAAAGATTAAAGGCTGTAAACTTAAGTGTTTATTAAAGGAAAAAATATGCTGATCTGAAATTTCAGGAATTAAAATACATGTAAAATATAAGAAAGAATAATAGGTAAGATGTCTAGTTAAGCTCTGGGAATTTAATGTGAAATTTAAGGTCTTCCACTATAAATGCATCTGTATTTGGTCAAGTGAGGGTGGTAGGGGAAGGCAAGGGTGAAGAAATAGAAGGACAAGAGTGTCCCCAGTTATACCCAGGTCAGGGATTTGTGAAGCCAGTTCCCACAGTAGCTAATTATTGAAGAAGTGGAGCCTATGAAAACAAATAAATGAGTCAAAGTAAAAACCATTTCCCACAAGATGCCAAACCTCATTCCTGCCCTTCTGTAAGCATAGGCCACAGATGGGCTGGCCCGGCTGGACTTTGAGATGATCTCATAACCTCATGAGGCCAGACCCCAAGTGAACCTTCAGATGTCATTTTTGGCAGCCACAAGGTTACGCCTAGAGAGTAAAGGCTCTGAGGGAACCTCAGTGATGATATTTGGGTGAAGCACCAGGGTTACTGTGCAGACCATGCTTCTGTTGACTGGAGGCTCTGTATTGGCATTCTGCTTATTACTCCTCTAATTTGAGGAGAGATCACCATCGTTAATATGATGACCAGCAGGGAGAAGTCATCTTATTCACATTAGCAGCAAAGAAATCAACATGGCATCAGGCTAAAATTTTGCAAATACAGTAAACTAGATTACAACTGTTTTTAATGTCTCTTGCAATAAAATATTTTCCCATCAGTAGCAATCTCACAGGTCTACTATTAATGGAAACAATAGCCCTGCTTCGACACCTACAAATCCAAAATTCCATAAAAAATAGCACCCTCCCTGCCTCACCTCTCCATTGATTGATTTCAGTGGGAACATGTGTTTGAAAGAAATCATGTAATATTTTTTATCGTGTAAGAATGCAGGTAAATAGTTCAAGATCCTTTCTGTATCTCACATTCTTTATTATGGACACCAGTAGAACAAACTTTTCAGAACAAGCTGGAAGAACACATTTGAAATGGCACACTACATATTGCAAATGGAAACACTCCCATTTCCCATTGTAGCTGCTGGGAATTCCCAGAGAGCCCAAGTGCAGTGGGGAAGCCTCAGGACTGCCTTGCCTTTCAGTGCAAACTAAGAGTAACACCCATGTAAAATAAACATAAAGTTTGAGATTTGTGCTCTCTGTGAGATGAGAATCACCTCAGCCAGGATCACTAACCCTGCACTTGGTGTCTGGAGCAAGTGTAGGGAAACCCCAGCCAGCAGGACCCAACAGGCTGCTTGGAGAATCATATTTATATCAGGTGCCCCAAGAATGTTGTTTTGTTTGGCATTTCCTGCCTGACTGGTTCTCTTCCTAACAACCAAACTTTGCTTGTCTTAATTTCAGATGTTTACTTTTGTTGTGATTACAGTAAAAGCCCATGCTCTCATAAGCCACAACTTGCAGAAAATAATGCAGGGTAGGAAACCACCTCCTAACAGTGTCCAACAAACTGAGCCTGTAACATTTCTGCCAGGGACAGTGGCAAACTGATGAGCAATCTCCTAATTACTCAGAAGATATTTAAGTAAGCACATTGCCCCAGATGATGCTAAATTGACACCTCTTGCAGGCAAACTGCTCAGTCACAATTTAGCCGAGCAGGAGCTGCAAACATACATAGACTGTTCAGTCAGTAAGCCTTTGTCAGTGATGAAAAATAAATTTATTCTTTTTATGGATTAAGTTTGCTTTGTCTTATTTATAGATCCACCCTGCTGTAAATTCTTTTTGTCTGCCTTCCTAGCCAGTTAAATCCTTCCCTTGAAATCAGTGGGCTCTGCAAGAGCAAAATCAGTTCCTAAACTGAGGTCCAGACCCCATGCTGAAGTTTCACAGTAGTTTTTGTTTGCTGCAGTTTTTATGCAATTATTTCTGAAGATCACCTCTTCTGCATTGCAATGCCCTGCCAGAGTTCAAAATTATTTAAAGATTACACGGAGCATAAAAATCAGCCACTCTAGCTGGATATTGTGGGAGACTGTGTCAAAAGCCTTGTGTCAGTCAAGGTAAGCAATACCCACCACCATTGTCATCAAAGAATGCTACTCTTCTGCACAGTTTCCAGGGAATATAGGATTTTTCTTGCTCTCTCTTCTTTCCCAAACTCAATGTAAAAGAAGCTTTTTCTGTCCACCATTAAAAAAAAAAAAAGTATTTAAAGGGAGCTTGAATTATTTAGCATGCATACTGAATACATGGATTTTTAATGTCAACTACAAAATCAAATAATACAGATTATATAATACCAGTTATAGTTTGGATGTTAAATTGAAAATCATGTATGAAATTAATATACTGACTTTCTCCATGTTCTACACTTAATATCTGCTGAAATATCCAGTGCAGAATGTTTTCTTATTAATTTCCATGAGCTCAGGACCAAATCCCCAGCTCTCACTATCGAGCAGCTCTCAGAAAACACTGAGTTCTTTACACACCAACTTCTGATAAAGATGGGAGACACTCTAGGCAGGAATCCCAGCCTGCACTCTAGAAATGGAAAGGAGATCAATAAGTGATGACTGTTCTCCACAGAAACTGTGAAGTTCCAGCTGCATTGTGTTAGTTACACCCTGCCTGACAGGGCTGGAGTACCTACAGAACAAGACAAGATATTGCCAGGGATGAAAATAATTTTGGAGATCATCCAACATACTCCATAACCCAAAACTATCTCTTCCTTTTCCAAAGTCCAGCCAGAGTGGAACATAAGACTAAGTAAATCTCCTCACATAGACAAGATCATACTAATGAAAAAGGACAGATCCATTATTAATTTCATATTTTCTTCCTCTGCTTTGCAATTAGACATTATTTACTAATAATTCTATAACATAAACTCTAGCCCTTAAATGCAGATTAAAGTACCTTTAATTGCACGCTGTCCTTGGTAGTACTTTTTACTACTCTCCTAAAAGCCAATGCTCAAAAATATTGTTTCCCTGAGATAGAGTGACTCTCAGTATGACTCAATGTTTTCTTGCTTAAAAGGACTGCATTCCACTTGTTCCTTGTTTTAAGTTTTATAATAGATTATGATAGAGCTAAGATATGCACATTGTATAGTACCACTTTGCAAGTTGATTTACTACCACACAAACCATTTAGAGCTCTCCAAAGAAGCTTTGAAGGCTTTAATATCAGAATCTTTCTCCAAGGCCTGCTTTGGTACCAATACTTGATTAAATTAAAAGCTAATTATAGTCTAAAATGAATGATGTGCATTTTCTCTCCATTAGACAGTCCTATTTGCATTCCATGAAAGACCATTGACATGGCAGTGTGCCATTTGATTCTGTTTAAATCAAAGATGTCCCAATGGAATTTTCTTTTTCCCTACCAGCTATATTTGTCTTTTCTAACGGGTGCCCAGGGCCTAAAGGTTTAGCCAGAGCTCATTACCTGAGGTAGACAGTGCATGAAGCCATTTAATTGGCAGTAGCCAGTCCACTGAGCCAGCCCTTTGCTTTGCTTCATGCCAACCTCCACTGATGCTGTTTACCAGACATTTTGCTCAGGTTTTGTTTCCAAGGGAGAGAGGCATTTTTCAGTACCTGAAACCCACCATTAACTATCTTCCCCTTCAGGTGTTCTCTTACTTGCTCCCAGGTATTTTGTTGAGCAGAAACTCACTAAAGCATAGCAGTGTTCAGAACAATTAGTGAAATTTAATTACCTTCATCCAAGGAAAGCTCTTCTTAAGCTGCAACCAGAACAATTATGGTGTTTTAACTGAAAACAGTGGGATGGTCTTCTGCTATTTATTGCAGGTACATTTTCAAGGGGTTTCTTGTTTTAAAACATGAATCCCTATTGAGTTAGCATTCATAGAAAAATTTCATCTGTGGCATAAAAAGCAGCACTGTTGTCTGCTTTGACAGAAATAATTTTAATTTCAAAGAGAATGGAAGCGGCTTGGTCATTTATAATCAAGAGAAAGCAAACAAAGACAGAAAAGCAGAGCCCTGATCACACTATGAGCCTCCCACACTGAGTCTGAATTTCTGAAAACAGTATGAATGCAATGAACATAAATGAATATGAGATTTAAGAGTCTGCAAAAATTGATATTTCTCTCCAGGCGTTTCCCACTTCCTTCCTTCCTTGCTCCTGGAGCAGAACAATTCTGTCTCTTCTGTGCTTTGGGCTTCTGCTGACCACTGGAGTAGAGACATCACAGCCCAGCCCTTCTTCAGCCTTGGATCCAAACCCCTGCACCCAGAGACAGTTCTTGAGATAGTCCCAACAAAAGTTTCCTTTAGGACAGCCAAGATCCTTCTGTGTTCCTGCAGATTTTTTACATTTCTTAGAAGACACACAGTAGATCTTTCCAGACCACTTTGTCCTTTTTTCCCTGTGTATCCTCACAAAGGGCAAACAGAGGTCTTTTCCCAGCCTCAGTATAAGGGGCCATGTCAGACTTTAAATTTGGACCAAGCCCAGTGTTTTTTTATAACCCACAAATTGAACCTCTAGGAACACTTTTCCTGTTTTCCCTGCGGATTGCACCTCCTGCAGAGTTTGCTCTAAGAGGCCCTTGCAAAGGCTAGTCGCTCACTTACTGCATCACATTTGAGACAGTGATTTGTTGATGAATTTTGGTAATAAGTATTTAGATATGAATATTCCTCATTGCCTCTCTCAATTGATGTTATAAACAAACTTCACACTAAGCTATATATTTCAAAATTAATATAATAGGAAACTATTTATTTGTCTCATATCTTCCATGTAGGCCATAAAACTCATATAAAATCTATACTGAAAGACCAATCAGATTCTCAGCTAATGATTTTTTTTCTTCACACAAGTCACTGGAATTTTTGTGAATTTTACCTGCTTAGTCTGTAATTGAAAACAATCAGCTGAGAAAATTAAATATTATTCTGTTAAACCATATCTCTTCTGTTAAACCATATCTGTTAAATCTCTACTTGTTCTGCTGCTTTTCTGAAAGGAATTCCATTGTTAAGTCTTCTACAGGCACCACTTATAATATAATGTAAATCTGCCTACTATGTGTTGCAATTCTACTTGTTGTGATTCCAAAGTGCTACACACTGTTCTCTTTCAACAATTCTCTGATTCAGGAAAGAGTAACTGTCTCCATTTTAGGTATGGAAAACCAAGGCCCAGGTCAGATATCAGTTAGATACCAACTCAAACTCTGCATTGTTCAGGAACCAACAGAGTGGGAATTCCCTTAAAGCGCTGCCTGCCATGGAACAGCTGATTTCCATTAACAGCTTTATGCCAATCATCTAATCAGCTGTCACATTTTCCTTGGCTGTGTGATAGTTTTCTCACATCAAGGAACAAGATTATTTGCAGGTTTCTAAGTTCATTTTGGTTTTTCTATAAATCTAAATGATGACTGACTAGCAGTACCACAGGTCTTAGCTGGGATTGGGTGTGGAGCAGGGCTAAGCACTTTGAGGTGTCACAAAAATGCAGAAAGGCAGTGAGAAGCCAGACATAGATGACTGCTGGCAGCAGAGAGCCATAAGGAGTGTTGCTATTTGTGGAGGGGTAAAGTTCACTTGGCAGGAGAGGAAGTTTACAGTTTTCCGAGGGCTGAGCTGCTGAGTGGAATGGGAGGAGGGAAAGGCAGACACGATGTGGCCTTTGTGCTGCCACTTTGACTGCCATGGACACAGCAGACACGATGTGGCCTTGATCCATCAGAGGAGGCACTGTGGGAATGTGTTTCCTGGGCACTGCTGAGATATCTGCTGATGTCTGTAGCATATCCAGAGTTCAGCTCAATATGTGACACCTCAGCAGAGAGGCAGGGATGCGTGACTGCCACGTGAGATACATGCCATGCCCTCCATAGCATCCCCTTCTTTCATTTCCGCTGCAATGGCTGACCTCTTGGGGGTTAAAGAACCCTATTTTCTCTGTTCATCTCTCCTCCTGTCCTTTTCCCAAGGTTATCCATGGAAATGATTCTGCCTTACTGCTTACACAACTTCTGCCATAGTGTCCAGCCTTTCCTGAGCGTTGCCATGGCCAGAGCCAGCTTCCATGGGTGAGCAGTCCTAAAACACAAAGGACACTTTGAGCCTGCTTTGTCACTCAGGCTTTTTGCCTGGCTGCTGTTAGGATTAATATAAATATGCCCTTGAGAAGCTAGAAAATAGCTGTGCCTGGTATGATTCAGAGAATACATAATTTTCTCTTATTCACTGGCCAGGGTTATGAACAAATGGCTGTATGTAGAGAAGGAATTATATCAGGCTCATTAAAAATAATTTCACAGGAAAGAGAGGATCCACTTCCACCAAATTGGGCTATGAGTGAAATAATAAAACATACAGCCTATTCTTTATCCATTCAATGTAATTTCTGTTATATTGCTGGAACATTTTTGATACAGCACATGTATCTTGACAAAAACCTCTATCTTACAAGCATGATCAGCATTTACTCAGAACAAAAGAAGTAAAGACAGCATTTTCCTCCAGTCTACACCCACAGGAATCACCACAGGAACAATGTTCCCCTCAGGAATCACCAAATTTCTTTCTTTCTTTCTTTTCTTTCTTTCTTTCTTTCTTTCTTTCTTTCTTTCTTTCTTTCTTTCTTTCTTTCTTTTCTTTTCTTTTCTTTTCTTTTNTTCTTTCTTTTCTTTCTTTTCTTTCTTTCTTTTCTTTCTTTTCTTTCTTTCTTTCTTCTTTCTTTTCTTTTCTTTTCTTTTCTTTTCTTTTCTTTTCTTTTCTTTTCTTTTCTTTTCTTTTCTTTTCTTTTCTTTTCTTTTCTTTTCTTTTCTTTCTTCTGTATTTCAGCTTACAACTGATACAAAAAATTCTGGGCTACTAATTCTGTAGGTAGTGCTTATTTAAACATTATCTGCCCAGGATGACAAGTTAGTCTTGACTTTTAAACTCTTACGTTAAGGCTAAAGTATTATATATTTAGTTATTTATTGGACTCATTAATGTCTCTTCCAGTTTGATAGCTGATTTGATATTCAGAGTATCAGAGATAACTATCTTGTTACAGCTAAATGAAATGTGCATTTGGAAAAGTTCATTAATACCATTATCATTAATTGGTTCTTACCTGAATCTCAGTGCTGCAGGGACTCTTCAAATTAGATGACAGATTGCAGGTAGTTTATTAAAGTAGAATTTTCACAACCTCCCCACACTGCAAATGAAATCTAACGGGCCAAATCCTGTTCTCCTACAGATCTTAGGGAAAAAAAAAAAAAAAAAAAGAAGAAGAAAAAATTAGTTATATTGCTTAGTCTAAAATTATTTTACACCAAGATGTCAAGGCTCAGAACTGATCTCACTTTGCTTTTCAGTGTTTAGTGCAAAATCACATCTTAATCTTTGGAGGGAAGGACATACACAGAAATTGATTTCCCTTTGCCTTTTCCTGCACACAGTTGCCAAGGTGTACACTGAACCATGGAGAGAACCTGAGCTGGCTTTAGCCAGCAGCAGTCCCACCTCCCTGGAGCCCTCTGTCACTCTGAAGGTCACGTCCCCCCAGTGTCCTCATGGCTCCTCCTGGCATCTGGCAGTGCAGTCCTGGCACTGAAGGGCAGCTGAGACCCAGCTGAGTGCAGCAAGGGATGTGGTTTGGGAATGCACAGGCACAGGTGTGTCTGGGATGGCCCTGCACAGGTCCTGCACATACAGGGACCTTCCCACCTGAAGCTGCACCTGCAGCACTGCAGAGCTGCCAGTCTGGAGCACCAAAGCAGCCTTTGGGACAGCAGGTGCCTTGGGACCTATTAATTCTCCCTCTCACACAGCTCACCCTCCCCAGATTGTTTCTGAGCAGCTAAGTGAAACACTTTCTGAAAGGACAGCAAAGGAAACCACAGGAGTCACACTAAGTCCCTGGAATACTGAATTTATTCACTTCTACCAGCATTGAATGAGTCCTCAAATCACAATGGCCCTTGGACTCCCAGCCTCCCCACCAGAATGCAAAAGATTAAGCAGTGTTTCCTCATACACAAAGCTATATCCCATCTGATTAAAAGCAAATTAGATTCTTGATCCGACTTGTAGGATTAAGTATCTCCTAGAGAGATGACATGAGGCCTACAACATACTTATTATTAATAATTTTCTCATAAGAGAGTCCACACTGGGATTGACTATAGGTGCAAAGAACTATTTTGTCTTGGTCAGCATATTAATTGACTTTTTGACTTCTCTCATGCAATGTAGAACAGCTTGCAGGCTGCAGCAAAGGCAGGGCATTTAACCAGTCCTCTGGTGAGGGCATGGCAGACACCTGCATTTGGAACAGCCATTTCAAAGGGTTCAACAGTCATTTGGAAAACTTCAGCAAAGGAGATTTGTTCAAAAACTGCTCAGTGCTGGTAGAGGGAGATTTGTGTTTGTGAGGCCAAATGCATGAATGTAAGAGGAGGAAGAAGACTTATAACGGTTTTAATCCTGCAGGAATTCTCTACAGGACTTCAGCACTGATTTACTTTCTTTTTTTTTCCTTAACTGGGCAGCTTTTATTCTGCCAAAATGACACCTGAAGCAGCATTTAAAACAAAATAAAGAAAATAATAATCATTAAAAAAAAAAACAAACCAAAAAGCACAAAGCAAAGCAAACAAATACAACAACAAAACCAAACAAACCCACCAATCCAAAACAACAAAAAATCAAACCCCAAAACTAACCAGCAAACCAAACAATCTAAAAAAAACCCACACACAATGATCTTCCTTCCCTTCTAAAACCCAATCCTAGGTCTGGAAAAGTCAAACCACTTACTATGTAGGTAAATGACACAGATTAGTCAGCTTTTCCAAATAAGAAACACTTCACTGAGATGGAAACAAAATGCAATTGAAAGCCCCAAACATATAAGGTACTGCACAATATGTTCTTTTAGACTCTGGGAGCAAATCTAGTCCTGAGGTACAATATATAAATATACCTCACACACAGGCACTATTATTTCTAATGAAAAAACAATAATAATAAAAAAGCCTTTCCTCTAATAAAATTACTAGTAAAAAATATCATTAATTGCAGGCTTTCTAACAAATTCTGTTGCCCTCCTGCTGTCCTCTGCACCTGCTTACTGTCTGGAGTAGCCTGCCTCCTGCCCTGTCCAGCTGTTTTAAACGATCCTTCACTCAACAATGTTTCTAATGACAGCGGTTCTGGGAGGCTGATTCTCCACGATGGATGTTCAGTGTGAAACGGCCCCTCTCTGTCTTTATGGCACATAAAGGAAGCCTGACTCACCTGTTTGCTCCAGCTCCTCGTTTATTTGCAGCTCTTTGCAGCCCCATATCACCATCCCACATCGGCAGTAAACACAGTGCAGTTCATCACAGAAGCATTCTGCCAAAACAACTTTGGATCAAATTATTTTAGTGATTCCTGCCTTGTCCTTGCTACCACAATGTGTGTAATTGAAGAAAGAAAAACATGGTTGCTCGGGCTTTGTTGCTCCCTGGGTGCCACAAAAAATTAATTGGCCAGGCAGTGCTCACAGCCCAGGCTTTACCAAGTGAACAGGAAACCTGCTCACAGTGGGTTTAACACAGAACACGTACAAACCAGGAGGGTGAAGGGAATAGTGAGATTCACCTTGCTGAACACAGCCAGCCTCTTCAAAAGGAGCACAAGGGCAGGCTCAGAACTTGGCAGCCGGGTCTGAAAGAAGGGGTTTGGTGACTGCTGAAGTTACCCTTGAATGTGGTCCCTGTGGGGCTGTGCCATTTCCATACTGGCTGTAGAGAGCAGATAGCCCTGCCCTCAGTGCCACGGGGAGCCCATCCACCTTCTGTGCAGCCCTGCCTTCACTGGGGCCACAGCCAGCCAGGCCCTGGGCTCCCTGCCACCTGACAATGGGAACACAGAGTGCACCAGCAAATAAATGGCCCTTTTAGTACAGACAATGCTCCCAGCCTTCTCTGACTCTGCTCTGCCCTAATCCATATTTACTGGTTTGGGGGACTAATTCCTCTCATTTTCCTGCAGCCCTTTGCACAAGTGCAGCTGCCTTTGGTGATATGCAATGAATTGCAGGAAAATAAGGAATGAGTGTATGAAAAGGATATGAAAACTATGACAGAACAAGACCCACATTACAGGTGTCTCCTCCTCATTCCTGAGTACCAGACACAGACTGCCTTTGTTTCCCACACCTTGCAGATATGGCACAATCCCAAACTCACTTGAGGTGACAGGAATCCTCCTATTGACTTCAGCACATTTCAGAGGCAAGGCAGGAGAAGTCATCAGTTACCAAACAACAATTCCTCTATTTAACAAGGAACAGCTCAAATCCCACTTTCAGCCAGCCTTTAGCAGAACTCAAGGACAAACAAGCTGTGCTCTACAGACCTTCCCTCCTGAGACCAATACCATACTCTCTAAGGTCCTAAGCTTCATTCTATTTGTTGCAAACAACTCAAGATTTGATCTTGAGTGTTGTTTAAGCTGAGAAGAGTCAGGAAATACATCAACAGCATATTCCTATACTAAACGGTGAGTTTGGCCTCCTTGCTCCACTAATTTTAAAAGCTTTCCTGCTTAATTTTCTACTAAATTTCCCTCTTAAAAAGACTGCTGCTGATACTCAAGGAAAACAAGCAATTATGTACTCTTATAATACTCAAAAGATGTAAAGCTAATCAAACATTATCATAGTATTTTCATGAAAGATCCGCTGACTTTGTGCATGTGCACAAAGAAAGTCTTCAGGAAAGATTCAGCTGCAGAACAGCATAAATTACTCTGTATTCCAACAGACTTACCAGGTATTGTTTTGGGAGTTAAAAAACAAAAACCCTGGTGCATTTTTTGATCAGAGGTCTTCCAATTTTATGGTGATGGTCAGCTAAAAGCATAGATGGCTGATTAATGACCTGTGAACCAGAAGTCACCTGGAAGTCTGTTTTCCAAAGTATCCTTAGGACAGACATCCTTTCCGTCACCACATCCATATACCAATGAGGAGTTTTCACATCACAGTGACCAAAGTCTCTTCCTTTTTACCTTCTTTACCAACAGCCCAAAGAGCTTTCTTAGTAATTTAGAAAATTCTGAGTGTACAGGTGTGTATGGCAAAGATAACAGCCCTGTGAGGGGACATCACTGCACCCACGTGAAGTGTGTGTCAGATACACCTGTTCACAGGAGGGGGACACTGGATCCTCAGGTAGCCACTCTGACTTACAAGTAAATGTCTGTATGGTGGGGGGTGCTCACATTTAAACAGCTCTTGATGGCCTCTGATTTTGTTTTTTGGGTTGTTTTTTTTCTTCTTCTCTATAAATTATACATTATTTTTCTCTGGGGAAAGGGGTTTCTCCTTTATTTGAAACACAGAACCAAGCCACAGATCCATTGCCAGATTCCTAATTTAAATATTCCAGTGCTCAGAAATGTCTGGATTTGAAGCTTTGATTTGACTCACAAAGTCATAGTTACTTGACCACAGCTTATTGTAGCTCATGGGTTTTTACAGTCCCCTAGTTTCCAGAACTAGTTCATAATTTAAATAATTTGGGTTTACTAGTTTATTTACTAGTTTAGCTTATTACTTTATTTAAATTAAATAATATTACTTAGATAAATAGTTAATTTTAATGTGGGTTTCATTTGCCTCTGATTTTGAAAAGGTGTTACCAACATGACAGGATATAATCCTGTTCTGTGTTGTTTCTTTTAAAAGCTGGCAATATCTTCTATCACAAATAGTCATCAACAAAAAAACCCAACATGACAAATCATACACTGATGATGTTGAATTCCCAAGCTCTGTTTCAGTTCTTGCCTGTTGTAGTATTTTCTTTCTGTGATACTAATGTGCATCTGTTACTTTTAACAGTTAATAGGTGTAATTTCAATATCATTTAAATGTGCATATCAAAATATTACATGTGAGAAGAATAGGATTTTTTGCCTCCCAGAAATGTGACTATAAAAAAATAATATTGTCTTGATTGTATCCCTTTTATAAACACAGCAGGATTGGGAAAGCATTCCAGGATATATATCTGTCACTGTAGCTGGTATCACCCTATAACTCTGCTAGTTAAAATCACTCTCTAATCAGAAAGGGTAATGGATTTCTTCTGCTGGCACTGGAAGGTGATTGTGCAAGTGACAGATGTCAAAAACATCATTCTTTCTGAACCTCTCTTCACAGCTGAGATTAAATAGAATGGCTTAATTGCACTTCAGACTCATTTAGACTCCTTGAAAGCAGGTAGGATTTTAAGACTGCAAGAATGTAGAATAGGTGTTAATTTTGAGCTTTGGTAGCTAGAGAGAGACTAAATGCAGCTTCATTTTCTGCCTTCTAAGGAGATTTGAAAAGCCCAATAATTTAACCAGGAGAATCTACACATAGGGTTAAAGAAACGTGGCTTGAATAAAGGTTAGGCAGACACGTGAGCTAACATTAAGGTTCCCCAAGCTTTGATGCTGCCCAAAATCTCTGGGCAATGTACAAGGGCTAACCCTGAAGGGGAGCAAGAACAACAATTTGGCTCTGCCCATCACCTGTATCATGGACAGCAGCCCAGGCTGCTGCCTCCTCCCTCCTGCCTGGGCACAGCCAGCTGAGAGATTTGAATGGAAGAAAAATAAAGTCTATATAGTTAATTCCAAGGCAGTCAGAGCAGACAAAGGATCAGTTTACTGCCTTTTTTTTTCTCAGTTGCAGTCCTGACTGGTGTCTGGGAAATTCCTGTTGGCATCCCAGTCACACAGAAAGACACTTCATGTACATATAGCACAAGTTCAATGTTCCTTTTTTACAGGTAACATTTACCTGCAGGGTTTGACTATCCTATAAACCAGCATTTAACAATATCCTCAAGGGCTCTCTCATCAGCAAAGGTAAAGAATACCATAAATTTGTAGCTTGCTTGGTTTCTACATTCCCTATCAGAGGAAAAAAGCTGCTGCAGCCACACAAAAGGTAAATAGGTATTTCACCATCATGTCACTGTTAGCTAACACTGAATTTTAAAATTCAACAACATGACCATCCTGAAAGGAAAAAAAAGAGGAAAGACAAGAAGAACCCACATTCTCTGAACCAGTAAGTCTTGAATTTCTACAGAAGAATGGGAGAATAGGATTTGAATTAAGTCTTTCACCCAGAATCTGCAATATTCAGCCTTCGAGGTAACAAGAAAAGAAAACATTTCTACAGATGGATTGGAGTAAGGGGAGGAGAAAATATGAGAAGTCAGCACAAGAAAACAAATACCTTGCACTCAGCCATCAAGCTTATATCCGGTTTGTAGCCAAATAACTTTATTTTATTTTTCAATTGCAGGATAAGCTCATTTATGAATGGTATGAGCCTTGCTTTCCACAGTTTTTCACATAATAGAAAACTAACTAGGGAAAAGTGGCAGATGCAGTTTTTACCAATAAAGCTCTGCTTAGAGGAGTTGAAAATCTTTTCCTTTCATGCTTTCAAGTTCTTATTGTATACAATTGTTTTCCTCAGGGGATTATACCTGATCCCATGAAGCTTTCCCTGCCAAGACAGTCCAGGCTCTTTGTGGAATAAGAGCAGACATTGATCGGCAGGGACCACAAGGGAGGCTGTGGCAGCTCTGGGCCCCTCTCTCCCAGCAGGGTTTTGCTGCTCAGCCTGTAAGGGTCACCTGAGCAAGGCTTAAAGGATCTGGAAAGAAGAGGATATCTGAAGGCCAAATATTTTAAAAATGCCCTTTGCCATTTCTTTATGAACCTCTCCCATCAAATAAAGTAGATTCAACATCGTTTGTTTCTAAATGTGCTGGAAATGAAAATAACTGCAGTTATTGAAGCTGTGGGAGGTACAATGGCTATTTCAGCTGTAACAGGATGAAAATGCCTGTTCAAAACTTCCCTTCAAGCTCTTTATAGCAGACAAATCCTCAAAAGAAAACATACTTTGTTAACTTTCATTTGAATACATCCTGCTCCAGCCAGACAGCCCACTTAAAATGACACAGAGGTAGTAAATTGTTCTACTGATTGGTTAGCTGGAGTTTAACAGCTTGAACTTATCAGGAAAGTGATACGAACAAAAGTGTCGGGCACATCGTCATTCAGGCAATGCCTCTTTCCACTCCTCATGAACCTCTGAGGTGAAGCCTTTAATTACTTTTTGTAGTAAAAGATGTGTCATGAAAACACTGGGAGACGGACAAAGGCCACCCAGAAGGGATCTTGCTCAACAAACCTTGCATACAGTTATCCCACAAGAAACCCTCTTAACGTGAATTATTTCAATGGCTGAGGTGGTGCATGGGTCCGTGTTTTTCCAAGATAGTGTTACCTTCAAAACGTCCCTTATGGGGAAGAAACAACAGGAGATCTTGTCCTCAAGATACTTCCAATATCTAGCAACCAAAAGATGATGAGAGGCACAGATTTCCTGTTCTGTTCTTCTGAGAAATGGCACCCCAGGGCATTAAAAAGCCCATGGAAATATGGAGGGCCAGCCTTTCACAGGCACTCACGACACACAGTGCTGAATGAAGAAAATCTCAGTTCCTGTTTTCTAGTCAATCCATTTAGGCTGCTGACTTTTGGCTCTGAATCCCTCCAGAGCTCAATGGCTTGTTCCCAATAACATGCACATGCACTAAGCCCAGCATTGTCAGACAGCTAAAAGCTGATCAGAAGCATTTGTAGGTTTGGATATTTGTTTGATGCCACAGTCAACCTTAGAATAATTGCCTCTGAAGAAATAGGAGTAAATAACACACATCCAGTCTGGCCAAAAGCATTTTATCAGTGCCAAAATCTCCACAATGTACAAGACTGTACAACAGGCAAGGACAATCCCTCAAAGGCAACTGTGATTGCATGAAAGAGTAACAAAGCTCAATTAACCAATTAAATTGTCTGCCAAGAGACCAAGGAATTCACTGTCCAAACATACACAAAATTAGGCTAAACGAAAAGTGAAGAGGTCTGGTGAGACAAGGTGGCCTCACAAGAAAGCAAATACTACAGGTATTTGTTGGTAAGGCAGCCCCAGCTCAGAAGGGTCAAGGGAGACCATAGATCATAGAGACCAAGGGCTGGAGGGACAGACAGTTAGGCTATCTCTCTGGTGTTCATTTAACACTCTGAAATAAAGCACAAAAATATTCACTGGGAATTCACCAGTCAACTATGAGCTCTCTGTGTTGAGTATGAAATCAGAGATAACACATACCTTAGACCCTCTTGGTATAGGATGTTATCATAGGAGACTCTATGCATGACACTGCAGTCTTGAGTTTAGGGTAGAGAATCCAATATGACAAAATCTAATGTTATATGTAAAGCTTCCTGATTTAATCTCACCTGATTTTCCTGGTTTGCTTTCCAAAATGCAGTTATAGCCCCTAATGAAACCAGATGGATTTATGAAAGGGAATAATTCCTGACCAACCTGACAGCATTCTATTATCATGTGGCTAGAGCCATGGGAGAACTGTGGGTACTGTTTACCTTAACTTACACAAAGCTTTTGACACAGTCTCTCACAATATCCACACAGACAACACATGAAATATGAAGCAGAGAAATGGACAGAGAGATGGGCTGGAAATTAGCTGCTCTGCTGGCCCAGAGCTGTGGCCGGGAACACAAAGTCCATCTGGAGGCTGGTCACTGGTGGTGTTGGCATGGCTGAGGACAGGGCTGGGGCACTGTTTAACACCTTCATCAGTGACCTGTGTGCTGGGACACAGGGCACCTTCCCCAGGGTGCAGATGATATGTGAACACCAGCTGCGCTGCCATAGAGAAGCTCGAGGACAGACTGGAGAGATGGACCAACAGGAGTCTCATGAAGCTCAGCAGGGCAGAGTAAAAAGTCCTGCCCTTGGGGAACAACAATCTCCTGTGCCAGAATAATCTGGGGACCAAATGTCTGAAAAGCAAGTTTTTCCAAAAAGCCCTGGGGCTCCTATTGGGGACCAAGGTGACCTCAAGCAGTGAACCTCTAGAGCAAAGAAAGCAACAGCCTCCTTGGCTGGAGTAGCATAAGCTAACTTATCCTATTGACAGCACACATCTGGGGCTCTGTGCTCACTGCTGAGCTCCCCAGGACAGGAGACAGGGACACACAGGAGCAGATCCAGCAAAGGCCACAAAGATGACAAGGCTTTGCAGCATCTGACTGATAAAGAGAGCCTGAGAAGATTGTGGTGGTTCAGTCTGGAGACGGCAAATGTTGGGGGAACATAGCGGGGGAGTTGGGGCAGGGAGGGGAAATAAAAATAAATACCTGATGGGAAGGAATAAGAAGATGGAGCCAGTTTCTTCTGAGTAATATCCAGTAACAGGTGGCAGGATATTGAGCAGTGGGCCCAAATCCAACAGAAGGACATTCCATTCAAACATAAGAGAACACTTTTCTGGGTGGGGGGCAAACACTACAACAGGCTGCCCAGAGACATTGTGGAGCCTCCATTCCTGGAGATAACCACAATCCTGATCACAGATGAGCAACCTGCTGCAGCTGATCCTGCTTTGAGCAGAGGAGTTGAACCAGAGTCTCTGGACGTCTCCTCCAACTTCACCTATTCAGTGAAAACATGCCAACTACAATTAGAATCTCTCAAAATAGAGGGATCCATAAAGAGCCAAGCTTTTGTGTACATTTCCTAAGAATGTATTCACTTCAGGTTTCACCTTTACCTTGAGGCACTCTGCAACTTTTCACTAAGTAAATGTAACTCAGATACATGTACCAAAAGAGAAGCAAATCTCATGGCTGACAAGTGTAACATTAAATAACATTGATATCCATGATGCACGAGCTGGTGGTGTTAAACACAAAACACTTTCAGTGCAGCTTTTCACTCCAGTACACTTGCACTGTCTTGAGCCTCACCATGTGTGTGTAATGGATGTTTGTGTACATTCACACGCAGATCCTTGTGCACTTTGAAGAGACTATTCTCCTCTGTGATTTACATAATTTGCTTGCTATTTTTGGCAAAATCTAGGAGGTATTTGATACTTCACTTCTAGCAATATTCTCCCAGCTCATCTCTCCTTGTATAATACCTCTTCTTTGTTTCTGATTTTGCTCTTTCACCTTTTACTCTTCCCAGTGTGTGATTCCCAGTCAGTTGATATCTCATGATAGCCCTAACACATTCGAAAACAATCCAACAGTCCCAGTCCTGTCAGTTCAATGCCAAAGACAGCCGCTCTGTGTACAACTTGGCAGAGGCTAATCTAGCACTTCCCATTTGTTTTCTTCTTCTTTTTCTTTCTTTTTTTTTTTCCTTATTGTTTGGCAGGGGGCAAGACACATGGGGTGTGAAGTAGGTAGCTCTGAATCTAAGCTTCAGGAAAAAGAAGCCAGAGCCTCTTACACAAACTTACTGAGGTTCAGAGATGCATAATTGCCTGTTGCTGCTGTTCTAATTCCAGACTTAGTGGCAGTGTAGTAAATCAAACCATGGTAGCTCAAACATACAAAGAGATACAGAGACACTCCAAAGTGTCATTAAGCCCCCCAAACCAGTTGTAGGTCTGTAGGTCTGGCTGGCTGTAGGTCTGCAAACACTGCCTCTCTTAGAGGGGAAACTCATCCCTAAGCTCCAGACTAATCTACAGAAATAAATTGACAGGAAGAACATGAGGCTAAAGGAAAATCTGCAGGAGGCTGATCATTCCAGTACATGCAGTGTTCACAATAAATCCTCCAGTAGTTTATACTCTTCATTGCAGATGTCCATAAGCTATTTGCTTGTTTTCCCAAGGTGTTCAAGATATCCAAACATCTTCTATTTTTTTTTTCCGTGAATGCTGATATGAATTGTGTGGACAAAGTAAACAGAGCACTCTGCTAGTTTCCCTTTTTACAAATGAGCCATAAAATTGTCCATTAATCAGTCTTGTTTCCCCAGGGGCTGGGCTGCATTGTTGAGGTTTCCTTTTCCATTTCTGACCCTTGTTTAGTTGAGGAGATTACAAAAGAGGAAAAAAAATAATAAAAAAATAGGCCTTTGAAAACTGCCCTGCTCTCCACAGCCCTTGGGCAGTGCTGCTCAGTGGTGAAGAGTTCTAAATTTAAACACTCTCTATTTTTCAGCCTCCATCTTTGAGTAAAATAATAGCCTTATCATGGGTCCTTCACCTCCCATCCAGAGAACACAGTGTTCCTATCTATTTAAATTATTCCAACAAGTTCCTTAGAACAATAAAAAGGCCCTTAAGGGTCTCCTGGGATAACTATCTACAACCAGAGAACTAATGAAAAGCTGAGAGAATTTACTGGGAATCTGGCATTTCAGAGCTTTGCCTCCTGTGAATTCCCAAGAAAGGTGTCAGCTCTGGCAGTGCCTGGATTTGTCTGGGGGCACATCCTTTTCAAACAGGGCAGAGAGGACTGCACATGGATTGGACCTGTCACTCCTCCTGGTGTGCTGGCTGTGGGCACAGGGCAGCCCCAGCTCCCCTGCACAGGGATCTCTGAAGTTCCAGCTCACAGCCCACAACAGCCAGGTCTGCACCTGGGTTTGGAGGTGCACAGTGGGGATGGGGTGCAGAAGTCAATCTCAGGTTCTACAGGTTTTACACCTGACTTGGCTGTGGTTTTTAAAGTGAGCAGAAAGGTCATGAGGTTTACACTTGAGTGTTGGAACTGGTGTGAAACAGCACACAGTGAACAAAGTTCCCCAAACTGCAAATGATCATGTTGCTGTAGATCTGGCCTCCAGCTGTCATAGATTTGTCATCTAAAAGCTAAAGCCTTTGTCTTCCAGGCATTAAATAATTTAATACAAATTTACCAATTCATGCTGACAAAAATTAAAACTTGGGTTCTTATATTGCCTCTTCTGCCTTGCCTGTCTTTCACTCTCTGTCACACATTTGGGGGGAGATGACATAAGCTCCTTGCGGGCATATATTTTTAGCTGAGCAGCTTATTTAGCATGCAAACCAAATACATAATCAAAGTGGTTTGGGTTTTTTTTTTTTTTTTAAAGGGAAAGTCATCTCAAGGTTGACTTAAAAGCCAAACAGCTTTATCTCACCAAAGTCTCAGTGAAGTGCTGCAGTGTGCAGCCCGATGTGTAAGACAAGTGCTTTTTCCAGTGAGGCTGTGTTGATCTATGATCTAATCTAGGCTCTTTAAATAAGCTTTTAAGTATGTAACTAAGAACCTCTTTATCTGTTATTAATATCTCCTTCTGTTATCACTGCGAGCAATTTAAATATACTGGTCATATCTGATGAATTCCTCTACATATTTCCTTACCTCTCAAAAACATACAGGACTTGGTAAGGAAATTTTTTTTCCCTCTACATTCCTTGTGAGCTCAGTAGCACTCTGACAACATTAGCCTCATGCACATAAAACCCTGAAATGTCTGGACATGCATGCAATGTGACTCACTCACACCTAGTGAACAAGTTCTCTCATTCAAAGGCTACAGAAGTGTGAGTTTCTTGAATCACTGGTTTTATTAGTACAAACATGTTGAACTTTACTAACATACCTTTTGACATTATTGGCGTACCTTATTTTATACATCTTAAAAGACCTTGGCAAGTTTTCCCCAGTTAATTTAATCAAGATAGCATTCGGGGGAAAAAATAAAATACCACTAAATCATAAAGGGAATTTCTCCTAATCTCTTTCATTTTAGTGGTGGCTGAGCCAAAAAGGTACCTGCCACATAACCTGGCTTTCTCTCGTGAGGGTTTATTTATTCTTGTCTAGAGCCAGCTCTTACTGCAGTTCAGTCTGAGCTGTGGGAAATGTCTGGAGTTTTCACATACTGTTAGGGGAGCCCTGTGTTCTGAATGAAACCTAAAGCAATACTCATTTATGGATATTTGCATTGGCTTCTCTGTCACCCAGGAAAACTGCTCTTTAAAAAGAGCAAATAGAAGAAAAGCTGCTGGAAACAATTAACTGCCTTGGGAACAGTACCTGCCAAGTCAGCTCTTAACTTGTGCATCCAGTTGCCACAGAATTTGATCAGCTCTGCAGCACGTTGCATCTGGCTTACCCTGTTGCATCCCAGAACTGCTGAGCCTTTTGTTGTGGACAAAAATAAAAATCTCGAAGGTCACATCTTCCCTTTTAAAATCCTCCAGCCCAAGGAAAGGTGTTTCTTTTCTCAAACTCGCAGGCTGCTGCAATGATAGACATTTAGATTTGTGGTGAGATAAATGAATATGCAAAAAGTTAAAATCAGGACCACAGTGCTGTTCTTGCTTAAATAAAACTACCCGATGAAGTATTTTATTCTGACCTTCAGCAGTCTCATCCAAAATTGACTTAGACTTACACTTCTGCAGCAGGTATTGAGTGGCTGTGAATTTTCTGTGCCAGCCAGGAAGGCTTAAGCAAGTTTTGACTTTGTTAACAAGGAAGTGCCTTTAGACAATTTCACTCACAACCCCCATTCCTCCCTCCACAAACTATTGCAAAACTGGCTGAGTAATATGATCCTGATGCCTTATTTATGCCAAGTCAGTGACCAAAGGCAGCTCTAAAGGCAGTTAAAATAAACAAGCAGGTAGAGAATGAACCCAAGAATTTCATCCTGCCATGTTTTTATATGAAGATATAAATCCAGTAAGGAATTGTCTGAAGGCTGTAATTCAGCAATATCTGGTTTTCCATTGTTTAGAGATTCAAGAAGAGTCATTTCATGTTGTGTTTATGCATGCACACATCCTTATATGTGCATGCACACACACAGAGGACAGAAAACAAGAAAACACGGTTTCAAAAAGCCTAAGTATGACATCAATAAAGCAGAAGGTGCAGAGCTTGGAAATGCTAAACCCCATGCTAACAGACTTTGTATTCATCCCTTTGTGAAAACAGACCTGTGAATTGTGTACCACATTTTTAAGGCAATTTTTTTTGCTCTAATTTTATGACCCTGAGTCAAAATTGTCTCATAAAGGTTCCAATCATGATTTCATGTACCACCAAATTGTGATATGTCAAACTCCAGACAAGAAAGCATTGAAACCATAAATTCCTTCAGTACTAAGTCTGATTTTCAGAAAGATATTTCAGCTAATTCCATCCTAATACATAAACTCTAACCAGCAGAAAATACAGTGTACATTATAATATGGGCTTCTGAAGCCATCTCTAGCAAAAGACCCAAGGATATAGTTAATTCTTCCTGATAGTCACCAGGAATGAGTGAATTCTGTACCAACTTGTCTTGCCTCCTCTTTCTAAACCCATTTTATAATTGTGAAATGTCTCCTGCATTGCCCTCTTGCTTCCAGTAATGACTTAATTTTTTCTCTTTCTTTCCCCCTCTCTCCTTTTTTTTTTTTTTTTCTTTTAAATTCCTTGCTTTGTTAACAACCTTTACAATGCAGAGGGTCTTGCTGGAAAAAAATACGCCTGGAGCTTTCATATCATTTGCATGCCATTTTAAATACATTTACATCACATTTTAATCAAGGAAAATGCAAACACATGGTTATAACTTTTTATTTATAGAGTTCTTATAAGGCACTCAGCAAAACATACAGACAAAATATGACCTCAGGGCTGAAAAGGAAAAAAGTATCAGTAAGACGACTGTCAGCATGTCTTGAAAATCCATCTGATAATTGTCCTGCTTTACATATAGCTATTATTTTTAGGGGCTATTTAGGAATTTGTAATGTTTTGATTGAATCAGTTTTATGATAGAAAAAGTCTGTCTCCACAAAGTAGCTCATGCACAGAGCACACATGACTCTCAGCTCTGGATGTCGTCTGGCAGATTTCTGCTGGGACAGAGATGCTCTGAGCCACGGGCAGATTCTTGACAGATCTCATATGATCCTCACCCTCAGATTTCAAAGTTCTGCTGAAAATAACACCCCAGATACCCTGACATCTACTGCGTCTCCTCAAATTGCTGTGATATAGTTCAGCCACGTCTCACATTCCCTGGAAATGAGCTGCTGGTGAGGGAGAAGGGTCACAGAAATGGAGCTGGCCAGGAAGAAATTGTTCTGCTCTGCCTCACACCAGTGAGCTCATCACCCCCAAGGCTGCCCCACCCAGCCCCTGCAGCAGCAGTAGCAGCAGCGAGGAGCTGCACTCCTCCCCTCCCCATCTCCCACCCTGAAAACACAATTATTCCAGTGGCTGGCTCTCCTTTGCCTGCCAGGTTAAGGATTGGTGTGATCTGCTGAGAGGGAAGCTTATGGGAGCTCTGCAGGTAACAGAAAGCCCTGGAGAGGTGGGAATGGAGTACAAATTCCCAACCAAGGAGTTCATACAATATAATCTCTATAGTTAGAGGTGCAGCAACAATACTGCAGAAATTTTGTAAGGTCATGCTTAAAAAAAAATCAAGCAATGCCAGAATTAAGGTTATCAGAAGGATCATATCCCCTTTAACCATGTACATCCTGATGATTCTCAGCACTGTACAGAACGGCTCCATGAAAACCTGTGAGAGAAATCAGACCTGATTGGACACCAGATTTTAACTACACCAAAACTGTTTGTGTGATTCATCCAAAAATTTAAAGCTGACAATTTCTGCGGAATTAAAATCCTGGAACAACTTTCTCCCAGACATTTTCCAAAATGTGACATTCCCCAAATGAAATACCTTGATCTGATTTTGTCCAGGGCCTCTGGAAGAGAGAGCAGACTAAAACTGAGGAGACTCTTCTCAGCTTAAAAATTACTCACCAATAAAGCTGAAGAATAGGTTTCATGTTCAATAGGTTTGTCCATCTTGAACAATGACTGAACCATCTCTTCTGCTCAGAAGGACAGAAGCAGGTACAAAATAGCATAATTATTACTATAATTAGAGTAGTGCTAGGTACAAAGGAGATACTTTTAATGTGCAAGCTCCACAAATGTCTGCCTCAATCTTTCAAGCAATGCTATGTGATTTCACAGGTATTTGTAAAATGTTTAGCCACTCCTATTTGAAAAGTCATTTTGAAGCATTATTGTTGTAGAAAATAAGAAAGGCCATAGTCTTACTAAAGGCATGGAAACTATGGGAAATACACAAGAAAAAGAGTGAAAAGCACTGCAATACTTCAAAAAGCACTGCTCTAAGGCCATCACTTACTGTTCCATGGTTGATCTACCTTTTTGATTTTCCAATCTTAAAAAAAACCCTCAGTGTTTCAGACATGTCTTATTCACCTGACAGAAATGTATAATCTAATTCTCTTTCAGGGCAACCAAGTAAATGAAACTGCTACTGCACTACATAAAGTTTGCTTCAGGGCTTTAGGGACAGTAACGATACAGGGTAAAATCTCTTCAAGCCTACACTGATCTTTCAAGAAGGAAATCAAGACCTTCCTTTTTCTTTTTTT
>VWZU01017254.1:289704-308168 GCA_013397095.1 Sterrhoptilus dennistouni | reverse complement strand
TTTTTTTTTTTTTTAAATATAGGACTTCTCAGGTGAACCAGACCAGCCCTGGTGTGACTGAGCCAAATGTTATCAGCCAAGTGACTCTGTGGGCTGCACTTTGTGCCTGCCCACCCTTGAGAGCTCATTTGCGTGGGGGGACAGAGAATTTGATTGGGAGGGAGCTGCAAGTCAGAGCCAGAGCCAGAGCAGAGCTTTTAGAGAACAGTGAGTTAAAATTTGTTCTTCTGTGCAGTTCAGGTTTGGACTTTGTTTTATTGTTGTAGTTTTGGTTTCTGGTTATGGATTTGGAGCTGTTGAGGTTTTTGAAAGGATGAAGAAAAAAGCCAAAAGCAAAAACAACTGCTTTCCACAACTGGAAAAGGAGAGCTCTTAGAAATAAAATGTTATGAAGGATAGATCATAACTCATCCCCTGTGTTAGTACCACATCATCCACCTTCTCTGACAATTTTTCACCCCTCAAGGACCAATCCAGCAATAAACATGTTCAGAGTTCAGCTATACTTGATGGTCACTGAAATGTCACTCTGCTCAAATACGTTATTTGCAGCTCTTAGGACGTTGTCCTTTCCCCAGCTGCATTATTCATTCCCAGGTAAGCTCTGTGAGTGACCTCCACATGGATATGTGGGGAGTTCCTTGGACTGCTGAAGGGGGAACCTTCAATTCAGGTGTCATGTGGCAGCAGCTGACTGTAGTGATGACGAGAAGAACCAGGAAAAAGAAAATACATCAATATATTTTTGAATTAACCCCTATTTTCTACAGGTTACAAACTAAAAACTTAGAAGATACCAGGTCATTCATTTTTTAAAAAAATCACGTTGTTATCTGGGAATTGATCAGTTATCAGAAAATTGTACCTCTGACTCACTGAAAGGGTTTGGAAAAAAAGGATATATCTGGCCTTCCATGTTTTCTGAGGGGAATAAAAATTCATAAGAGATGTGACACAGTTCACCTACAAGTCAGTATTTCAAACCCAGCTGCAGCTCATAATTATGACTGATCTTTGAAAACTCCCATGAAATAACTAGATAGGCTCCATCCTGTTCAAAGTGGATAATCATATCAAGCATCTAAACACTACTGCTGCATAATACTGCCGTATTATTAACTGTTAAAAAATGCCTGGGCTGAGCAGACAGTATAACATTGTCAGCACACAATTTTATCAAAATATTCACTGTTTTGGGTGTTTTTCTTTAAAATCCCAGTTGTGACTGTGTTTGAAGGTCAGATTTCAAAACAATTTCTTACCTCTGCTTTTAAGCGAAACTTGATAGCTGAACCCTATCAAAAAAAATCAGAAACCACCAAATGAGATGCTATAAAAACATATTGTTTTAAAACCTCTCTTGAAGGCAAAGACAATCTCATGATTATTATTAATAACACTACATCAGAGTAGATCAAAGTAAAGGACAAAACTGCATTTTAAGTTGTGAAAGGTCACACTAATCTTGGTACCTGTACTTGCCAGGTTTATTTATATTTAATGCCACCCTGACTGCAATTTATAAAGGGCATCTATCTTTTTCTCATATAAAAATATGAACACAATTTTAAGATTTATATAGAAGAGAAAGAAAATAGAAACTTAAAACTTTGTGATTCATAAGAATAGGTTTATATTTAAAAATTAATTCTGTAAGATGTAGTAAAAAATAAGTTGCATTTTAACCTGCGTTTCACTATATTTTTTTTCTATGATTAGTCCAAATCCAAGAAATAACAGAGCATGCTATATTTTCCCTGTTCAATAAACTATGTGTCATCTGGGTTTTTGAGCAGATAAGGCTTATAATAAAAACGTGAAATATCATTAACTGGGAAGGGGAAGGATTTGTGACACCAACAGATTATTCAGTAATGGTAAAGGCAAGCAAATAAAAGAAACATGTCTGTCATCAATAATGCTGTGTTGACACAGGGAAGGTCACTTTTACCAGAATTCTCATTTCTTCCTCCTGGGAACATGAAACACATAAGTACATGATCATGTACCTGAAGGAGCAGCAATACTGCCTGTGATCAATCATCCTTTCTGCCCCTTGAGTGGGAAAAGAAATTTTCAGAAGTCAACAAAATCAAAAAAAAATTAATTCATGTACAGGTCAAGAATTGTGACCACTGGCACTATAAGTAAAGTGTGAGGGGGACTGTTCGAAAGTCATTGAACAATTGCCTGTGCCAAAACATGGAAATTATTCTGAATGTCTCATCAAGCAAAATTCTCAGTAACAACCATGTAGAAAACAAACACTGGATCTTTCTCTTGTCTTTTACAGGTTCAGTTGTGACCTGCCTTTTTCTATTTCTGAAATTAGTCATTCATGGATTTTTCCTGAAATTTTCTTGCACCAAGGGTTGGGCTTTTTCATAAGAATTCTGTTACAGCTGTATACCCCTCCTCTTCCAGACTGGCTCTGAGGAAAGAATTACCCAGAGGAATGTTACCAAATTTATATTCTTTTCTTTCTGTAACATGGTCCAGCTCTTTTCAAGATGTCCAAACCTCAATGATGGGCTTTGTCACAATTTAGAATACAGCTCAAGTCAAGCATTGTGAATTAGGAAGAACAAGAAATGAAATATGCCAACCAAAAAGGCTGAAATGTTTTTATATGTCTTGCTATCTATGTTTGGCTGAAATACGCCATTTCGTTTAATATTTCAGCATGATCGTATTGGCATGTTTTCTTTCACTTGATTGAAGAATTTTAAATTACAGGCAATGCAGAATGTTAAACACAAGAAGTTTACATTGTCAAACACCATGAAAAATATATATACATGCACACATATAAAACTTCTATTTCAATTCCACTTTAAGAAAAAGCCAAGTACTTTTAAAACCTGTTCCAATTATTTCACCTTCTTGTTTTCTTCCTGAGTTATGTTCAGAAAGACAAAATGTATCCCAAATAATATTTTAAACCCATCACTTAATGTTCTATCATACATCACCACATATTTCAGTTCCCAGAACTTTCAGCAGTTATACAGCTGTTATTTATGGCACTTGCTACTGGTTTTATACACTGATTATCAGAAAGGGAATAGGAGTTGGGCTTTCTTTTCTGGATTCTCTTCAAGAATGAAAGCAGGAAAAAAACCCAAATACCAACAAAGAGTTAGAGTGTTACCCTGACTTTGCTTACTTGGGTTGTTTTCCTTTCAGGTTCTCTTCTACAGACTCCCACTCTAAACATGTCTGTAAGGAACATTTTCTAAGGTTAAACTGACAAGTGGCCTTGGTCTTCCTGTTTTAAAATATTTTAATTCTTCCATTATATCAACCACCAAATTATTCTTTCTGTATTTATATCCTGGTGTCGGGTCTTACACAGCTACACAAAACTGAAGTAGTATTCAATTATCTCTTTTTTAACAGCTCTTCACTATCAAGCACCTGAGATAAGTACAGCTCCAAAGACAACACAGTACAATGTTAGCTGAACTTTAACAGTAAATAAAAGATGGCAAGTGTTCTCTCTCTCCACCTGTCAAACAAAAATAAACACTAAAAGAGAAGTACAATCATTTCAGTTTAACAAAACATGAACAGTGACACTACGTTTCAACATCAGCAGGCAATCATTAGCACATAGGCCAAGTTATCACAGGAGAAAGGAAAACAGATAAATCATTTAAAAGAAATGGCCTGTTACTAGAAACACAAACTCATATTTGACGACAAATGGCATCACAAGAAAGATCAAATTGCCATTCCCACAAGCACAGGTTATAGCAGCAAAATGGAAGAGAGATGCTCCTCGGGATAATTAAGAGCTGAAACAATCATATTGTAGATATTCATTATGGAAAGATAGCTTCACTCCTTAGTGCAACATTTCCAGGTTGCAAATGTGTAATTGACTTTTTTTCCTTCCTTGTTATGAAGGATGAAAGACCCCAGCATCTGTTGTACTACACAATCAGTCTGTTCACAGTGCTGAAAAGTTGGGCACTTAAAGGTGAAAATATGCAAGAGGCTTTTTTTCTCATTACTCATTTCTGCAGGTCTGTAAAACTGAAAGGATTAAAACTTTACATCCATTGATTACAAGCCTAGGGAAAGGACTGGATTGGTGCAGTTAAAACCCAGCTTCTTTTTAAATAGAGAACCACAATGACTTACTCTGCCTACAGAAATAAGAGAATCTGGCTGGAAGAAGATCTCCAAAATGTGAAGGGCAAATCTTATCACAATGCACTTTTGGGGGGATTTTTATTCCCATGGTGAGAAAACAGCAGAGGTGTTAATTGTGAGCTACAGTTCAATATAAAGGCCCCACAGAGCACTTTGTACTCAGTTTTGTTTCTCATGAAAGGCCTGTTTTTTTCACCGAAAAATTCAATCTCCAACCCCTCTATTCCACTCAGAATTCATAGTTATGCCTAATCTGCTGCTTTCCTGGCTCACTTACAGGCCGTGTTGGCAGGTAGTGAATGCAAAATAATTTTAATGGTGGAACCCCGGGGAACGGGAGCACAAGTTTTGAGCATTTACAATCTCACAATGACGTAGGGCCAGCTGTTAGATAAAATAGGCCTCCAGCAGTGGAGCCCACTGGAATGGGAACTTTGGTGTGGATGTTTTCAACTCAGCAGTTCTGCTAAAGAGGGAAACTAGATCAGCCAAACAACAAAAGGGCAGGATTGGTCTGAACAGGGAAACATCGTGAGGACATGTGGTATTTGTTAAACCCATCACACAATGAGAAAACTCCATCCCCAGTCTGAGGGCCACAAACTGTCCAGGCCACAAACAAATGAGGACCCAGAGCTTGAGAGCCCAATGGGAAGGCAAAGCAAATTAAAGGATTCAGAATGGCAGCAAGCAAAGGGAAGAAACCACTGGACAAGGACAATTCAATACATTGAACCGTTTGTACAAATATGAAATTAATTTGGATCAAGTCCAGAGCATATTTAGGGCAACACAATCAGACACTAATTCCAATCTTTTCTACCTCTTACCATCCCCTGAACAATAGCTCTAAGTGATGACAACTGGTGCCAAATTTAAAGAAAATGGACTCAATTCATTTCCCACTGAAATCAATAGAAATGTCTCCTTGTCTTCAGGGAATGCCAGATTAATCCATTTATGAGCAAGAGTACCTGCTCATACCAATCCTATTATATAACAATTAGAATAATTATAACAAACTGAAGAATAAGCACTGTGGCTAAGAAATAATAAACCCCCCTAGTTTTAAATATGCATCATTCTCCCTTTGATACAAAAATAACCTATTTTTGATGCTCTATTTTACATTCATTTCTTTCAACTCATTCAGCTAATCAGTGGCTCCCAAGGTACCTGTTTACCTTGTGTTTCTCTACTTTGGTCTTCTCCATGGAATTGTTCCCTTAATTCTTTCAAGAAACACAAACATTATCTTCATTCCAGTGCCCTCAACACATCCACAGGAACATTAAAATCAAGAACTATGTCTGAAAAACCTCATATTCATTGGTGTGTATAATTTTGTAAAGGAAGGAAGTGCCTTATTGACCTGAACTCTCCTGAACTCCTTTGCAGGGGGTTTAATTGCACTTAGACAAGGAAGAGGATGAACATTTATCAGCAGGAAATCAGCTGGGAGAGGCACCAGCAACCACTTGTGTGTCTTCATCTTTGGAGGTTTTCAAGACCCAAGTGGTTGAAGCCCTGGGTAACCATGTGTGATCTCACAGCTGACCCTGCTTGAAACACATTGGCCAACAGAACCCCTGAGGTCCCTTCCACTTGATTTATCTTGGGATGTTACCAACTCCACCTTCTTAATCTCTGTCTCCCAGCTGAGAGGGGAAAAAAGAAAAAAAAAAATCAGCCAAACAGAGTTACTCCAGTTAAAAAAAGATTTAAAATTCTGTCTCAAGTGGACATGAGAAACCCTGTAGCCCACAACCCTTCCCCATAGAAGAACCATGATATCTACAGCGTTCCAGACAGGTCTATGGATTACATTCCTCGAGGTTTCCTCTGCAGAGTTATGGAGTCTCAACCACCCCTGCTAATTATCCATTCTGACATGCCACTATCCTCCTTAGGAAGGTTTTATCTCAACTCTCTGTCTAAATGTGTTTTGCTATGGTAAAACTCCATAATTTCTTGCCCCAACTGCCAGGCATGGACAGAAGATTATTCCCTCCCTCTTTGCAGTATCTTGTTCTGCATTTTTCAATGAATTTCAATCTTTTATTCAGTCTGAACAACCCCTTGTCCTAAACCAACTCAGTTATAAATGTAGTCTAGGTGGTTTCCTTCAGAACTGGTACTGTCCCAGATTCCTGCACCAAATACTATTGCAGTTGATTATGTCTGCCTAAATGTTGGACTTCCACTCCTCCTTTCTGGACAATATCCAGAATTTTCCAAGTCACATCTTCAGCTTTTCAAATAGTTCTGATTTCTAATTTAAATCTAAAAAAAAGTTCAAGTCCTTCATAAGTCCATCAATCTCTCTATTGCATCACCTGGAACATTAATGAAAATATTGACCAGAACTTCAGAGCTGTGCAACTAGGAGGAAGCTGTTATTTCCTGAACCTCTCTCCTAACTTCCTTCCTTCCTTCATTTCAAGTCCATTTCCTTCCTCCCTCCCTGGGGCATCTACAGAGAACAGGCAACGTACTAGAGGAGAAGGATTCAGCCAGTTCAGCAGACAGATTTGTAATTTCATAGCGATAAAAGCCAAAATTCTGCCTTATTCTGAATGGAGGCAGAAACCTTGATAACATTCAGTTGTGTTTGAGTCCCTTCAATTTTGTGGTGCTGCCGAAAACTTTCTAACTGTGTAATGTCCCTTTTGAGACAGTGCCAGAGTCAAAGGCACAGCCACTAGTCGTGATGGGAAGGTTCAACTATANCACATATACATGGGAATTATTATGACTATCAAAAACTAAAATATTGATAACAGAGTTCCAAATGGGAACTTGTCCCTTTGGAATACAGATTGAATAGAGAACTGAACGTCACCCACAGCTCAGGTTATAGGTAGATGCAGTTGATCCTGGCTCTGGTCAGCAGCACACAGTGAAAAAGTATCTCTAATTAATAAAAAACCAAAACTAGTTTTTAAAATCATGGAGTGCTCCTCCAGTATTCCAGTTTTAGGTTAGGTTTAGTGCAGTTTAATATGGTTTTATCAGTCAGCAGTTCAAGAACTAGGTTGACACTGGAGAAAAAGAGGCTCACACAGGTTGAGACCTCTAGAAACCTTTACGTAAAGATTTAATTACATTACCTGTAAATATCTATCAAGGACACGAAAATATCTTTGTTATTTTCTACCTTATTTAGCACTAAGGACACAGTATGCTTCTTTCCCCTCATCAGAAACTGAATTTGCTCACTGCACCTCAGTCAGGACTGACTTTGTCAGAGAGTCCATGATAGATATATATAACATTAGTGCCAGGTGCATTGTTTTCCTCTGCAGCAAGGAGTCTCTTCATGTTCCCTGAGTATATCATGTGCTAAAAGACATCTGCAAAATCTCAGTGAAGAAGAAAACGGAGGTTCAGAGAAAAAATGCTCTTAAGATATAATTATAAAAGTGCTCATCACTAGAAAAATATTATTTAAAAAAAATTAAAAACAGAAAGGAGGAAGATTTCTGAAGCTCTTAGACTGGAGAAGTATTTTCCTCTTAGTTTAAAAAGGAATCACAGGCTTGTCCTGGCACCTAGTAGTAGGAATACAGGCAAAATATCTTAAGGTATCTCATCCCTTTTCACAAGGTTTTCACAGCAGTTCTGGGGTGAAATAATGACAATCTCACTTCCCTGTTGCCAGCTCTTGCCCTTTTTTCCAGAGCATTATAACGATTTAGCAGCAATCCAACAAGCCAAAACTAAAAATTATTTAGCTGAAAAACAAAGTAGGGGTTGTTTGCCAGATTCTTTGAAGCCAAATCGATCCTTCAGTCGGGTTTACCACTTTCTCATGCAAGAGCTTGTGCTAGAATAGCAGGCATGAACACAAGGGTTAGGAGTGTATGGGCTGTATTATTAGCCAAACTCTAAGTGCAGTGTCAGAATCCCAGAAGACACATTAGCATGTTTGGAACAGTAGGTTGGTGGGAGGCAGGGTTCTGTCGCTGAATTTAAACATGGTCTCACTCACACTAGCTGCGCACCAACATGCTGCTCTCAATTTTCATCCCTGCAAGAGAAAAAAAATCAAGACCAATGAGTTAATGAAATGTCGGGTGAAGAATCAGCTAAACATGTCAAAATGCCACAAAAAATATTGCTCCCAGGAGAGAAAGAAACAAAAGTTCACCAGAAATGGCATATGGCTGGCAGTCATTATTAATAATCAAAGAAAGGGAAAAAAAAATCTTCTCCCACTCCACAATTCAGTCAGATCCTTTCCTGGCTACCATTCTAAAATGATAAATTATATATACATATACATATACTACAAAAGATTCCAAAATACATATGTCAGTCCCTCTATGTCAGTCCCTCTATTTCAGGTTTATTTACAGTCTTCTCAAAGATGCAGACAACTGAAGAACTTCCCATACAACTGAACCTCAATATTATTGAATCATTAAAGTAACAGCAACTGACTCTTAACCATAAAGATCAAATGCAAATCTCACCTCTTCTTAAATGTCATTCTGCTATCATCCCTCTCTTCATTTTTTCTTTTTCCACATCATGTTTTTAATTATAAATTCTTTTCAGTGACCATAGTTCTGCAATTAATTTCAGAGTGTTTTAGTTAATTTTCTTTGCCCAGCCCAGAATCACATACAGGCTGTGTCTTTCTGTAAGAAACCAACTTAACGTGGCCAACAGACACTGGTATGACACAAGTGTGGAATCCAAATACCTGACAGGCAGATGTATGACAAAAAGAAAATGCAACCTTTTCTCTGTATAACCTCATTATGAGATAGAACTGATACAGAATGAAACAAGATGAATTTTAATATGCAAAAGACCTTCTCTCTGCTGGATTACAGTCCTTGTATTTAGAAATCAAAATAGATTTCAAATGGATAATGAAACTCTGAAGTTTTATCTTTTTATAAAAGGTCAGCTCACTATTGATGTAAATCAGCTGAATTGTATTTCATACCATAACATTTATCTGCATCAGTGGATGATCTGTAAACACAGGGAGAATAGTCTTGAGTCTAAGAATGAGGAGCTCAAAGTTTAGTTCCCAGCTGTGCCAACACTTTTCTGCAAGAACTTCAAATGCAAATCCCCAAATATCTATTTTTGTTCCAAAAAATGAAACAAAACTTTTCTGGAATAGTGTATTTAAATTGCAAGTCACATGAGGCAAGACAAACACTGTTGTTATCAAAATGATAGAAACATAGTACTCATCCCTTTTTGCCTCCAACTACTAATCTGGTCTCTGTGGACTAGTCAAATAAACTCTGTGATTCACCCTGGGATTCTGCCTGCACTAAAAGAGATTCCAAGTAAAACTATCCAGAAAACTTTCTCTAAGTTATTTCCAAATCTGTGAACCTCTGCACCACAAAAGACTTCAGAACTGGCTTGGAAAAGGTGATTTTTGTATTTCCCCAGTGCTCACTTGTCAGGTGGAACCTCAACCCGATTCCAACACAGCTGATATGCACCTCTTGAACTGCTGCTTAACAAATGCAGCCTTTTGCTGCCTGTCAAATCTGCTCCTTTACTGTCCAAAGCCATTTCACATAACATCCAAGCTCCTTCTGAGATCCTTCACAGCTTACTCCCATGTTTTCTCTCCAGTTACTTTTTGGACTACCTGTTTCCTTTACCGCTCCAAGATTTCAGCTGACATAAAATATAGCCCTCAGGCATGATTTACAGCTCAAATTCTCTCCAAATTCCTTAGCCAAAATAATACTGCTACTCTGAACCTTGTGATTTTATTGCTACTATCTCCCTTAATAGTCATTTTTGCCTTCTGTTCAGCACTGTCTCCACAAAAACAAAACAGAGATAGCAAATACTCCTTTAAGCACTGAAGAAGGAACTACTGTAACAAATGCAAGCACAACAACATAGCTTACAGAAAGGCCAGTGAATTCATGTCAGGTTGCTGATAGGCCCAAGAAAGCCCTATTATTCAGTCTGAGATGAAAAAGACACTTAAAAATATGTAGTTTTTCTCAAAAAAAAAGCAGCATTTTGAAAGGCACTTATATGTAATAGCTTGTGCTCCTGATCTGGGGTTACAGAGATTAAGAAAATTATACTCACCTTCAAAGCTCAGGCACCCAGGGGAATTCATGAAGCAGTGAAAGATCTGACAGATCTTTCAGACAGGGTCATGTGAATGAATGAACTTGCAATCAGATGGTAAAACTGTGATAGCAGAGAGAGGAATCTCAAGTTTCCTGAAAGCTACTAAGCTTAAATCATGTCTTCCTCCTGATAAAGATCCAGGATAATTTAAACACCAGGTCCATATGTCCTATGTTTTTTCTTAGGACATGGCTAGGAAGAAATACTAACATCAAACTTTCAAGATTAACTCATCTTCTACTTTTTCTTTCTCCCCTAGCCTGAGAGAACAAAGCCCCTGTACTAAACCATTTACAACACTGCATTAGAATTAGAAAAGAGCAGATTGCCAGACAGTCTTGGTAAAAAAACCAATGTGAATGTCATCTACATGGAGCAGATTGTTAAAAATCAATCGGCCTGAACTTGTTCACACAGAAAAACTACATAACAAGAAAAACTAGGCAGGCAAATAGCAGCAAAAGATGCTTAAAATATTTGCATAAAGAAAGGGGTAAAAATCTCTTAAACTGTCTGCTGTGAATTGCTCTGCTCCCAAGTTTCAGCACTGAGGTACGTTCTACCATTTAAGCAGGAAAAATAATTAGATTTCCAAAGTAATTCTTACATACCTCAATAACTTTGTACTAATATGCAAGGTCTGGAAATCAAGCTGAGATCTCATGGCAAGACTGGTATAAATAAGGAAATATTTAATTACTATCATGATCAGCTATACTGTTAGGGATAAATCAACAGTGAAATTTCATGAGTTTACTTCCAGTTGTACAACAACTTATATAATGCACCACATATCTATAGCACAACAGGACAAACCTGCCCTTCTCTCATTCCTTTTAACAGGGTTAAACAAACTGATTTCCCAAATGTCTTGGCTTATGTCATCCACAAAGCACCATCCACAACTCTGATTTTTGAGAAATTGCTCAAGATTCCCAGGAGGTGAAGGAGTATCAGTCCAGCTGCACATGAGGGGTAACACCTGGCTCATCCTTGCAGGTGTATCCAGAAACAGCAGCGACTTTTGCAGAATAATCTGGCCCAATAAGGTGACAGAAATCAAAAACGTTATTGCTGTTTTCCTTCAACAGTAGTAACCAAACCAGCTCACTGCACCCCAGCAGAGGCTCCAGGGATAAGGCACCCAGGGGAGGCTGGAAGGGAAAGTACACATGATTAAACTTTAGGAACAAAACTGTGTAACCAGTTTCTTTAACAAACTAAAAATTGCATTCAGGTAATAAAATTCCTGTAATTTTTTGGTCAGAGACTCACTTTCAGCCCTGCAGGCATGAGCCCCTCTTCCACCCTTCAGCATGAGCTATACTGGGTTCCACAGCCCTCCTTCCCTCCTGCTTATGGGACCTAGAGAGAGACAACTCACCTTCTCCAGGGCAAAAACTTTTCATTTCAGCACTTAGGAACCAAACTCATGTTTTTTACAACTTTGATCTCAAACTGCTTCATAAATCCTAGTCAAACTCAGAAATCATTTCAGAATGATTGAAATTGTATTTCTTTGGGAATTATTTTCTGGGAAGAAATGAAATTAAAAATTAACAGTTTCCTTCTAAATAAAAGAGCCCTGTATTCTCTTTCTGACTATGCCACAAGCTTTTTTATCTGCTTAGTTATTCAAATTCTCTTTGCCTGATTTGTCTTATTGTTCAGACACTGATCATGATGCTGCTGGTCTCCAAGGGTGCTGCAAAGTTGCATCACTAATATCAGTAGCCTTTGAGACTTCTATATGGAAGATACCATGGAAATGAAAAAAATTAAGATTTTGCACTGAGCAGCAATAATGTCTTTTACTCCTTTGACAATGAGGCAGAGAGAAGAATCAAATATACAGAGCCACATTTAATTCCAGATAAACTGAGAAAACAACTGCTCAAAAGAGTGTAACTCTATAATGAATATTGCTGGATTTCATAGACATTCAAATCTTCCTGCTGTCCAAAATTATCATTGCATCAAGCTTTTAACCTTTAGAAATGTAGAAACTTAAATATTTATTTTACGATAACTTTGCATTTGGTGACAACAAGCTACAATCTCATTTTAAATTGTTTAAAATGAGAATTTAACCTAGATTTAACCAGAAATATACATGAGCAGTGATTGCTGTGTTTGTTGACAGAGGCCCCACCTAGCAGCTCTACCATCATACCACGCAAAAATCTGCAGCAGAGGAACCATGATGCTGTGCAGAACTCTCTGAATTGCTGTAAGGAGTCATTCAGACCATGAATATTTATGCTTCTTTTTTTTTTTTTTCAGATTAATCACCAACAGATGACATTCTTCCCCCACAGGATGACCCACCCGTTCTGCTGGGGTGGATGGTGCCCTTGGCTGACCACATTCCTCATGGACAACACCTGACGTCAATCTCCAGGGGCACCGCTCTGCCCCCATAAATGTCAGCCTGGGGAGGCAGCAGGGATGGGGCTGGGCTTGCACACATTGCATGGCTGAGCTGATGCAGGTGCTCATAACTTATTGCAGATGGAGGTATAAATTGCTGACATCTCTCCCAGGACCACAGCATTAAGTATGTGTGCATAATACCATATGTAAGAGTTTGAAGGCACAGTGACTTCCTCAGGAGAAGCATCGTTCAGGGAACTGAATGGTGGAAATTTTTTTCTTTCATCTGGAGGGAAAGGGCCCAAAGGAGAAGAGTGTTGAGATGTATGTTTATAATTTTTAAGTGAGCTTCTAGAAAAGAACGTTGAAACATTTTTGTCCTGGAAAGGAGAGACATTGTGGTCTTTATTTTTATAACTTAGTACGCCAATTGCATGAATACAGGAAGGGATCTTCACTGTGCACCAAGACAATACAGATGTTGCAGGAGAAGGAAATGTATCTCCGGCCCTCAGTTTAAACCAGGGAGACATTCAGTGGGTTCTACAAGAGCCCAAGTTAAAGTGTCATCTATTTAAATTGCAACTGTGCCCTTTCAGTTTGAAATGCAACAGACTTCATAAGCTTCATAGAGTTGAACTCAGGAACATAAAGCACCCACAACTTCAATCTCTGATTTCAGGGAAGAAATTGCAGGGGATTGTGAACATGAGAATATCTTTGTGTGACTGTGGGAATCCCTACAGACCCCCTTAACCCTCTAAATGCTAAATAGTGAAGAAAGTGTTCAGCTAAGGTGGAAGCAGAGATTTTACCCGGCTGTTTGTGATTTAGGAATGCAGCCATCCTACAAGAAATGTTACCAAATTGTCCATTCAGCTGCCCCCTGTACCCTCTCACTGCATCCTGCCTCCCAAAGCGTGCTGAGTTCTCCAGACACCATCCCACATGCACAAAGATTAAATCTGCTTTTCTAGGCTAGGCAGCCTCTGTAGCATCACAGGGGTAATGTTGGACTCGATGCAAGAGTGATGCAAGAGCAATGGAAGTTGTTCTACAGTTATCAAATATATTGGCATTTAATCCACCAAACATGGTAAACACTAGTGCAAATATTTTAATAAGCTACTGTGTAGTCATTAAATATTGAAATCTGTTCTTAATTAAGTGCTTGGTTTGACATAATAATCCTCATTCTCAATGCAAGATTTAGCTGCGTTCCAACACAAGGGCAGCAGCGTGACATGATGTGTTGGACCATCTGTGTTTACAATCACTGACTTCTGTAATGTATATATGAAAATGAGGTCAAGCCTGGAACAGGTTGCTTTATTTAGTTGGAAGATAGCTCAGGCTGTTACTAGACACCAAATCCATGACTTTTTAGGAGTCTGACCAATTACAGAAACGAACTGTTCTGTTGAAATAACACTTCTGAAAGTTTTTCACATTTCTTGGAAAATGATGCAGTGCTGGAGAAGTACTTAAATTTATCCTTTATTTTTGCTGCTACAAGTACCTGTCTGTGGCAATGCGTATGCTGAAAATTAGAGGAAAATAGAACAGTCACTGTTTTCAGGATTTTATAAATTGTAAACCATGTACCCTATGGACTTTTACCCCCTCTTTGTTCAACAGAGCTGTACCTTCAAGCAGAATTTAGACAATGTACAATTTCACGTTAAATTTACATTTCTGGTGGTGTTCAACTTTTCAATATCCTCCTACATTTATTATTTTTAAACAGAAGAATAATTACTGGCAGATTAATGGAAGATGACATTCAGCTGCACATTACCAAAACCAGCTTTACCATCCCAAGTTTTATTTACCTTGCATTAGTAAGGATATCACTACTGAAAGAGGCCAAACCCATGGATGGGGGAGACATCAGAGCACTGTGAAGAAGTGTTCATGCTCATACCTACAACAGAGCTTGTGAGACCTGCAGCCACAACCCCAGCAGGCTGTGGGAACCCATATGGAAGGCAGGAGCTCCCTCAGCTTCCCGTGGGCTCAAAGTAAACTGGAAAAAGGTTACAGTCTGAGGGGTCACTTCCTGCAAACATACACACATTACCTACCCTTGCAGGTAGGTAATTACCCTTACCCTCTTCACCTGAGAGCAGCAAACCTCTCACAAGAACAGCAGATGAATTTGGGAGAGTAGTTTTGAGTGGTTACAAGACTCTCATCCCCACACTGCCCAGGAGCTGCATTTCTTGCTGGGCTAAGGGACACCAAGTACTGAGCTTCTGAAATCCAAGTATGAAATACAGAGGTGGGTAACTATTCACTCACAAGGTCTGGTGGTTTTTTCTAAGTTCATCAGTGCCTGCAGCCATGTGATAATTTAGTATTCTTTTAGAGAAATGGTTGTGCCTCTAGCTTTCAGAGTTTCAAAATAAATAAAAAAACCCCAACAAACTGTACTAGCTTGTATAGCCAGATGGCAAATAAAATTAAAACAAAGCAACTGAAATGCATTTAGAATATCTAATTATATTGGGCTTGAATTTTTATCACTGTGGCTTGCAAAGCACTAACTTCTATAAAAGTGTGAAAGGTTGGGATATCCATGTGGGTGAAGACTTATCTACAGTGACTCCAAAAATTATAACTAGCAAAAGCTGCATTAAATCAAGGTAAGAATACTTAGTAAAATAATGCCAAAATGTGAAAGATTGCAGACATCATTCTTAGTCACCATTTTTCTTTTCTTCTTCCTATGCCTTTGATCTGGAGAGAAGCAATAAAAGTAATATGAGCTATGAAAGGAAAATCATATGAAAGGGGGGCATCAGAGGTCCATTAAACACAATCAGTTACAGGGAATGAAGGACAATACATGAACAAAGAAAATATTTCCATTTTAATTTTTTAATCATGATTTAAAAAATAATTTTAGGCTAGTTGCTTTAGAACAATTCTGTTTTCCTAGAATATTTTTGCCATTTATAGACCTTGTTACACATTCTTTCTCAATATGCTTTAATACTGCACAAATACTTTTTCTAAGCAATTTCTAGCCCACCAACTACTTGTTCCAAACTAGTAATTATAAAAAGTCATTTTGCATTGCTTTGCATTGAATTTATGACAGTGAAAGATAAAGAAGGAAGTATTTGACAATAGATCCTCAAACTATTGTTTTAAGTGACCAGGCAGGGATGAATTTGTTTAACTGACAGCACAAATAATCAAGGTAATGACTTATTGGAAAGATGCTCTACAGATGACAACCAACTTTCCCACCAGAGGAAAGCAAATATTTTCCAGTAAAAAAGAAAAAACAGGAGAAAATATTTTATCCAACAACCTCAGCTGTGCTCACTAATAAGATACCTTAAAATACTTAGAGCAATCAAAGCAATCATTTCTATGTAATATTCCTACCTTTAAGTCATATAATCTGCAACTGTAAAGACAGATCTTCAAGAGATTGATATATTGGTCTAAAAAAAAGAAGATTTAATATCACAATCATTTCCTTCCTCTAAAGCTCAGTACTATCACTTGTATTGCTGAATATGGTTTCTGAAATTCCAAGAACCTCTCTTGTAATTAGCAGTCTGAAAGAGCAACCTTTGTTCACATCCATAAGAACTACTGGGAGTGTGAGAAATCAGGCTCAGTTACAAGAGAATTTTGACACCTAAGAGGAATTAATAGAGGACAAAACCTGGTATGGAGATTCTGATGTGGAATTCACCCTGCAGATCATAAATAAATATTTAAAAAAAAAAGAAACCTCTCTCAAACAAATAAAAAAAGACTCACTGAGAGTCACCTTTCTCATCTACAAATGTTTTATCCATTAAAAAAAATTTAATTTAAAAATAAATAAATACAGGCATGCACATTGGTAATAACCTGATCACCATAAGCACTTAATCTATAGGACAGAATGTAAACATGCCTCTTGTTGAATTGCAGAACTGCTCCTCCCTAAAGAAAAAAATATGGCACATGGAACCACCGCAAAAATATTAATTTTCTTAAACAGTAAAAGCACTGTGTTTTACTCTTTCATTTGCTCATTTTCATATGCTACATTTAATTACAATAGAACTTGAACTACTTATTAGTTTCTGTTGGATATGACCAGTCTGGGGATTCCCAAGAAGTGGCTGAATAAACACACTCAGTTCAATGTTCATGTTCAGCAGAGTGCAAAGCACATCCCCAGATATCTTCTCGTGCTCTGTGAACTGCCACGAGCACTGCAGGAGGATCAGGGGGAGCACCTCATCCGTACATTAACAAATGGAAACTGAAGTGCCAACTGCTGAAGAGAAATCAGGAGTTAAAAGGCACTTGTTGTCATTCCCTGCACTCTACAGCACAACACAATTACATCATAGGCACAGTTAATTTCAGGCATCCCTGGTACAGGGTGGCCATCAAACCACATTCACACCAAGTACTAAATTATACGAGGAGACGCCTCAGCACTTTCAATGGCATCATTAGTTGGATAAATGCTGCATAATACAAGCATTACTATTCAAATTTCCCTATAATTTCTAAAATGAAAAGTGATCACTTCAGGTACTTACGTGAAGCAAAAGTTATTATGGTTGGCTGTTAGCATTACTAACACCATCACTGAATATATACATATCACTTCATTTTAAAAAATGCATATGTACAGCACAAATCCGGTTTTATTTGTTCTAAATGCTCTTTCTCATTCAAAAGACAGTTTCCAAACAATCGGCACTTCCTTTGTGATAAATATTTTGAAAAGTGGAGATCCACACCTAGAGTCTGAACTTTTATTTAGTGAACCTAATGAGACTGTTGTCAAAAATGTTAAAGGTAGAAAAATCTGCTTTTTATAATGCATTGTGACACAAGCATTCTTAAGGAAGGATTGTGTTCCTAGGGACTAAAACTTCAGCTGCAGCAGCATGCTGCTCATGTCTGAGCCCTGAGATTGCTTCCCTATTCCTCCCCTGAGAGTTCCATGGATTTGGTTCAAGCACCATTGAATGTGATGCTGTATTAATTGCCCTGGAGGGTAGCAAGGCCTTTGAACTGTGGCTGTGAGTGATATTTTGCTATAAGACATGTGTCAGCACTTGCCTGGTTAACTCTAGGGCTGGGTTGTACAGCATGCTGGGACCAAGTATCTGGAAAACTACTTTGCATCCTAATCTTACATCTGTTTTCTATCATGCTGTGAGATTGACTGGCCATTCTATCAGAGAAGCATCATTCTGGAATAGACAGTCTAAGTAAAAATATTGCACTGTCAAAGAATATTAAGGATATGCC
Source organism: Sterrhoptilus dennistouni (assembly GCA_013397095.1). Lineage (NCBI taxonomy): Eukaryota > Metazoa > Chordata > Aves > Passeriformes > Zosteropidae > Sterrhoptilus > Sterrhoptilus dennistouni. Next base: position 290,228 of record VWZU01017254.1, on the reverse strand, counting down.
ATCATCTCTTGTAGTTCATAAAACCAGCTGGCAGAAGGAAACTAAATTAATATAGTGGTGGATGTGCTGTCCTTTCCCCTGTGAGAGGAACAGTCTGGGCCCAGCCTGGTGGAGGAGAAACTAAAGTTCAAACAGTTCCACAGTCCCACTTGTCTCTGTTTGTGGGTATAAATTTTCTGTCACACATGTCCCAGTCACACAATCACCCATCACATAATCCATTTCCATCAGGATGAGAACATCACCAAGAGGTCACAGCAGAGCTAAAGCAAGGCAGTCATGGACATGCATGAAAGCAGGAATTGTAGGAATATGAGGAATTTTCAGCAAAGCAGAACAATTTTCATGGCTAGAGGCATGTACAGAGGATGGAGGGACTTGAACAAGTAGTTTAGTCGGCATTAAAATGTCAGTTTCCACTTTCAGTGTCTAAAGATTTTTTTTCTGTTTTCTCTACCTTTTCTCTTCTTTTTTTCCTTCCTTTCCTTCCTTCTCTCTCTACTTTTCCTTATTTCTACACACTC
>VWZU01017254.1:132563-289560 GCA_013397095.1 Sterrhoptilus dennistouni | reverse complement strand
ACATTTCCCTTCACTTCCTTTCTGTTTTAGTCTATAAGGAATTATCTAAACTAAACAGGAGACTAAAATTGCCCTCACTATCAAGCTAAACCTCTCTCTCTTTCCACAAAAGAACATGAGCTACATCTTATTGCAATAATAATCTCTGCTAATTGTAATGGCCAGTAGTAATAATTAAACTCTTTAGTCTAGAAAGCTTACCTGGCATTCAAGTGAAAAAAGTAACCATAAATTCACAAAAATGTGATAAAAAGGGTGTCATGTAAAAATCTACATATTGACCTGTAAAGTAGAAATATGTCATATAATTTCGTACCTAAAATAATAAACCTTCCCTAGTAATTTATTTGCTATTCTAAAATACCATTCAAAAGAAAAGACATAGTACTTATACTAAATATTAAAGCATATGTTCTTTTCTTTCTTTTTTATTGTTATCTCTTTAACCCATCACAGCAGAAGGTTTAGGAGGAAGAGATGTTGCTAACTGAAGCTGAAAGTTTAACAAGGATGTCAACTCTAAGATTAAAAAGAGATCTTTTTAAATGCAAGATGAAGTATTTCAGATTTCACGGTCTGACAGAGTGGCATAATAAAGTACAAAGTGTAGCCATAGTCTTTTGATCTGGGACAAAGAGCTGTCCTTCATGCTGCTGGTAATATGACCTAATGATAGGATAATATTGCTCCAACACCTGCAGCTTCAGCCAGTGGAGAGAGGTGCAACTGCTCAGATTTTAATTCACTATGAGGATAAAATTGTGACTCTGTGAAACAATACAAAAATTTGGGTAGACTCTTCAGTGGAAAGAGAAAATACTCCCATTACACTTAGAGTTGATGATTAAAAAGGTAAACAATAATCCCTTCCGAAGTAAAATGTCTCGAAGCCTACACTCACCTCCTTTGTTAGGGCCCAGTGAAATTCTTGCAGCTGATGGAGAAAATTCCCATTAAAGCCAACACTGCAGCAGAAGAAATAAACTCCTCAAGAGGAACAAGAGGTTCCTAACACAGGACACAGTGCCACTGCACTCCCTCCCTTTGCCCAGATCCCTGGCTGGGGAGGTATTACCTCATATCACCACTCATCTGTTCCCTTCCAGAGTCTGTCTGTATGTGTAAGGACGCTTTTTAATGTCCTAGGATGTTACCTTGTATTTAGTTTCAAAGGAAAAGAGCCTTGCTAGAAGTCTCTGAATCTGAACTGTCAAACAAGAAAGTTTCTGCACTAGGAAGGAGTATAATTTGTAGGGATTTATCAAGATAGCCCATCAGATTGACACTTGACATGTAAATTGAATAGTAAATCTGACAGCTCAAATATTAATGCATCCACCTAGTTCTGTCTTACTCAGTTACTCCTGCAATAGGCTTTCTGAAAGCATCCTTGATATCCATTTCAAATCCGGCTGATTTTTAAAGCTGACATCGTATCAACCCAGTTTATTTAGAACTAGCTGTTTAAAGACAGCTCAGTCTGTGATTATTAATTACTGATTTAAGTGACAAGTCATATTTGGTATTCATATTCCTCATTAGCTTTTAATCAGATAAAAAAAAAAATCCTCAATACACAGAATATATTTGATCATTTCAAATGAAAGCATTATGATGCTTTTAGGCCAAAGGATTACACTGAACTGTCCCTCTCTTCTGTTTGTTTGCTCTGCAGGACATGTTTTCTCCCATAATAACTTGAAATCCAAAGGAGCATTGGGTTAACACTTCCAAGTCAAATACTTGCATCTATCCAAAAGAAACAGTTCTGCTGTGCAGCAAACAATAGAACAGGTCCTTGCAAAGCCCTTGGGGACATTTACACCTCCCTGTGCTGTGAGCTGGGGACTGCAAAAACAGAGACCCTGGAATCCTCCTGGCTGCTGAGAAGTTTCATTTGCTGCTGGGATCTGCAGGAGCTCCTTGCAGGACCAGGTCTGTATTTTGGAACACAGGGCTGCAGAATAAGATTGGAACTCTCTGGTAGGGAGGGATTTCTGGACTCTACGTGGTCTGGATACCTCCAAGTTCTGTTTTTACTGCAGGAGTCCTTTAAAATAGTCAGGCTAAATGTTCTCTGGGAAGAACGGAAACACCACAACTCTTAAACATGCCTTGTAAATAGCAAATTCTAGGCTGAGGGAAGATATAAAGTAGAGTACATGGCTATTCTTCTGAATAGGCATGACTCTGGTCTTCTTTAAGAATAGTATTTGTATTTATCATCAGACTGAACCAAAAAACTGTAACTACCACCTTCTTTTCCCAGAACAGATCTTGAGTTCTGTCTTTAAAAAAATTTGACACCTCAGACTCATTCTTTTGTTTCTCAAATATAATTTCACAGAATAATTATCCAGTAGTCATTTGAGAGATGTAATGATAAATAAAAATAGCTCCCACTAATCTCACTAATAACTCTAAAGCCTCTTCCAACCCAATTCATTCCTTTGATTCTATGATTCTAATTGCATGAGACCTTTATTTGCAAGTTTCCTGTTTATTTATTTCAGTTCTCTGATTCATTTCATATCCAGGCCAGGCATTATCATAAAAAAATATATTGCTTTTGATTTTAGAAATAATCTCCTTTCCCAGTCCTCCATGTTATTTACCAAATTACTCCATCTGTTCCTCAAGAGATCTTCCTACCCAAACCAAAGAAATGTAGATAGAAAGGAGAAAAAGAATTTCTTGCCAATCCCATTTTGGTTTACCTTAAAAATAACTGGGAGATACATAAAGAGACAATGCACATGTAGAGAGCAGTATTTTAGGGGATCACCACATCTTTCAGACATCATCTAATGCCAGGACACAGGAAAAGAGCAGAAACAAATTTTAGGAATGCTGAAACACAAAGAGGCCCCTGAAAACCTGCTGGCATGAATCAAGGTCTGGCAGATCAGTGTGATCTAGCTCAGGGCAAGCACAAGTCCTCAGAAACAGTAATAGTGAGACACTAAATTTACTAAATTATTTGTGACCAAAAAATTAAGTCACTGGTTCTATAATTACAGCCACAAGATCATTTGTTTCATGTATAAGAACCTCACCCCTTCAATTAAAAAAGATAGATTGCAACTCTTAGATACCACTTTTCTCAGAGAAGAGGATATAATTTCCTCTTTTCTGCAGTAAATATTGGTCATTCTAACAAATACAGTAAATATACTCACAAAACAAATGTAATTTTCATCTGCAGCAGATATAAGTATCATTTTACCAGTTACAGTAAATGTTAGCTTCTGGCTTTTAGATCAAGATCTTCTGATGTTCCTAAACTAAGATTTCAATGTTGCTGGACTCCAAATATTATGTCACATCTGCTGCTTCCCTTCTCTCACACCTTGCTCCAGTCTGATACTCTCCTGTTCTCTCCAGGAGGTTTCTTTTTCTGCTTGAGTAAATACAAGTATTCGTCTGGCAGAACCAAACCGGCTGTGGATTTTTATTCCAGCTAATTCAGTTTAATCTCTCTTAAAGGAAGAAAGGCTGGTGGCAGAGTTTATGTCTTACCACTAAGGCAAACGGGGGTAGGAATACCTCCACCTTTTCAATTATGGCTGTTTGACTCCCCTTTCCCACCACAGTCCCAGGGAAGGGCTCTGCCCCACTGTGTGTCCAGGCCATATGGCTGACAGGAGGGTGATAACTGCTCACAGTAGAGAAGCAGCAGGCTCTGCCCAGAAGACACAGAAAGGAGGAGGCAACAGTAGAAACCCAAATATCAGCCAAGGAAACAAAATATGGCAACCAGGCTGAAGGCCTCAGGATTGTTATTTAGAAGAATACACTATCTAAATTAAGTATAAAAATAAAATAATCAATATGTTATAAAAGCGTTGGCAAGAATGAGGTACATCTTGAATTATTTGGCTGGATTAGCAGATAGGAGTAGAATTCTACTTTTTTTTTTTTTAATTATATGGTAAATTCTGATGACGGTGGAAAATATTCTCAAAAAATTGCTCTTTTTTTTAACATCCATATTTGAAAAGATACTCTATGTGCTGCTACCTCATACCAGGCTGTCCAGCAAGGCCCAGGGAAATATTTTAGGTCTCCTGTAAAAGTCTGTCTGAAAGAAGAAATAAAGCATCTTGAATTTCAGGGTTTAGGTTATTTTGTGTGCGTACTTCCAACTTATTAAGAAGTAGAATCAGATTCTGGGCTAAAGGTTCCCAACAACCTTCAGAAAGTGTCCTAATAAAAATATTTGAAGCCTGTCCTACCCTAAACCTTGCCATTGATGAATGCCACAGAAAGTTAATCCCATGCTCATTTATCTGCATTTTGAATGTAAACACAGTTGAGACAATTGGGACACTGAAGCAAATATAACCGGTAAGATATTTCTCATGCTTTATCCTGATTTTGTGTCTTGTAAGAATCAAACTCTTTTTCCATCCAATCAAGCTCCATAATTTTTCCTGCTTGAGGTGACACAAGAATGTTTAGAAATATATCAGAGTCCCTTCCTAGTGTTTTCATCTCAACTATTATGGGTTCTGCTAGAAAGACAAGTACTTCTTGTACTTGTACACAATTTCTGCTTTTTAACAATCCATTTAAAACAAGATACTGAGGGATCTTGGGAAGAGCCTGTGACTTTCTCATCATCCCAATCCAGCTCAGCAAAATGCTCAAGATGTGCCTTAGGAGTCAGCCCTGAGGGCTTCTGTGCCTCCTTTGGGTACCAAGGCAAAGCAAGGATGGGTCTCCCCCGGCCCTGGGGCAATGACCCTGGGAAATGCCCAAAGAAAACATTCGCCCACTTTGCTGATGGGTGAGCTCTTAAAGATGCACACAAGTTGTAGGTGCCTTTGAAATCCATGGTGGGGATTGGTCACTGCAGAATTTATGAAGTCTAACTCATTTGTCAGTTGTTATTCTCATTTTCAAAGGTTCAGTGTTGCAATGCATTCACCTCAATACAGCACACCTGAAAAACAAGCAAAATAAAATGTGCTTGTAAAGTTTAAAACTTTTAAAGTTGAAAAGTATGACTTCTTTTTGCTTTCAGGCTGAAGTAAGTACAAGAAAAAGACCATTTTCCCAAGTAGTAGAAGAAATTTCAGAGGCAAGTTGAGTTCACAGGGCTTCTGGACTGTATCTGACTGCCATTGTAAACTCAAAGATTTATGTGTATGAACTGTTTTAAAAGCTGATCCAGTCCCTGTCATTGAAGCAAGAATGTTAGGTAATTGATTGGTCTGAGCTGGAGATACCTGTACATTTAATTTATAATTTAAAATCCTGTACCTATTCTTTGGATCCAAGATAAATTGATAAGTGAGTCCGCTACAAATGCCCATTAATGCAGAATATACAAACTGCCTCTTGTTAAGGGGCATGGGTTCTCACTGCCTGACAAATTACTTCTTCACAGTAGAGATCTCTATGAAACAAGAATTTATACTGAATTCACCTGCAGTGATGCAGGTTAAAGTATGTCTACAATGTGTGCTGTGAGCAAGCTTTGCCTCACCTATGCTGCAAGGCAAAAGCCATAAATTAGCCACGGATTAGATAGAATTAATAGAGCCTGGCTGCTTTGCCAAAGATATTAACATGTCTGATCTATTCCACAATGCAGCTACTTGGTCTGAAGCTGACATAAGCAGAGCACAGGACATAAGCAGGGACAGAAAAAGTGATGTGCTGTGTATTACAGATACATAACACCCTTCAAGGGCAGCTGTCTAGCAAAATTCAGAGTGTTCCAGCATAGAAAACTTGATGGTAGAGCAAGAAAACAGTGGTGAAATTAGTATCTGGGAAGAGGCTGTCTCATTTATCAATCAACATGTCTTGATATCAGACAAGAAAGTTTAACTAGTGATGACGAGACACTAAAAGACAAGAGTTTCTTGAAAATAATTAAATCACAGATCATTAAAATAATGTAGTAGGAGAAGTTTTGCAGTCAACTCAACAGCTTAGATACAAGATTCTTTACAGAAATGTCTTGGAAAAAACCCTCAAACTTCTCTTGTGCCATGTACTCCAGAGTTAACAGATACAGAATCAAATGTCTGGATCCAGGAAAGAGATTGAGGCAAGCACAGAATCCATTTTGTGAGGATCTAGGAGTAGAATTGGCACTTGAAATGGAAAGAGAAAATGTTTTTAAAATGCCATCTTTCTGAGTTTGGAACACTGCCTATGAAAGTTGTGATGTCCTTCAATTTGACTTTCTTTCTTACCAAAAGTACATTACTTATGATCAAATGTCAGATTGACATAACCAACTTGTGCTGATCTGCCAATATTACCAGCTTTTCTGATCTGATAAGATGTTCATTTCAAAAATACTTTATCAAAGAAAGATGAAGGTCTCCATGTCCTTTCACCATGTTATTTAACACTGAACATGCCCATGAATTCTTCAATATTGTTTCACTCTAAAGGCTGCTTTGCTCTCAAGATAGGAAGATACCACATTTTTAAAATAGAGATGTTACTTATTTGGTGATTTATATTTTTATTAATTTCAACCTGCTTTTAAAATAAGAATGAAAATACACAGCTCACAGTAATTCACTTTGTTATTCCTTAAAACATTTTCGCATCATTAGTTGGCTTGCAAATATATATGATAATACCGATGAAAGGACTTGACATTTTAAATTATCAATCTACTAGTAATATACTAGAATAAAATTTTGACGAGGTTCAGCTCACCAGTTAAAGGGTCACTCTGCTTTCTTAGTCAAGAGGAGAATGAGTGACCCACACTCATCTCTCCATCCAGTTTAAGCCTAGAGAAGAACATAGTGTTCCCCCAGGATAATGTGATAAAGCAGCTCATCATGGAGAAAAGACCCTAGAAGATTTCTTTAAAAAGAAAATAAAAGAAAAATAAAGAAAAGAAAAAAAGGAAAGAAAATAATAATAAAAAAGCATATCCTTGAAAAATGTGAAGTAGAAAAATGTGAACTAAAGCCTCTGGGAAATCTATGTGCCTACAAAGTGTGTGGTTCATAACTCAGAAGTAAAAGCCAGAGACAACAGGAAGATAAGTAATTTTAATAAAGACAGCTTTAGAGAGCTCCCATTTCCTCAGCCTTGTTTGCAGCTGGTGCCCATCAGCAGAGCTAAAGGCAAGGATTGTGCCAGCAGGAATCCAGCACTAAACCCAGGGGAGATGAGCTCCAGGCAGGATGAACCCGAGATGTGTTACATGGTGCCGAGCTTGTTTTTAATGGCCCCACCTGTCTTTCCTACCAGCTCTGTGTTCATCAAAAATCATCCAATAAACTGCATCTCTAGTCCAGAAACTAAACCAGATTTGATTAAAACCAAACAGGAACTCTGGAGTTATTGCAGGGTCTTGTTTAATTTTGTGAGCAGCACCTCCCAGCCTTCCTGGGGAACACAAACCATGAGCTGCTCTTGACGAGCACAGGGTGAAACCTGATCACAACCTGCTTGTGTCCCACTGCATTCTAAATGCAACGTGGAATTCATAAGAGGCACATGGAGAGTACAGAGAAGCTGTAAATTGCTGCTCTCTGCCAGCAATTTCCACATCTCTCGGGCACGAGCAGCACCACGGCTCCTCTCTTAGCAGGAAGTAATCAACAGCCGGAGAGAAAAGCCATGAAGCATTTTAATCAATGGCATCAGGGCTAATAATTACTGCTGGCTGCTTGCTCTAGGTTTCTAAAGACAGGTGATATAATTTTCTGGAAAAGGCTGAGGGTGCAGGTGTTCAGAAAATATGAATATATTTTTAAGATACATTCAAATATTTATACCTTTTAAATACATAAATGCAGTCCAACAACATTATACTTCCAGGACATAAAGTGCCTAATGAAATATGACAAGTACTTACAATGAAAACTCCTCCAATTCAAATACTGATTTTTTTATCAGCTTCTTTATTTTTTGTAAGATCATTTTGATCCTAAATTAATTTTCTTTCAATCATGCCAAGTAATTACAGCTTTCCTTTCAAAATTACTTTCCCATGACAATTTCAGTTGATAAAAGAAAAATTTTATGTGTGTATTTTTGGGAAATATTTTTGTACTTCTGATTATTCATAACAATGAAAGCAAACTCCCAAATATTTGGATTTAAAAAAAAATAAATACACAAACTCCTTGTTTTGCTAGCTCTAATACTCAGAATTATTTATCATTGCAAAATATAGAACAGCAGCTTAAAAAAAAAAAATTATACCAGAGACAAAGGCATATTATTCCTCACTACGGAATTGCCAGTAATATATATATTTTTTTCAAATTTCAGTGTTGCATTAAAAATTTTAAAAGTGCTAAGGCTCTGCTGGCAGAAATCTTGTTATGTTCCTTTCATATGTAAGGACTCAACTAAAAGAGTTCTGCTTCACATAAAGCAATAAATTTTCACAGACCTCACTCTAACATTAATTTGCCATTTTATCAGAAATTAATTACTATATAATTAGAACGACAGAAAATGCAAATGGGATTTCTTAACACTATCAACAGCTGCTTGAAACGACAGTTATTTTAAAATGCTGGAAAAGTGCTGGAAAAATGCGGGAAATGCTCCTTCACAAACACTGTGGCATTGAATTTGTCAGCTCTCTATCAAAGCCTAGTGAAACTTCTGCTTCTTACATAGGATGCTCTGGAAAACAGATAAAATCAGGCATGTTCAGCCTGACTAACACAGCTCTTTCCCGCAGCTCCTGCTAAGTAAGCAAGGACATGCAAGAGGAGCACGTCTGAAAGAATGCCAGCACTCACTACCCCCTCCGTGTTTGGAAATTATCAGAAATATCTGCCACAGGGAACCACAGAGCTAATGAAAACAAAAATGAATTGAACCTCGAGGATAATGATAGCTCAATGTCTAATTATCTGAGATGAATTTTTGATGATACCTCCTCCGGCCAATTACTTTGCCAGTCACCAAAGAGTGCTTTTGGCAAGGAGGGTTAAACAGAAGTCTGGAAAAATAACAAGAGAAAATGGGGCTGAAAATGCCCAATCCTTTAGCCACTTCTCTCCCTGGCAGAGGGAGGCTCTGTGAGGGAGTTAAGACATGTTTAAACCAAGGTGAGGGAGAAGAGGATCACCAGCCTGGGAAACCTCCCACAGCATCCAAGGCAAAACCTGGTCTGAGGAGAGAGCTCAGTGACCCACAGCATCAGTGCCACACAGCTGCTCCCCCTGCCCTGCTCAGGGGCTGGGGACAATGCCCTGAGAGCCCAGTGCCCCTGGGAACACCCCACTGGGGACAGCCTCAGGGCTCTGTCCAACAGGGGATGTCCCTGTCCCACCACCCATGACACTGCTCTCAGACTTGGGCCAGAAAAAGATGAAAGGAAATCACTTTGGCTGTTGGTCAGCAATAAAATAAAAAGTAACCATAAAACAGTAGAAACTAGACATATGAAAGACCTTGTACTTCACATATATAAATCAGCACAGCTCCATTAAATTCCTCCTTAACAATCCCAAATGCCAGCACGAACATCAGTCAGAATGTAACTTGCACAGCCCTCCCAGGCATTCAGGAAACATGTGGCAACAGCATTAGTTCACTCTTAGAAACCTTCTCCTTCTGCTGGAGAAATGGCTGGAAAAAAGTGAAAAGGCAACTGCTGGAAATGACTGATAGAACTTTCACTTTCTTGGATTTAGAAACTTGATTGGTGTAGAACAGCTCTTGTGAAGCACAGAATCATTATCCTTGTGTGGGAAGCTGGAAGGAAGGGGAAAGACAGGCAGAGAGAGAAAAAAAAACACAAACAGATACAGTTTTTGTTCTTTTTGATTTTTCTTCTTCCTTTTTGAATTTTACAAGCTTGCAACAAGCAAAGGCCAGGTTTCTGATCTAGAGCCAGATAGACAATCTTTTTATCCAGAGCCAGCGTTCACCATAATGAAAAAAATATCTAGCACAACCTTGTATCTTGTCATTTTCAATAATCCTACTATATCCTACCAGGATTATTTTTTCCTAGGCCATAAATTTGCTCTCACCCAGTTACCCAGCACCTGCTGATCCCCACTTTTTCTGAAGCCTGTCACAGACAGATTAAGTTACAATTTCTTTTCCCTATTCCATGAACCAGAAGTACTATTTCCTACCTGCAAAATGCATTTCTCATTCACTCTGAGCAGCTACAGAGACATCTGGTACCTCACTGAGATGTTTATTTTAGACTTTTCTTCAGCAGACAAGAGCAGTACAGCAAAGGAGATGAACATAGGAGATAAAGCTGAGAACACACTAAAACAAACCAGAAAACATCTGAGTATAACCTGTTTCTCTGTGCTGGAAAACACAGATCAGCTGTGTCAGATTTAGACTTGCTTGACTTCAAATGAATTTCTGCAACAACAGTTACTTATATTGACATTTCATAGTGTTTGAGATGCTATTCACATTTTGTACAGCAGACATAACCAGAGAGTTATGTATTAACCTTTAATACACGGAGCTGGTTACTCATTTGAGAACCCAACCTGAGCCAGTGTAGCCAGGGTCACCTTGTGTCCCTTAAAAGTCACTGAGCAAGGACTGCAACACCAAAATTTCTCCAACAGCTCCAGAGATGACTTCTTCTATTTGGAACTGACTGCAGTCACCACCTGTGCTTAAAGAAATCAGTGCTGCTCTGTACTATGTCTTTTTATCAGCCATCTTATGCTTCACAGGCTGGCCTTATTATATAAAATAATGCAACAGTTTAGGTTGGAAGAGGCCCTCAAGGCCAACACCTTCCTCAAAACACTGAACTAACTTCAGTGTTAGGTTGTAACTCTGTCTGTTACAGGGCTTGGTGCAGATGGGTTAAGAGCAGCTCCAAGGATGGTGGGTGAACAGCCTGTTGAGGCTCTGCCCCAGTGTTTGACCACTCTCACTGTAAAAAACGAACATTTCTTACTGCCATCCTTAAGAAATACCCCTAGTGACAACTGGACCTAAGGAAGAGTTACAAACCATGTCAAAAGTTTTGAATATTTTCATGATATATGGTAAAGACTCTGCCTGTGAATGGTGGCAGTAGAATGTCTTCAGGGTTAGTTTATGTTTGCCCTGCTGTCACTGAGCACAAACACTGTAATTGTCGCAAATTCATGCTCAAGTGTTCACTGAACAGCGCTAATGTGGGGTCACCACTCTCCCATTCTCAGCTGGGCCATCCCACACTTCTCTTCAATGCAGTTGCAACACAAAATTACTTAATTAAAATTAAGCTTAATAAAAGCCTAATTTTCACCATTAAGCTTCTACAGTTTTCCACATTTTAGAAATTATTTTCACTCTTCTGGCCATGGGCATATGCTAACTTTCCTCAGGCAGCAGGCAAAAACTGGATACCATTGGTATGTTTATAATCTAACCTTACACCAACAAGAAAAAGCAAATTAACTATTTGAAAAAGCAGTTATTTGATACAGCTTGATTTAGTTGTGTTTATTTCCAAAGAATGCTTTAAGTAGGGTTGATCCAAGCCAGTGACAAGCACTGCTTTCTGCTGTATACCCAAACTAAGACTAAATTAACAAACTCTTTCAGTTTGTAATCAGGTTATAAAAATAAAGTGCGTCAAACAGAACCCAACCTGTTTGTTTTGTAGAGTAATGCATGTGCTGTATCCAGACCTTAATTAGACCACATAGTAAGAGACTTTTATAGATGGATTTTTATAGACACTTTTCCAGACATGCTGCGCTCTTGATATTCCTCCCCCAAGCCCCAATCCACACCTTGCTAAATAACTTTTATAGGTCTAATTAAACAGGCTGGTGATTCAGTAGCAATCCTATTTAAACAACAGTACCTGGGCACTGGCATTCTTACTACAGCATCCTTCTTCCTTTCAAGTAGGATTCCATAAAAAGAGCTGCTGGTAAGATCTCAGAGCATTTCTATCTTGCATAATCTGATGACATCTCTAAAACACCACACCTAGTTCTGTGTGAGCTGGATTATCAGCACAGCACCAAAGAGCACCATTAACTCTCCTGCCAGGAGCAGCACCAGCGTGGCTCTGCACCAATGTAATTATGTGCCTGTCTGCTCCACTCCTCCTCCTTCTGGAACTAGGAGAGAGCAAGCATTATTCATCAGAGGCACCCCTTGAGATCTTTTATGTCTAATATCGTTGAAAGACAAGATAAACCTCCATCATTGAAATGTTGCCTAGAATTTAATAGGAATCTATAAAAATTACCCTCCAAAATAGAAGAATTCAATTGAGAATGTTTTATTTCATTCTATTCTAGTATTATTAAATTTAAGGAACTATTCCATAGAAGGCATGCAGGCCCATAAAAGTTGATAACAGAGCTCCTGTTATTGGAATTGAGGCCACAATTCCCCAAGATGACTCAGAAATCTCAGAGACTGGTTATGATATTCTATTTAGCTCCGCAGGCATTTTCTGTGAAGAATGAAATGCTGGAAAGCCCTCAGAAATTATTACAAAAAGCTGTTCATGCTGGAGGATTACCACTTTTGTAAGAACTCCCTTCGGTGGCAAATATGCCTGTCACATAAGAGTGTATGTCTGCTGAGCACTCCCCTGGCACTGCCCAGGTCACACTGGGACTTATGGAAGAGGAGAGGTGGCTGCTGTCAGTTAGTCCTGTCTGGCCTTCCATCAACATGGAATGCACCCTGTAAATCTGATTTCCAAGCTGTTAGTGCACTTCCCACAAGAGGATTGTTCCGAGCTCTGTAAAAAATACAAAGCTACCTGTCAAATTTTATTCTCTGTTATATATGGTCGTTTTATTGTTTATTTGTCTCATTTTTTTACTACTTTAAAGTAATAATTTCAATGCAATGAGAGACTGAAGAAGGCTTCCTTTCATGCTTCCAGCATCATCTTTAAATATGTTGAAGTCATCATCATGCTTATCCCTGTAATAAGTTTTTTCCTGAATCAATTTTATCAGAAGTTGAAGTAGTTTGAATAAAATAAAATATTCTTATGCAAAACTACTTCCATATCTAAAAAGGGAATATTGTAATTCAAATTTTAAGTAAAAAATACTTATTTCACAGTCGGCAAAACAACAGGCTCTTTCTTCACTACCTTTCTGGATATAGCTGATAGATGCTGAAGTCTAGAAATTATTTGGCACTAAGAAAACAAAGTTGAATAGATTATTTTTGTCATTAGTCACCCTGAAGTGCCTATTCCCTAATATTGAGCCAAGAAATTAATATATTTAGGAATACACAAATCTCCTGCAAAATCCAATGGTAACCCAAATTTACAGTTAGCAACTAAAATTAGAGGGTGGTTTGCAACAGCCCCAAGATCATGAAACAACCTCTCCATTAGAGTTCTATGAGAAAGCTCCAGCCAACACAGGGTTAAGCACTGTGGCAGCAAAACACTTCCCATCAGGGCAATCCACTAAAATAACAATTCCCCTTGTTTCCACCCTGCTTATAGGGAACCAGCAGGCCTTTTGCTCATTATTATTTACCTCTTTGATCTTCCTCCCCTTGCACCTTCCTGCACTTCCCCTTACAAGCTCTGCAGCTCTTTGGTGGAGGTGTGCATATCAACACCATCTGGCTGCAGGCACGGAAACACCACTCCGTGCTCCCCTGAAGACAAGCCTGCTGAGCTAGCCTTGAGCCACTGACATGATTTCCAGCTCAGCACTTGACAAGAGCTCTACCCCAGCACCACCACTTACATTTCCTCACAGAAGTGGAGGAGGGAGAAAACCGAAGCTCTCCACGGGATCTGTCATGGCAGGGAATGTGCTTCTCACTTTTTATGGACACTGAATTTCAGGCTCAATTATGTGTTAGTACCTCGAGCTCTGCCTGCCAAGCCCAGCTCTGTTTCTGATAAGCAGGCAGCAGTACAATGTGAGGACAAACCACAGGTCTTCTGAGCTGCTTTTTCAGTACTGCCTTTTGCGCAACACAACCATCATGGGAAAGGCTGTGCATCTCAGGAAGCTTGTTGGCAAACCTTGTCCTTTGTTACTATGTTCTACCCAAATATTTAGCCAGCTGAGTAATAATAACCTCTGTTTATCATCTCCACAACCGGTGAGCAATTCCTGCTTTACAGCTGTAGACTTATGACAAAGTAGCATTAGAAACAGCATTCTTAAACCAGAGCCTGTGCTTGGTTAGTTGATTTCCACAAGCACATATTTATTTGTGTGTCTAAATTTTGGATTTTACACACTAAATTCAGGACTTCCCTGAGAAATTAAAGCTAAGGAAATTATATTTACGTATGTCCTACTTCTTGGAATTGAAATTGTATTAGCACTGCATGCAATGCTAAATGAAAACTCACTGTGAGCCTTTTGAGTGCAGCTCTTTCTTCAGCTGCCTACCTTTGGCTGTGCAGATTATGTTTAGAAACTACCCTTAATTAAGGTGCTTTCACTAATTAACCAAACTATTACATTGGTTGATGTGTCATAATCTGCTCAGGTGAAGCTCAGCTCCATGCAGTGGTGCACTCATCAAACCCACACACAGAGGCCACTTCACAAGGACTGCTCTGCTCTCAGGAGCCCAGAGGGTCCAAGGCTGAATCCCGAAGAACACTTTGTGCCCAAGCCAGGGGTGTTTTCACTCCAGAGGCTGCACAGGGAATGTGTCTGCATTCAGCCCTCAGCTTGAGACTGCTTTGGGTGGAAATCATCTCCTTCAGAAGAAGATATTTGTTAAGAAAACAAAATATTACAGAGACAACTTGCAATGTACTACCTGGATGTGCATCTTGGAGACAAGATGTTTTTTAAAGAAAAGCAATAAATTCAGAGTTTTGCTCCTCTGTGCCAAATTGTCCATGACACAGGAGCATGCTGCACTTGGGCTCTAGCTTGGTATAATTCCAGTCAATACATTTTCAGAGCAAAGATCAGCACAGGACTCAAAATTAATCTCCTGCTTCACTCAAATATATCCATAAACATTCCTCTGCCTGTATATATGTAGTAGTGAGCAAAGTAGGACAGAAAATTCCAGACTAGTTAAAACCCTAACTTACGAAATTTGGGTTCCTGAAATTTGATAACCACTAGAAATGCAAATAAACTTCCTCAACCATAGAATTTTCAAATAAATTGTGTTTAAATTTGCCATTTGTATTCTTCTAAAGCTAGAAAGCTGATACTACACATGCTCCATAATCATTCCTGAAAAAATATAGACCTGTGCTTAAAATGTGCGAGGCAATGTATCCTAAATTTTAAAAAAAGAAAGGCATAAAAAGGCTCCGCATCAATAATCCTGAAGACAGATATTACTATATTACAATGGACAGAATCAAGCACAACAGACTCCTATAAAAATGCTATAAAATATCCTTTTCATTGCAAGCCTAGTCATTGACAGTGAATTTGAATACTAGCTATGCATAGGTCATATCAATGCTTTTTAATGTCTTGTTTTACACTAGATTTCTGTGATGTTTCAAGGTTCTCACTAATCTTTAAGCACAAAAATATAAGCAGGCGCCAAATTAAATTATCAGGCAACAGGTTTAAAACAAACAAAAGGAAGTACTTTTTCACACAATGAATAATTTAATTGTTGAATTCCTTGCCACAGGATGTTGTGTGTGCCAAAGTCATAGGCCACCCTAAAAAAAAAAAAAAAAAAAAAACACAACTAAAAAAACCCCACATAATTTAGTCAACAGATTTTCACCAAGGCCTACTATATAAATAAAGCAAATCTTCAGCTCTGGAATTGCCAAAACCACAGAATACAGGAGTTTGGAAGAGTAAATAGGGAGAAGTGTCATTCCATTCTTTATTTAGCTTGCTCCCCCACTCCTGCCAAAAATAACCCCAAAGCTTCTCTTAGAGGGTACCACTGGTGGAAGAGGTCATTGGCCCAGCTGGATTTTGGCTAACCTCATGTGGCAAGGATCTTTTTCCTACTCACTAACTCTAGTGAGAATAAAAAAAAGTTCCCCCATCATATTCTTCAGATAAGACTTTTGACAAAATCCAGCAAAAGTTTCTGCACTGGCTTTCCTAGTTGTTTTGTGTCTCTAGTATAATGCAAATGCCTGCAAATTTGCAACTGTACAATCCATTCTTTTCAGATCAGACAAGACTTGGATAATAATAGCTTATTAAAAATATTTGTTTATAGTTTCTGCCTCAATTTAACTATAAAGAGGCTGTATATACACTCTGGCCACTGGAGCACAACTGCCTGTCCCCTGCAGCTCGTCATTATGGGATATTGAGCTGCAGGACACACGCTGACATAAGCCAGGGATGGATGGGGCTGTGCTGCTGCCAGCCCTTGCATGTGAATGAGCAGCATTCTGTGGTGCAGGCACCATGCAGCACTGCCACAGGGTGGGATCCACTCCATTCAGAGAAGGGTTTCTTTGATATCAAGCAAATGCATGCATAATAAAGCTCACGAATGACATCCACCAATGCAATGTACCCATATCCCACATTATCATGCAGGTTGTCTCCCTCCTCCACAGCAGCTCTCCACACGCCTGCATTGGTGCCACATTTACTGCGGCAATTGGGAGTTCAGGACGTGATTGGCTTTCAGCTCATTTGAAATTTTTGCAGCAGCAGATGCTGCCATAATTCTTTTTCATGGCTTCACCGTCTCCATTTTATCTGTGAAGATGACTGTCAAATTTATCTTCTGTTTAGATCATCAGCAACAGAAATCAGATGCTTTTTGAATAAAAGCCAGCTTTTTGAGCTAAGTGAAGCCTGAACATGTTTCAAGCTTGCTTGTTTTATTTTTGTAGCAGAAAACTACGAGTGCACACGTGCTATATCAAATCATGAAGCAGCATAACTCACATTCTCTGAATTTTGTCATGTTTTCATTTTTTTTACAGAATTTTCAAAGCTAGTAATGTTAAAATGCTACGTGGAAGTTCTCCTTCAGAATTAATACCAAGTAAACCAAATACATTTGAATTTACTTCCATTTCTAAACTAAATTAAAGGCCCTTTAATTTTGAATGAGGTTTGGGAGAAGGATCTTTATGCAATCTATATTTAATTCCAATGGATTAAGTTTCAGTTTAACTTTCCTAGTACACACATATCAAGAGGTCATAGTTACTTTTTAAAAAGTAATGGACTTTAATAGCTACATTGGGTAATATAGTAATTTTTTTTCTAGAATTGTTTTTCCAGAAATAATCTGTGCTATAAAATATATTTAATCTGCTACTGAAACAGAAAACTTATATTAGTTTTTAGCCTTTTTGTCAGACACAGGTACTTCAAAATCATGCAACAGCCTATCAAAACAAATCATTTAATTTTTAACAAAATGCTGGTGGAGAATAAGTGGGAAGAAGCTAATTAGATCCAGGAAGGTCTGAATGGAAGAAACTCTTCACAGAATTGTTGAATAAAAGCCAGATAATTTTTTGAGAGAACTGCTGACTAACTCTCCTGACTTTATCAGCAGGATGTATTGTGTGATTCACAGCCATGAAGAACCTCTAGATGAACAAATATTTGAACAAGTTATTTGATTTTGAAACAGTTCCAGGTTACATTACAGGAGGAAAATATATCTATTGTATAAGGTAGAATAAAACATCTTCGCTTATTTTCACATTTAACTAAGTTTTCTGTTAATGTTTTGAAACACCCTAAAATATTGGCACTTCTGGGGCTGATATGGTTGCTAGGTGTTCCTGTTTGCAGATGAGAAGGAATTCTATTTGTGAGGGAAGATCAAATCCTTATGGCCTGGTGATACACTACAGAAAATCCACTAGAGATTAAAAAAAAAAAAAGAGATTACATAAAGAAATATGTAATAATTAATGTGTTTAAAAGTCAACACGAGAAAAACCTCATTTAGGAAGAGGATGCTGTGAGGAACAATGAACCACAAGAGTTCAACCAAGCTCAAACAAGACTGTTTTAGATGTTTATCCCCAGTCTGCTGCTTTGTTCAGATCTTTACCATTTGGGATTGCAAACCAACCAGGTTGGGTGTAATTTAATTCTGATTCACTTGCCCAAGCCATGTCTGCCTTCCAGGGAAAATTTTGCCTGCATTTAAAACACTGATTCATGATGCACTGAAACATTTCACAGATTCAGCAATTCTTCTTCTGTAAAGAGCTTAAAGTGATACAACTGCAGAGTGGATACAGCTGGGACTTAGGTCATTTTTGGTCAAAGCAGGAAAGCCATATGAATACAGTTTTAACTACATGTCTCTGTCCACAGTGAATAAATGGATTCTTCATTCACTCTTCTCAGCATAGTTAAGAAAGGAATATTACAAGTTTTAAAATCTTGCCAATGAATGATGGTGTGTACGTTCCCAGAGGAAAATCATCATCTAGTCCACATGTTGCAAATTCTATGGGCATTTTTAAAGCCAGATGGACTTCCTGTGATTTAAAACAGTAGAAGTCTCTCAAGAAGAGGCTATAACTCATTCAAAGACACACTTAGGGTATGATTTGAACTTTTCTAAAACTGTAAGTAAGAAATTACCAGAGAGTTTAAATGAAGAAAAAAAAAAAAAAAAAAAAAAAAAAAAAAAAAAAAAAAAAAAAAAAAAAAAAACAAGCCCAAACTTGAAGGAAGAGCAGTGTATCCAAACATGCAGAGTAACACATCAACAAGTTAATGAGATTCTGATTAACAGCCAGAGATGAGGCACCATCACACAAATCTAATGGAAGTTCACACACTGGAGAAAATTTCATCAACTCCTGACCTCAAGAAGAAATAGTCCAGCCTGTCAGCTGCTACAGCATTGCATCTGTAGAAACTGAACAAGCTCAGGTTGTCTTTCCTGGACTTGTCTGTGTCAGTGGTGACTCATTCGGAAGATTAGACGTCAATCAGTTCAACTTTGGGTGGCATAAAGTAAAGATAGTAAGATTTATTGGAGCCAAACAAATTTGAAATATGGTGAATCTGAAAGATGTTTGGTTAAAAAAGTAGAAAAAAATAAGACCATCCTATTCTTCTGGATTTCGATATTTTGTTTTCCCAATGGTATTATTACCTATTTTCTGGTCCAGCTACATCCCCAGCACTACAGTTTTGAGCAAAAACAACAGCAAGAGGAGCATCTGCACAAATGAGTTCATGTTTCTGTATGTGTGCATAAAACCAAGATCCTGAGGACAAAGGGCTATTTTTAGCTGGTTTTCTCAATAAGAACAAGATCTGAAGACATTTCCCACTTACCTGCAATCTGCAGGGTCTGTAATAGCTTGTCAGCTCTTGCAGATGTGACCTCCTTAGCAAGGTTTTGGTTTACCACTATGCCCGAATAGCGTCAGTGTCAGATATTCCAGCTGATTTTTAGGGGTCCTATGAATGTCAGCCCCTCAGGGAGTGACATGAGAGAAAGAAACATCTCACATGTATTTGTAGGACACAAAAATCCTCCAAAAATTCTTCAATATCAGGAAAAAACACTTTAAAGACTTCCTGTATTTAAGTGGGCAGCTACAGCACAGCTTGCTCACGCCGTTGAATGTAGACTCTGCAACATTTTACAGTGTGCACACCTTTTAGTCATGTTTTATATGTATGCTATTATTATAGTTTAAACACTGCATGTGAATTTGGCATCCATTAAATGAAGAGAGCATTAGAGAGGCTGGAACCCACTGGTCTTTGGGGAAGCAGCTCTTTATGACACTCCTCTGCAAATGGCCAACTATTGCATTATGGAGCCTTTCTTGAATTCCTGCCAGTGACACTGGATCCTGTAATGGGTTTATAATGAGGCTAAAATCAACACCTCTAAACTAAATGGGGAGAAGACAAAGGAACTGGGACATGGTGAGAGGAAACAGAGTGAGGACAATGTCATTTAGAAGGTCAGAAGACTGTGCTGTCACAGTGGATAACAAACTCCCCTCATGCCAAACTCCTGAGAAGGGCCTTGGGAAGCAGCAGAATTACAGCATGAAGAATTCAGAGAGAACACAGTCTGCCCTCCCATTCAGAGTACGCTTTCCAAAAAATATCTCTCAGAAAAGGTTAGGAGGAAAGAAATGGTTTACATTATAGTTATGATGATGATTATGGTTCACCTATCTCACAATCACAATCTTCAAACAGGAAAAGAGACCTTTTAAGTGGAAAGAATTTCTCAGCAAATCTAAGCTCAATGATGACTGTCAAACATACTCTTCAGAAGCAGTTCTGTTGCTATAAGACAGGTTTTCAGCTAATAGTATATCAGCCTGCTAGAAATTGCACAAACCCAAACTTTTCTTTGTTAAGAATCATCTTCTCCAGCTGCTTTCGATTGCACCTGAGGTTATGATCTTCTGTTCCCATCCTTGTGCTCAGGAGACTGTATAGAGGAGAGGGCAAAGTTTTCATGCAGCAAGAGGGTTTAAATTGCTTCTCACAGGAAATGCCTATTTTTTTTCCAAGAACCATAAACTAGTACTAGATTAAAAAGCAGGATGAAGGCATTCGTCACAAACTTGTACAATGGTGGTCAACTAAGTCACTGGAGACAAAACCACAGAGAAATCATAATGGAAAGAAATATTGTATACTGACAAAAAAATCATTGCACAGGAATGTAGGGATGCTGGTGCAGGGAAGAAAAAAAATTTGAAAAAGAACAGCATTGTTAAAGTCTTGTTTCCACTCATACCACTGTTTTTGTGGATGGCTGTTTGCAAGTTCTTTAACCCCTCTCCAATTCTCTAGTCCCTGGTTTGTGCAGAGTAGGGACAATACTGACTGCCCTGGCATTGCACTGGGATCTATGCAACATCACATTAAAGCACTTTCTTTTGCCTCAAACTTTTCCCATATCACCATTCTCTAAAAAAAGTCACTTCAAACAGTTTTATTTGAAAAAAAGAAAAAAAAAGCAACCGTTTCAAGTGATTACATTTATAATTTTAATAATGTAAGAGGTTTACAGTAAGACACCATGCAACCAAGAATTCATTACTTTTCCTTTCAGATTTTAATAAAAGTACAGTGTGAATTATTTAAACTGCATGAAATTTGTCAAGATAAATTAATTTAGTATGTGTTGTGATGCAGTATATTCTGGCTTTAATTGTGTTTGCTGCTTACTGAGTAGCAATTCAGAAAACCCAACAATATATTTTCACAGCTATTAAAAACAAGAACATGACAGTGTTGTATCATTTTCCACGTTGTTTTCTCAGATATTTTCTTTACTTGTTTTCTGATAAAATTTGAAGTTAGGCTATTGCATTAAAAAAAAACAACTCATGAAACAAATTGTGAAAGCAATGAAAGGTTCAGGGGATTTCTCAGGCATGTCTTGTAACACAGCTCTAGTCAGCAGCATGCAGGAATAATCCCAGGATGAGCAGCCTTCAGAAGCTGCTGCAAGAAAATGGCAAGATTTAATTTGGTACTATTTAATTCTTATTATAAGGGAAAAATAGAGTCCCAGGGAAGTCAGCAGAAATTTTGCCTCTGACATGAGTGAAAGGCTCAATCCATTGTCCAAACACAGCTGGTGGTGCCATGTGAGATGCCCTGGGGGTCTCCACCCAGCTTCAGCTGGGAGTGCTTGAGTTTCCTGTAGGTTCCTGCTGTACCTGCAGCCTAATGGGGAACCCTTGGATCACTGGGACCCTTCAAATATCACTAAGCACCACTTTTAGATCACTGAACTGAGCACAGGATTTCTCCATTGCACATCCCAGGCTGAAGCTGGCCTTACCTGATCCTGTTGCTCATCTGCTGACAGCCCCAGCCTAACCAATCTGACAACATTCCTGATAAAAAATACACATAAGTTATATATCTTTATATACATTTAAGTATTTTTAATATACATGCACATTTAAAAGCACTCATCCTTTCATTTCAGCTGTGCTGTCAAGTGTACCAAAGATAACATCCCCTAATGTTGTGCTGGTTTTGCACAGCCTGGTTTTTGGGAGCAGAGGGGCCACAGAGGTGGCTCCTGTGAGAAGCTGCTGGAAGCTTCCACTCTGTCCAGCAGAGCCAGTCCCTGATGGCTCTGAGGGTGGACGTGCTGCTGGCAAAAACTGGGCCAGTTAGAGAGGTTGGTAACACCTCTGTGATGACATGTAAGAAGAAAATCAAAACAAAGTAACAGGTTTTGCTCCTAACCAGAGAAGAGGAGGAAACGAGAACATATGAGGGAAACAACATGGACACCAAGGTCAGTGGAGAACGAGGGGGAGAAGGGGCTCCAGGTGCGGGAGCTGAGATTCCTCTACAGGCTGTGGTGAGGACCATGGTGAGTCAGCTGTGCCCTGCAGCCCCTGAGGATCCACGGGGGATGGAGAGATCACCCACAAACCATGGGGATCCACGGGGGATGCACAGATCCACTCACAGCCCATGGGGATCTATGGGTGATGCAGCCAGTGGGGATCCATGGGGGATGGAGAGATCCACCACAGCCCATGGGGATACACAGGGATGCAGAGATCCATACACAGGGAGGAAGCTCAGGTTAGGAAGAATGGGGCCACAGTATTCCAGAGTCAATTAACACTTGCTACAATGACATCTGAAACTGCCATAGTGCTAAAAAGCTAGAATGGTATTTTTAAAAATAGGACTTCAATTGTATTATGAGATTTTTCAGAAGTTGAGAATAATACTTGTAGCACATATAATCTTAATATTAAAATAAGATTTGAGCACTACTTGCTGTAACAAGTCTCTAAATAGAATAGTCATACAGCATTTTCTTGATTGTTCATAAGGCATTAGCTTGTGTTTACTTACAGGCCACACAGTGCAGAGAGACTCACTGAGGTACAATTAGAAATGTCACCACTTTGGCAGAAAAACACAGCACTTCAGCTTTTGCAAGCAGCACACACAGATTTAAAGACACTGACTCAGGATCTCTACTCACTGCATTTGTGTTTATGCCCCACCACCAACCCCCTTTCTCTCATCACCAAGCTGAAGAGGCCCCTCCATCATTTCTGGGCAGGAGAGCTCCATGTTCCCCTTGTCCCTGTGAGCAATTCCAGCAGCAGAGACCCTCACCAGAGCCAATGCCTCCTGCAGACCCAGCAGCCCTGAACATCCTTGCTGAGCTCTCAGAGCCTGGCTGATGGCTGATGGAAAAGTGACTGGGCTGCTACAGAGGAAATCTTCCTTGCACCTCAGGGAAGAGACCAACACCAAGACAGACACTCTCCTTGTATCTCAACACTCAAGACAAACCCTAAAATTGTACACACCAACCTCCAGGTTTAAGAGAGAGATCCTGGAGTTTTCATCAGTAATAAATATCCATACAGTAAGAAAGAAGGGAAGAATATTGCTACACACAAACAGGGTATTTCCTACTGAATTAAAGGTTGGATACAGCAAGATCATATGTCAAACTGCCAGAAAAGGGGAGCATGAACCAACAAAAGTGTGTGATTCAGAGCAAATCAGCTTTCTCCGATATACTGGGATGCCACAGAGCGGTGAGCACTGAAATGACTACACTTCCTTGCACAGATACAAGGAAAGGTATGTCAGGAAATACTTGCACTATAACAACAGAAATAACTTTAACATTTATTTATTTGTTTTGGAGAATCCCCAGGTTCTGCTCCTGGATTGGGAAACAGTAGCCCCAGTACACATCGGTTTATGAGAGGAAAGAGAGGAGAGAATACCATATCAAATTGATACTTCAGGGAGATTTGAAGGAGAATGAACACATATTTGGAAATGGGCCAGGACGCTGGGGCTACTCTGCCCTGCCCTACACAAAGAGCCATTGGATTGTTAATAACCATAGGCAATCAGGCCCTTCGTTTTATGTCTCATCAGCAAGACTACACTACATATTCATTTAACTCACACTTGCTTTTAAGTTCTCTCAGCTTCTATTGCTGGTGGGTTTAATTCTGTCTTAACAATAAAGAGCATTCCTTTACTTTTTGTTCACTGGAAATCTGTGGCTGATTCATCCAGCACTACACTGATGAAATTGTAAATTAAGAAATCCTGCACTGACAGAAGAAAAAAAACAGATCAAGAATTTTAATGTGTTCTCAGGTTTTCTTAAGCTAAAAATCTTATTTTCCTCAGTGTCTTGATAAGCTGTGACCAACTTTTTCAGTGTGAGGTGTTGCTCAATTTTCTGTCTCCATTCTTAAACTGCTAATAGACACGGTGTTAAACTAACAGTAAAACCAGCATTTAATGAAGTGCTTCAGGAGAGAAAGTTCTTCTGATGTAGCATGATAAAAGCAAGGTGTAAGTAGTTTTAACAGAAAATGTAAGTCAGGAAGCAGCCTGAAAAAGGCAGCCCAGTTGTATGTGCCTTAGGCTTCAAAATTGTTTATTTTTTCTATAGTCTCTATTTGATCAGCAGAGTTGTATTGAAAATACAAATCTTCAGAAGTGCCTGAAGATTAATTTTGTGGCACTCAGAAGCCTTCCTGTTTCAGCCTTTCTTTAGAAACACATCCATTACATTGTCCAACCCTTACCAAGAAATATTTTCCAAGAGGACATCAATAAGCTCCCTTGCCATGCGTATTTCCACTGTTCTGGGAAGGAAACCTGCACTTTCAAGTATTCAGCTTGAACAACAACCTTCAGAGAGCCTTCTAGGAAAGTTCTACAAAGCTCTAGTTTTAAAGACGTCTCCAGTTAGATATACTAAATCTTTGTGGTGCTTTTTGCAAAGAGCACACACGTTCCTGAAGTGTAGCTGACAGACACACACAAAGTCACACATCAATCAAGGTACCAGCAAAATCACAAGCTTGTTTTAAAAGTCGTGGTGTCAACGAAGTAAAACATAGGCTCCAGGATCACATAACATTAAACACACAAATAAAAAACATTTTAGTGAGGATTCCTTTTGAAATAAGGCTCCTGCTCTTTACAGTCTTGCAATTTCCTTGAGTGGTGCATGTCTATTCATCTCACTTGATAATACAGCAAATTTCCAGGTCATGCTAGACTTACCGAAGTTTAAATCTATCACCTTCTTTGTTAGCTCTGGAAGAGGAATAAAGCATGCAGTGACCAGCAAGACTAGACAGCTGAGCAGTGCCACTTCAAAACCTGTATCTATAAAAGTAATATCAGGAGAGAGAACTCAGGTTTCTTAATATTAAAACCAAAAAGGATTTGTAAACTATAAATTTATCTGAATGCAGTTAAGTAATATTAGCAGTTTCACATCCATCCTGCTCCAATCCCTAACAAATCAGTAGGGCTATAAAAAGATAGAGAGACAGGGTGATAGTGGTTTTAGAGCTGAAGAACCCAGTTACACTGTTCTGTGGGAGACACAAGCCTAATTCACACAGACACCATTTCTTCTGCCGTTATGGGGCCACTATACATGAATCTCCAAATAACCCACAATCCTGCACAGCAAGGTGTATGAGCACCAGTGGGGCCAGCCAAGGACAATGTTTCTTCTCTATTCATCTCAAAATTAAATGGGAAAGCCCATTTAACATAGCAAATTACACCAGTTTAGCAAAGGACACAGCTAAAAGGAGACTCCAAAGGCAAGTCAAAGCTGGACAAACACTGTCAGGGCAGCACCACTGGAAGTACAAAGCCTTAGGGGGAAAAAGCATTATAAGAATATTCTTATGCAGTTCTTTCCACATCATTACCTTCCTCTTAGTATAAATTGTACTGTGCTGAACACATCCAGATTTTGCATGATTTTGTAAGTTAAACAATCCTGTGTAGAATGCAGGACAGGACACAATCCATCTGGAATTGGTGCATATTGCAAGTACACACATTTGAGCAGTAGATCACAAAAACTAAGCATGCTGCAAGAGACCATTTAGTTTTACTTATGCTAATTAAAGGGAGAGGAAAGTGATGCTGTTTCTGTAGACCCAGGCTCCTTAGCACATCCCCAGCAGAGGAGAAGCAGCAGGTATCCAAAGCAGCTTCAAAACTGATATATACTGTAAATAAAACCTTTCTGATTGCATCTAAGTGGGCAAGCATTGCAAATTATCTGGAGCAACAACTTCACTCCTGTTATCACCATTCTGAGCTATTTATACTTACACTGATTGTTATCCTGCACTCCTTGCCAAGAAGCATTTTGCGAGCCTGTTAGCCACCATTCCTCATCTCTTCAAGAGCTAGGTCAGATTCTGAATATAAATAAACAGCCCCTTTGTGCCTGAACTTGAAAGAGAAATCAGTCATCTGTATATGATCTGTGTTGAGGAAAAATGTAATTTTTCCCTTTGACAATGTGTGTATGGTTGTTAAGCTATCTTGATTGCCAAGAAAAATTTGTTTTCCACAGAGGCTTCTATAGTTTAAAATGTCACTGTTTTTACCCCTGCCCTTCCTTTTTAAAATTTCTTTTTCAACTGATTTAGAAATTAAGTTGGCTGTCTTCTAAGTAGGGAAAAAAAAAAAAAAAGCCAGATTCTTGAAAATTAAAAGTCTGGCACAATCCTATACTAAGAGGCCATTTTATCTTGTCTTCTCTAGAAAGATAGTTTGCAGATTCTGGCAAAGATCCCATTTCCAGTAATAAAAACCCCCAAGGACTTCTGGTACCTAAGACCTCCTCTTCCTGGATCCCAACCACATTACTGTGATTAAACTGTCTAGTTCAGAAAGAACTGTTGTTATTTGTATTTTTTATTGCAAGAGGAAAAGAGCACAGAAAATATTTGTATATTAAGAGCTGGATAAAATTGTCACTTCTGTACCTGAAGTGACTCTGTGAACTTTAATGTAAGCTCAAAGGTATTTATCCTCCCTACATTCTGCATTGTTACTCTGATCTGAGAAAGGTTTGGATTAGTACATGCAGTACAGGTTTGGCTTCCCGGCAAAGCAGTGGAATAAGGCAGATGATAGAGAGCACAGAAATTAGTCAGATACTGTTATCATCCTTAGGTAGGAGTGTCTGCATACAATCACTTGGTGCAAACCACCTGAAACAGTATTTGTTACATTGAAGTGTAAAGCCTGTAGCCTTATCTCACTTAATCTGTGCCTCACAGTGGATAATTCCTCATGCACATCCTCCCCATCCAGCTGCCAACCAGCAGTACAGTGTGCACTGCTCCCTGCCCCTGGAAGGAGGAGGCTTTCCCAGACACCAAACCTCTGCATTCCATCCATGGAGAGTGCTGACTCTCCTGTGGCTCCAGCCCAGTAAAACCATGACACCAAACTGCTTCACCTTGCTCAGTGCTGGGCAATAAAGTGTGTGTGAAGAGCTGCCTGCTTGGAGCCCTTTGTGAGCACTGAGCACTTCTGCAGATGAGAGAGGTGGCTGCTCCAAGCCCTTGGGATGTTGCTCTTTCTTTTAACCACAACTCTACTCACTAACAATATAATCTTCCTTTTAGTGTGGGGTGTGCTAATATAAAGCCACTTTGTCAGCATGCTGTTGAGGATACAATTGAAGTGTATATCAACTCAGTCATTCATAAATCAATGTGTATATTCTTCTTAAGCTCTAATGTCATGTCATCAATGCTCTCTTTATTTTGCACTTATTGATACTAAATTCCAGCATGATTACAAAATCACATTTTTCACTTTATTGCATTTTGAATATTGAAGGGCTTTCCCCTTTATTAAATTACACTATATTACAAGAGTCTGAGAATCTTCTGATGCATGACCAAGTACCTAGTTCCATCTGTTTTGTTTTTCTCATTCATGACAGAGATGATTTTATTTTAACCAGTACATGTATTTCACTTTAATTCCACTTTATGTCTGTCAGGTTACATCATTTGTGATGTGTGGATACTCTGCTGCAGAGCTTTGCAGAACCATTTAAGTTTAAAGTAAAACCAGCTTTCTGCATAGCTCAGGTGCTCAGAAATGAGATATGGCTACTTAAGTTACCAGTTTAAATCGAGCACATGGCACAAAGCCATATCAAACCTGGCAAGACCAGGCTGGCTAAAAATCCCTCCTGTTTGAAGGCTGCCTGGTAGCCTATATAAAATGAACAAATTTCCTATTTGTGCCTTGGAAATGCAGGTGTTTACACAGCCAAAGTTGCTAGCACAATTGGTGGATTGTCAGCAGTCTTAGCCCAAATTCCAGGTGTCTGACTTTGAACTCGAGCACTGCAGAGCAGACCAGGAGAAACTGCTCAGTGTCCTAGAGTTACAAGTGTGAGTTTATTGTCTGTAGGAGAGAAATTAAAAGGCTGTGTAAATGAGAGCAAAACCCCGTGGCATGGGGTGCTGTACAAGACTCATAGGTGCCTAAAGCAGAGAGAACTAAAAACTAACTGAAACTTAATTTAGAAGTCCAATCATCTTCACGTAACTTTCAGGAGACACCCATGGAAGAAGAGTCAGATTGCAGTAGGCTGAATCCTCCTGGAAGTCCCCACATCTCTCTATGAAGCATCCAGGGAGTGAGCATATATATATATGGGCCACAATAAATGGATAAACCCTGAGCTTACCTGCTTTACAAATAAATCCCCTAACCTCAAGTTTTCCACATTAAAAAAATAATAGACTAATATAATAGAATAATTAATAATAATAATAATAAAATAATAATAATTTTTTTAAAAACCACCAGAAATAAAAACCCACAAAAAACCAGGCCTTAACATTTTACAAATATTTCTCCCTATGAAGTGAGATGAACTTAAAATTTCAAAGCTATGGAGAGTAATTGACCCAAACAGTTGCACTGCCTCTGGTGACCTCATTGGTGTGACATTCTTTGATTCCAAAGCTGCCACACAGCAAAAGAATCAAACTGCAAAAAATCCAGGAAAACTGACTAGAACCATCACATGAATATATTTTTTTGAAGTTCACTGATTTCCTTGTGAACATTCCACTATATTAAAAGCTGGTTATTCAGTGTTGTAAATAAAATACAATCATGCCAATGTTGATCAGGGTCTACTGATATTTTCCACACAGGCAGCACCTCCAGAAGCATCCTAGATGGGGAGCTAAACAACCACTGGTATGCAAAGACATCAGGGAGAAGATGTTTCAGCAGTCACTCACCGTAGCTCACCACAGAATAACAGGTATTCCAAGGGCTTTTGTTAATGACTTAGTGTTTACAGCACACAAGCTCAACATACAGGCTAAGAATTATTAGGCTTTTTTTTTGTTTGTTTTCAGGAAAAAGCCAAGCAGACAAAACACAAAACCAAAACCGTTTTGGGTCTCTGTTTTAAGGCTTAAAAGGACACCACCGTACCAAAGAGTCAGGGCAGTTTCTTGTTTGCAACAAAGGGTACAAGAATAAATCATCTCCATGCACAAAAAACTACCTTCATTTATTTGCAGGATCTAAGCTGAAGCAGTGAAATTCTCATTTCTTCTCCTTTCCTGCCCAGGTGAATGTTTTTACTTGCCTGACACTTTGAGGAATTCCCTTTCAACAGCAGGCACCTTCCATTTGTAATGCTGCAGCTACACACATGTCTGTGTCTGAGTGCACATGTAAATCCATTTTTTTTGGTAATGCTGAGGGTAGAAATTGATATAATAATTCTTCTTTCCCTCTGGAGCACTATTAACAGGCAACATACCTTTATACCTCTTCAGAGAGGGCAATTTTGCAGTTGAAGGGCAATAAGAACATCCCACAGCAGCAGAGGAAATCTGTGCATGGCAGAGACTGGATTTGTATGCACCTCTGGTTCAGAGAATAAATTATAAAACCATAAGTGTTTGAGTTTACAGTGCAGTACCCTTTCTCCCACTTTAAGTTACATTTGGATTAAAGCACTTTAGCTTGAGATGGGATTTCCCAGTAGGACAAGAACAAAAATTAAATACACCTATGCCCCCCATTCCCTCTCTGCTTCTTTCAGCATTTTTGCACCCCTCACTGGAGGAGAAACTGCTATCTCTACAGCACAGCAACTCTGCACTTTCTCAGTTCAGTTGGGCACAGCCATGTGAGAATCAAGTATTAAAATGAATCACTTAAGACATTACAGACTACATCTAGCAATATCTAAGGGCTTTTTTTTTGTAGATTTTTAACTAGATTTTTAACATTCCCTCCCCACAGAAGAATAACATTGTTTAGAGCCCTGCACAAAGATGAACATTGCATCAAAATCAGTACAGGCTGGGTTTTTTTAACCAGTATAACAAAGAGTAGATCTTGTTCCATTACCCCTGCTATTGAAGGTAATTTTCACAAGTATTTGCTCAGAGATTGTGCTTCCCAGGCATCATTGCAATTTGCTGTGCTAAAGTCATCAGAGGGTGTTGAATCTTGAGTACAGGGTGAAGAAAACAGCAAAAGCCAATTTGCTTTAAGGACAATTCTCTAGCAGAAATGTTTTGGGGTTTTTTGTTTGGGGTTTTATGCAACTCTGTTTAACGTTTTTCAGCTATCATATGCATGAGCAACATAAATTCAGCATCAGGGGTATTACCTAGGAGATAGAGGTGGGTTGTTTTCCTAAAACAACCATTTCCCAACCCGTTACTCCTTCCTGTAACTCTATAAATAATGAAGGGAATATGCCTGTTTCACAGGAACAACTCACTCTTATCTAGTGCCAGCTAGAGAGGCCTCCACAGCTTACAGCACACCGAGCAGGTGCTGCAAACCAGACTGCTTTGATTTTCTCTGTGTGTGGAAATTTTTGTCTCAAACATACAAACATAAAGTAGCATACACTAAAACTGTAAGTATTGGGTGCCTCCACTTGTAAACTCATTTTACAGCTGTAAATTAAAGGGCTTTAAAGGCTTTTTACACAGATGATAATAAATTCCATTCACCAAATAATTTTTCCCCTCTCTCCTTTGCAGAACTTTCCCATGTGCTTTCACATGATCCACCTGTTCTCATTATTGTACCTTTGTCCTGTGATAAAGCATTCCTTCGTCACTCAATAATTAAATGCCACATTTCTCTCATTCCTCTTGACTAATCAGTAAATCCCTTATAGCAACAAGCCAAACTGCAGCAAATGGATGGCACATTGTGAGGCACACTTCAATATTCTGAACAATATCTGACCACAACGAATTAAGACATTTCCTTTCAGTATGAATTTGCATATGCAAAAGTGTGAAACACCATATCTGTGACAAAAAAGTATAAGCTTTTCCTAACTGTGCAATGAGTATGATCCATGAGGTGCAATAAAAACAGTTAAAAACACACACACTTGAAGTACTGAATGTTCAGAATATTGTTCACTCCGTGGAATGGTTATATAAATTGGTTTGTGACTGAGGAACAGCATTAAGAACAACAAATGATGAAAATATCCATCAGTTGAGGGTGTTGGCTCCTGCATAAGGCCCATACAGCAGAATGAATTCCAGCATAAGTAAATGGCAAATGAATAAAAATGATTGGCAGAACAAACACTTTGTTTTCTAAAACAATAATTCCTTGCTCTCCATTGTAACATTTCTCTTAAGCACAGCTCAAGGTAGCAGTAAGCTTCCATCTCCCTTCTAGAAAAATATTATTCAGGATTCAGAATGATCTGGATGGTCCTGTGGGTTTAACTGGGAAAGTGATGACTGCACTCTGGTCTATGGGGTAAGGGGGGCACCATCACAGCAGAGCTGTGCCCAGGACTTCTGTGCTGGGAATACCCCTGCACATGTCCTCCAAGGGATTTTCTTGGAGTATTTTAACATGCAGAAGTGTGCACTTGGTGCTGGTTGTAAGAAGATTGAGCAGGGCTTTGGCCAACTGGACACATATGGAGCCTATACAAGAAGATAGATCCCAAAGAATAGGCCTGTAGATACAGAGGGGAGCATATGGAGCAGTTGTGGTTATTTGTGTTACCTACACTAGATCACATCCCCTTTAACAGTGAAGAATGTACAGAGATCAGCCAAGCCCTAAATGAGGACCTAACAGGGTTTGGATTGTGAATATACTGTTCTCCTCCCATGATCACCTGATCTCTGGTTCTTCACCATGTCTGGTTTTGGTGCTGTGCTGAACATGTGCAACATCAGAGTGCCAGATAAAAATTAAAACAAACAAACAAAAAACCAAACAAACGAACTAAAAAACCCAAAACAAATGAAAAAAACCCTCAAAGCCATAGAGAGGAAATTACTCTTTGGGCAGCCTGTCCAGTTTATAGGGTGACTGTGTACATTTCTGCAGGGCATCCCTGCTGGGGGAGAACACATCTCTGCAGGCAGCTGAACCCCCTTGGCCCCACAGTCACCTCCACAGCAGGAGCTGGGAACAGGGGCAGGTTTCTGCTATTACTGAGCCCAGCAGCCCACCAGTGGTGTCTGATGTTGTCACTGCCTTGCTAAGGGCACATGCAACCTTTGCACAAAGGAAAAGCAGAACCTTTGCAGACAAAATCCCATTAAACACAGGAGATAAAAGGACAGGTTGTAAATACAGATCTCATTTTTTGAAACAGGTAGAGTGATGCGTTCACACTCGAGCAAGCACATGAAAGACAACAGCAGTGCACAGACTGTCCAAGTCCCCTGCACAGGAGTTTGCCAGGAGATGATAAATGTATTTGCATAAGCAGTTTTAATTTGCAGTGTTTTAATTGTTGCAATACTTCAGAGGCACAAACTGTTCCAGTTTCAGAAGTTCTAAGCACGAAACACCCCCACACCCTGTGTGACCCTTGTAATCGGTGGGGTTACAGTGGCAGAGGAGAGATCAGAAATGCAGACAGAACATATTTTGTAAGTCTCATTAAGTGAGAACAAATTCTGAAGGCAAGGAAGAGCAGCCTTTTCCAAAAATGCAACAGAAAAGGAAAGCAATGGGTGCAGTTTCAATCACACATTTATAAATGCAAACATCCTCACATTATCTTTACTGCCAACTAAATGATGAGTGTTACACAGTAATACCTATATTTGCTGGAACAGGAAATCAGTAAAACAGTTTTCTGTCAGACATTACATCTGCTAGTGCCTCAGGACACTCAGGCTGACTGATGCTGGTAAGCCTGATGTGTGACAGTCATAGGCAAATTACTTTTTTTTTTTCAGGCTGGTTTATTTTGTTTTAATTGTGCTATGTGCATAAATAAACAGCTTAAATGTTTTCTATCCAAGCAAATAGAGAAGTTCTCCCAAAAAAATGAGAAAGACTGACAGCAATGGATTTCTCTTACTGGTGGGTGTATCTCCATGGAAGCTTGAATTTTAATTGCCATTGAATGATACAATTATGTCACGTGGCTCTATATATTCATATATTTTTACCTCTACCTTTAAAAACTACTGAGAAATTCTGAGCAAACCTCCCTTAACTAAATAAATTGGCAACTATAAGAATAAATATAATTGCTTTGGGAAATTATTCCTAACCCTTAAATTTTAACCATTTTCATTACTTTAATTAATTGTGGTTTTGGACAGTGGATGTCCTGAGAGAGTGGTTAGTCAGCTGTTGCTTTGCCTCTAGTCCAGGTCAAGGACTCAACAACTGGCAGGCTGCACTATTGCCTCTCACTAAACGGTGAGTCTCTAATCACATTTTCTGGCATAAACCGTTGGATTATGAAGAATCTGAGTGATACCAGTCCTGCAGCAAGCGTGAGAGGGAAATCAGGCAGCTGTGGAGCTTGGAGGTGCTCTGGGAGCTGAAGTGAAGGGTGTGACATCCTCTGCAGAGGCTACAGACAACTTCAGTCCACAATCCCTCTGCATCCACCACCTTGCCCCTGGGAGAAATAAGATTTCAGCCCCCACAAAAAGAAGTGCAAAAAACCCGGACAGATTTAGAGAGAGATTTGCCATTAGATGGAAGCTGGATGTGGTTCCATTTATCTTTTATCCCTGTTGTGAAATCAGCAAGAAACCAGCAAGTTTATCAAAGTATTTCAAATATTTTCACTTTACAAGCAACCTGTGTGTTTCATAAATACTAACATCATAATCCCTTCTTAATCTGGCAAGGGGTGGGTGTTTTAATCTTTTGGTGTGCTAAAAGGTAATATTATTGGAGAGTTATTTGCCCATTCCCTGGTGATGGAGTCTGCAGCATTCAGAATTTAACTATGGAAGTGGAATTCTTGCCTTTCAGGGTTTATTTACAGATTTTGCCAGATGAATGTGTAACCTGTGAACTATAATTAGGGATTTCCAGCTGTTACCAGAAAGCCTGGAATGCACAGCTTGGAAGCTTTGAACGTATTTAAAAAGCACTACTCATAATCCTAAAATATTATTAAACTGGCAGGTATGGAATAGCAAATATTTTAATGCATATTAACCCTTTATTCACTAAAATTATAGCACACGTATATTATAGAGTATACATGCAGAGTATACATGCAGACCTTCAAGTCTCTGTGGTGCATTTAAACACAGTTTAATTCAAGTGCTGCCAGCTCAGTATTGCATTTCCATTTTGGCCACTGGACAAAACCAGAAATCCTTGATTTTTTTTGGATTGATTGGAAATAATTTTGTGGAACCTGGGAGAGATAGCCTTCTTCCTTTATTTGGGTATTAGCTAGAAAAGCCAGTGCACAGAAGAGGAAACAATCACCTTCACACATTCCTCCATGCACTCCATTAATTATCTGTTTTCTAGAAAATTAACTCAGATTATTTCTTACTCTACCCATTATAAGAGTTAATCCTCAACAAATTTAGTTTTAAATACAAATTAGAGAGTTTAACATTACCCTAGAACAATATTTTTGAGAATACCCTAACATTTCACTTGTTTTAAGAAAAGTTGCCTCAAAAAAACCCAAACACACAACCAAAAGAAAAAAGTTTAGGTCAACTGGAAAAGTCAGTTTTGAATTATGAGACTTTTGGAGAATAAACACATATGAGCATATGCAAAAATGTTCTGATGTTTTGGTTTGTAATGAGCTCATGCCCTATTTGACATAAAACTCCTGAGCTATACCTGAACCACTCCCCACAAAAAGGGCCAGTGAAGGGCCTATTTCTTTTACCATGTACAAAATCTGAAGTTCAGAGAGATTTGAGTTCCACACTAAAGCATTAGTTAGGAGGGGTTAGAAATTTTTTTGTCTAAAATTTCAGAGATCACTCAACTTTTTAAAACTACCCGGTCTAAATAACCCTTCAGCTAGGGAAAAGTATATCCTTGGAATAAATGAGAGGAAAATGTAAACATCTTCAGATTAAATAAGACAAAAACATAAATATCATGCTTGTTAAGAGGCAAGTCTGAATAGTTTCCATCATGTCAAACCATGATAGCTTCACTCCAAAATCCAGCCACAGTCCTGATTAATATTTATTTTGAGACCATACACATATGTTCCTGTTTTTGGCCACTTAAGTTTGAGCTATCTAGTTTATTATTTTTTCTTATATGATTTCTAGTCAACAGTTCCAAAGAAACATAAAACAAAAGCAATCAAGAGTTCTTTATAAAAAATACAGACATGTGTAACCTTCTATAAATAATTTTTCCCCCTCAAATTACTAAGTACAGTAATTCAAGCTTTGGCTGTCTGCCTAAAGCTACAGTTTCCTTAAGTTTGAATTCAAACTTTCATCTATAAAATTGATTGTACCATTAAAATAAAAGTGGCATAGTTACCAACTACTCTCTATAATTAGATACTGTTAGGTGCTTCCTGCTACTTGAAAAACATTCTTCATTTAATATACAGAAAGAGGTAGTGTTGACTAATGAGCTGCTCCATTACTAACTTTTACCAGTTAGTAGTAACAGTTTTATCAGAGCTACAAACACTTTTAAATAGCCAGTTCTTTGTTTTGGGAGCTGAGCTGAAATGTTCGAAATATAGTAAAACTCTGGAGCCTGTGTGCAGTATGGATTCTTTTTTCACCTACTATAGAGGCTGAATGAGACAACCCAGACACAAATGACCGCTTGTTCTCATTACTGATCCCAAAGAATATTCTGAAAGAATGCAGAAATTAATCCAAGTATCCTGGCTATGTTCCAGCTTGGATAAATACATCCTCTCTATCCTAAACACCCCCTATTTTTCTCCATTCCTTCATTTGATTTTAATAAATTACTTATTTCCCCAGTAATAAAACATTCCTGATAAAGAATGGCTGCCATGCTCCTCTCTAGGATGGTTGCAGAAGGAGCCCTCCCTCCCCAGGGTCAGCTCTGGGGGAAACCCATCCCACCCAGCTGAGCTCCTTCTTCATTAAAATTGCTGAGTAAACATAAGAAAAGGACTGGGAAGACCAAGTTCGAAACAAAACATTGCACCTCTCTAGGCAGGAAAGGGTTCACTGCCCTAAACCACAGATGGCGTTTGCAGCTCTCATCAGACTTTGAACTTCTTTAACTCGAGGCGGTGGCTACAAGTCCTTTCTCAGCACCAGCTGTGTCAGCAGCAGAGCTGTGCCACCAGCCCATGTGCCATCACAGCCCCCTCCACCCTCTGCCTGCTGCTCCCTCAGGCCTCCCAGCCAAGCTGCTTGAGGGCTCCTTTCAGCCAAAGAAAATCTGATTAGCACCAACAGCTTAATGACAGGTCTTTGCTAACACTAATCCATCCCACATTGGCTGGAACCAGGTTAGGGAGAATGTCACAAGCTGCTGCATAGCAGAGGACAGTGTATTCTTCAGGGTGACAAAGAATACCTGGAGGCTGCTCTCTTCTTTCAGCCTATCTGCAGCCCAAGAGGGATCTGTGTCTCCAGCAGTGCTGGTCTTTCGCCAAAAACAGGTAAAGCAGGATGCCCTGGTGTCACACAGCCATAAAGGAGAGTTTGTGTGATTCTGTTTATCCTGAGATGACCCAGCCACACATAAGGGGACAGAAATAATGAAACATGGGTGTATAAGATCAAGGAACTATTTGAAGAGACCTCACTTATATCAGACAGGCCTTTCAGAAACTCCCAGCAAATTCTGTTGCTCAAACTGAAGATTTCCTCTGTTGCCAAATCAAATCAATGCTATTAATAAGGAGGGAAGTGATTGCTAAGAAAAAAAAGTCCATGTAACATCCATTATGCAATAGGGACGCAGTGCAAGTAGTTATCCCCCTTTTCTAGAATCTATCCACACTTTCAAAAAGTGATTTGTACATCCAGATCCAAATCTTAATCAGTTTCCTGTATTCTGCAAGCTGAACAATCCTGGCTGCATGATCTTAGGAGAGACAGAGAGCCTGAGAGGGTTTGAGAGGTACGAGTGTTAGCAGGGTGCAACAAAACAGAGAGGAAGAGAGCTGTCACTCTGCTGCTTTTCCTGACTGAAGTGGTGCTGATACTTTCCTGCCTCTCCAAACCTTGGCATCCACCACCAAGATTCATTGCAATTTGGAGTTGCACTTCCAGCTTGTCAAGTGGCCAGTGTCTCATATGCACTCAAATATTCAGAAAGCTCACAACACACACAGTCTTATCACTCCAAACAAGACAGCACCCTGAGTTTGTCAGCATTAAGTTCATTTAAGCATCAGTTCAAGGCTAGAAATGTTTAAAGCTTATCCTAGCAAAAGAAGGTTGAATACTGAAAGTGGATCACAAGTTTGGAAACAAGATTGCAAAATAAAAAAGCCAAGCAGAGAACTTAAAAAGACTCAGTCCTAAGTAGTCCCTCCCCATTAATCCTCCATTTTCCTTTTTTTTTTTTTCTTCAAAACAAACTCCAAAACTCTTGACAAATCTTATCCAGCAACAGCTCTGATAGTACACATTTGCCTTTTCCTTGTGAGCCTGGCTTCTCTCTTTTTTCTTTCAGTACAAGTGAAACATTTGGTGACTGATGCTGGAACCAATTCAAGGCAAATCAAACATTTAGGACATCTCTGGAAGGGAAGAGAGATAAAGAGGAGAGGGAGTTAACTTTCAAGACTGTTATTAAAAAAAAACAATTTTATGAATCCAGTATCATAGGAAATGTTCACTGCATGCACATCCTGTCCCTGACTCAGTTTAAGCTCTCTGCAGGGACCAAACACAGCACATTAATAACAGAGATGACAGAACTGACATGTACAGTCTTTGTCTGAACTATATTCCCTACTCCCTCCTTGTCAGCTTGGAGGCTTGCAACAAGTGGTCTCTTCATCCATCACCCTCTTTTATATATCCACAAGGCTGGGTCCAGCAAACCAAAAAATACTTCATATATATCTCTTAACCATGACAGCAGTATCCCAGTTTAAGTAAAGATGTTTCTAGTTTTCTTTTCTCTTTCTCTTTTATATACTTTATCTTTGCACCAATTTTCTACTGTTTCAGTCAAAAAACATTGATTTTTTTTTTTCCCTATTTCTCTGTATGGCTTTATCCAGGCCCAGGGCTTGACTTGCAGTACCAGTTATCATCACTGAATGGATAGTTAATCCAGTCTCTAAACTGGGGTAGCAGTCCGGTTCCTTAACCCTTTGTTACAGAGGACATTATCCATGCTGTCCTAGAAAGAAATCCTCCTATGAAGCCATAAAATCCCCAAGAGCTGCTTCCTAACTTTCACCCCTCACTTTCCCTCAGGGCAGCTGAGAGGTTCTGCCTACCTGAGCTGTTTATTGGTTCTGACCTTCAGGAAAGCTGAGCACCCAGCTATCCTTAACTCCAGTTAACCCTCACCACATTCCTGAGGGAAAGAAGTGATATAACCTCTACTGCACTAACAGGAGGCACAAAGAGAAGGATAACTGCTTTTAAACATTCACAAGGTCTGTGGCAAGGAGGGATTTCAATGCCCCCTTTGCAAGACAGGGCTTTTATCTCTTCCAAAACCAGGCAGAACAACAGCAGGGGAATTTACTTCCTCCCTCCCCATCACCCTCCTACTTTTCCAATTTTGATGGATAAGAGGGTCACATATTGAGCACTTTTCTAGAAATCCTTTATTTTGTGGGCAGGAGAAATAAATGGTTCTGTGTCACTTAAGGAAGATGTTACCACCAGTCCAGCAGGTCTATGAATACAGTAATTTCCTACAACTTGTGCCCCTCAATCCAGCTAAAAGCTCCCCAGCCATGCAAAACCTGGGAATACAGATAAATAGCACTCCAGCCTCCCTAGATACGTCTTCTTTGCCATCCATTTATCATTTCACAAATAGCAGATCAAACACACAAGAATCTCACTTTGTATAAAATTTGCCAGCCTCGATACAGACTTATAAGGAAATGTATGAGTCTCCAGGCATCCTGTAGTTATGGCAACTTACCTTAAAAAAAGTAAATGTCCTGTCCCAACTGAGACCATTCATCATTGTACTGAAAAATGTTCTGTTACAGACTTGCATTTGTAGCAGGTTAAGCACTCCCATCAATAGCCCCATAAGCAGTTTTCACACTTGTACTATCCAATTTAGGTGGAAGTGTTGGTTTCATCTCAATTATTTTCTCTAATCCTCTATTTAATCCTTGCATTCAGGTTTTACTGTAATTTATTCTATTCAAACTCTACCTTTCCTATTAAAGATATTACTTTCCAGCAGGGGCATTTGCAGTGCAGTTTTCTCCTTACATCACAGCAGACCCTTTCTAGAGTGTAAAAATTCCCCAGCAATTTTTCACATTGCTTTAAGAAATGAAAGTAAAAAATCTAAGAAAAGTGTCCTGTGGGTACCACAACTAGATAAAGTGAATTTCCTACCCATTTGTGTCCTTTATCTTTAGCAGTTTCTCCTCTCCTCCACACCCTTTCCATACTACTCCTGCCTTCTCTTTTGGCTCCCAGAGAAATTTTCAGGAGAGATTTGTAGCTGCTGCTGTCAAACTCAAGTTCCACGTGTGATGTGATGACTGCCCAGCTGCCTGCTGCTTTCTGGGATGGCTCAGATGCAAAGTCATGATCCCTCTGCTTCAGGGGAGGGGGAACATTCAGCAGCCTCTCTGAGCACTGCTTAACACCTCTGAAAACAATATCCCACCATCACATTTGGCCAAAAATATCCATGAAGGTCCAAAGCTACAGAGAAGTGAAAGAGGGACAGATTGACAGCAGGGCTGCAAGTGTTTGATTTAAAAGCTCATCCCAGCCCCCAGGAAGCATCCAGCCATTAGCTGTCTCTAAAGCCAAGACAACGAGACAG
The DNA here is from genome assembly GCA_013397095.1 of Sterrhoptilus dennistouni. Classification (NCBI taxonomy): domain Eukaryota; kingdom Metazoa; phylum Chordata; class Aves; order Passeriformes; family Zosteropidae; genus Sterrhoptilus; species Sterrhoptilus dennistouni. The sequence continues at coordinate 249,661 of VWZU01017254.1, read as the reverse complement.
GTCCAATGACATTCCAACACTGTCAGAAGACACAGATTTTAATAGCAGATGGTCAATCAAAAATGATTGCCCAGATTACAGGAAAGGTCAGAGGATCTGATTGCTGCTCTGCCTGGGGGGTGCCACTCACTTGTCACAGAAGCACAAAGAGCTGTGTCATGGGGGAGCTCCACCTTTAACTCATTTTGAAGCTTTCAAAATTGTCTGATCTCCCACTGCATCTTGGAGACTGCAGCTCTTTCCCACAAGCACACTCTGCCACCCCCAACTAACTGTACTGACAAACACATTCCAGTTGTCATTATAATCCTGCTGGTGGGAAAGGGGAGGGGCAAGACTGTTTTAAAGAAAATCCCTCTTTAAGCTTCACTTAAAGGATTCAAAATTAGTTCTGAGTTATTTTTTAATGTCTCTCTTAATTTCTTCCATCTGAAAAGGATTGCTTGTGATGAACTGAGAGGTGCAAGAACTCCAAGGAAGGTAAATTATAGTCAACACTAACTACTACAACATCTCTAAAACCTCAGTTACTTTTCAGGTAAATAATAATGAATAAAAGTCAGCCTTATCAAATCAAGGTCATTGTGTTAATGGTGCATCCACTCCATGCAGACCTTGCAGCCAGGCTGTTTAAGTAGGGTATGATCTGATAGTAGTCCAAAGTGGGTGCCTTTCAACCTTTCTACACACTTACTGTGCTCCTTTTGCCCACACATCTTCCAGTCACAAGTACCTCACTAAGGTTTTCTGAGGCAGAAATTGAAGTGAGGTAGCAAAGCACAGAGCAGTTTTCAGGTAAAGCAGCAGTACTGAGAGGCATCTTCTTGCAGAAAAGGCAGAGGACAGTATAGTACGGGGAAGAGAAGAAAAATGAGCATATGATTCTTTAAAAACAAAAGAAAAAATAAATAGAAAAAAATGCTGGAAGTGATGAAAGAATATTTTTTTTCTTTTTTCTTTATTTTTTCTTTTTTTTCTTTTTTACCTCCACAGAAATAGAGAAAGATGGAACAAAGATGGGACACTAAAAGATCTGGCAAAGTTTTCTGGCGTTTCCTTCTCTCATAATTTCTGAGCACCACTTTGGAAAAGAATTCGCATTTAAAACTTTTCCTTTGTTAGACTCTGACAAAGAGTGAAGCATTCCCCCAGACCAATGGGGATGTAAACTTCTCTGAGGTAATGCAGATTTTGTTGGGGCTTGCAATGCTGCCAACAGAGAAGACTTACAAGAAGGGACAGCTTACACTTCCTTAATTCCCCTGCTAAGCAGAACCCTTAATGCTGTTGCCATGCACAACAGAGACAGGTACCTCTGTGCTTAATCCATTGGTTTTATTCTCCCAAAAGGAATTCTCTGCTCCCTGATAGAACACTAATCTTCCATAATCTTGCAAGATCAGGTTACCTGTTTATGCCCAGAAACTGTCTCTGTCGTTATCCTTTGCTTTCTTTCATGTTTCCTCCCTTTCTGAACAAACCCATTGTTTTGTGTCTGAGCAGGGGCTTACAAGGTATTTTCTCTTTTGAGTGGTCCTGACCCAAAGGCACATCATACACACTTCACTCAAAGTCTGAGCAGCGTTTCACATCACTTAGGAAAGGATGGCCATAAAATCTGTCACCCACGGCCAAAAAAAACCCCAAAAATGCAAAAAGAAGACAAACTCCAAATAAAATAAAATTATGAAGAGACAGCGCTCAGCACCTGGAGGGGATCAGCACCTTATATTCACCTGGAGGGGATTTTAAAAAGTACAGCAAGTTTTGAACTGAGGGAGAGGGATGGAACAGAAAATGCAAAGAAAAAGAAGTTCCTTGTAGTGCTAATTTCCCTGACTGTTTAGCACGTTTGGAGGAAGATACAGGGCAAAACCATTTCAAGATCACAGCATTTTGGTGCAATAATGTAGCTCATTTTGTCACCACTACAGATGGCAGGCTGTAATGAGCCCACGTTAATGACTACTATAGATATTCCATACACAGATACGGAATGGAGGAAAACAAATGCTCAGAGCCTTGGCCTCATTGCAGATTTTGTTACAAGCATGAGGCACAGACCTGCTTTGCTCAAAGATGGACATAAGATTAGTATGGCAAGAGAATTTGTTCCAATTTTTAAATAAAATGAAGGTTTAATAATAGCTTTGCAGCAAACCATTTTCTCGCATATAAAGCCAGGTGAAACCCAGATTTATTTTTTTTTCTGAGCTGTCACGTTCATTTTTGGAAACGATCTGCTCAAAAATAGAGGAGAAACCCAGACAACAAAAAGCTGAAACTCAGAAACAGCCCCACCTGGATTACCTTTAAGCTGTCAGAGGTGCCCTTTCAACACATGAACCCCCACAGAAGCCTCACACAAACACACATTTCAGCTACTGCAGCCAGAACCCTGAGCACACCCCTAGACCCCCCTGCCCCAGGCAGCCTCACCCAGGCCCTGCACCCACACCCCTGCCCATACAGCCAGGAACAGGAACAGAACTCAGCCCCAGGCCTGGGCTCACAGTCCCAGCCCAGCTGTCCCTGCTCCCAGAGGAGCTGCTGTTGCTGCTCAGATCTCCCACCAAAGCCCAGCCCAGCCCAGCCCTGCTGCCTTGCTGTCACTGATAATGGCCAGATTGCTGCTGTCACCCCTCTGCTCTGCTCCTCCAGCTCGGACCAGGAATGGAGGTCCCAGCTTGAGCTCATCCCTTCTGAATGCCCAAGGGAGGGGTGGTGGTCTCAGGCTATCCTGGTCTGGAGAATTAAGGCTTGTTGGTGCACTCTGGACATATAAAAACCTGGGAAGGTTAAAAAAAAAATAAAAAATAAATAAATCAATGAAGACCACAGAAAACTAGTATGATATCACTCTTACTCTTTCCAAAGAAGGTATTCCAAAATTCCAACCTCTAGTCCAGGGAAGGTAGAAACCAGCAAACAGACACTGTGTGGGGACCAGGAATTTACTATTCCTTTTGAAAAAAGGGCTCTCGTTTCCAACAACAGTCAGGGGAGACACGCCAGCAAAATGTCTCTGACCCAACAACAGGCAGACAACCTGATACACCCAAAGGATGTGCAATTACGCCTTTCTCTGCAAAGCTGGAGTTGTATTTTCTGCCCATAGGCCATATCAAAGCAAACACTGCCCAAATTCTGCCCAAAGTGGGAGGTGTGTGAAGGCCATCCCATGCTGGCTGGACACAGCATCTCCAAGAGATCTATCACACAGAAGAATCCAATGACATTTAGGTTGACAGCCATGCTTTGGGGGATGAAAGTAATTCTGAAGGACAAGAATTGGTCACGCGAAGACCTGGCATTTGGGATTAGTAAATGAAGAGAGATCATTTGAATAAACTACCAGATGGGAAACATACTTGTCATGAAGGTCTCCTTAACTGGCTCCAGCTTGAGGCTAATCTGAAAAAATGGGTTTGGACACAGCAGCAACCTGACCAACAAGAATCAATAGCAGAGACTCAGATAACAGCCCAGGAAACAGCTAAATTAATGTGATGCAGGATTATAAGGGTGTCTGATGTCATAAAATTATAATGGAGAAATTATTGACCTTGTATAGTTTCTGCCTGAAGTGGTCATAAAATTCTCATCATTTGTCACAGCTACAGGAACAAAATTAAAACAATGTGATAATACAAACTGTTTGAGAAGATTTGTGTCACTATGGAAGTGCATTGCCTTGCTATTAAAGACATCTTCTACCTCCCTCTGTAAATATTTTTACAGAATCATGTTTTTCTTTATCAAGACACAAATTAAGAATGAGTCTTACCTCATTTCCAATATCCTTGCAGTGATCTCAACTTTTTTTTAATGTCAGTGGAAACAGTTCTAATTCACTGCTTAACCAGAAGAAAATCTGATGCTTTAACTTTCCAGGAATGGTATCTAAACATTTCCAGCACAGGCAAACAAGCAAGTTGTTTCCAGTGTTACATGAACAAATAACCAATTTTATTTTCTTCTTCCAGTTGCTGCAACTTACTCCCAAAAGACTGATGGACAAACTTCTTACACACTACCTTGAAATCCTCTTGAGGGAACCACTTTTTTCAATCCTAATGTGACATCACTGTGTTTCAAAGAGAACATTGTTCATAGCACACTCTTTTTTCTGCTAAAAAAAATAATAGCTCATGAACCTGAAACCCCACCTTCTGCCTGAAATATTCCCCCAAATATTTATAGTCCCTCCTGCATAATAGGTTTTCTATAAGAGACCCATGTTATACACAAAAAAACCTACACTAATTGTTTTTTATTATCTTAATAATCTTAACATTTCCTCATCTAATAATGGTTAATTTAATGTGCTCCTATAATGTACTCCTAAATTACTAGTTTATAAAACAAACAAACAAAAAACCAGTGCTGATTTCAGGTTTCCACACATTGCATTAATTACCTGAAAATGTCTCCAGGAATTCCTAGAGCAGATTTTCACAATCTCCTTATTATCCCTGTACAGACATTTTAAACTTACTGTAGCTACTCCAAGTTCATCATGCTTGTATTTTACACAAACCTTGTAATTGATATTTGGAAGCAGAGAAAATCTGGAAGTGAAAATATTAGATAAATATTAGATGGCTTCCTGCTTTTAGCTCACAGGTTTTCTATGTGAACAGATGTACCAAGAAGTGGAGCTACAAAGAGACGCAGACCTGCTCTAGCTTGAACCAGGAGAAGGAAATAGGTAAGCCAAATTATTTTCTTCCTTGAACACATGTTACCTTCAGGTTCCTGTTTGCTGGTTTGGCCAGATTTACTTGTGAGCCTAGGAGTGAACAAAAATAAAGGAACAATAAATAAATAAGTTGGGATAATAAAACAATCTTTAAAAAAGCCTTCCTATCAGAGCAGAAAGATTATTGTAATCACTAGCAAGAGAGCATGCAAGGAAAATAGGAAGCCACAATCCAAAAGGTATAACTAGAAAATTCAGATATTATAAATGAGTCCCTTCCTCTCTGTCCCACCACCAGTGAGAGAGAAGACCAGAGGTTTAATCTGGAGTTTTCTAAAGAAAACTCCACAGAAAATCACACAGCTCAGTCTAGTCTGGACATGGACAATACCTATTAGAAAGCAGAATATAATGGGCAGGGTAGTTACATAATATATCACAGTGTAGCAGAGGGCTGAGGCCTTTCTACATCCCATTTCTCTAGTGGTACCAGAGTCCAGTATTCTCTGACCAGGTTCTTTTAGACATTCCACACTTAGAGGGTGGAATGTTTCGTATCAGATTTACTTATTTAAAGATAACTGATGTTGCAGAGGATTTCTTATTTATCCCACTGGTCTGGCTAATTCTGGGAGACATTCTTTTAAAGAACTTAGGGTGTTTAGCTAAAACAGAGCCCACCCTCTGGACTCTTGGTGCTGAGGTAAACTCAGCTCATTGAAGCAGCTGGGATCAATCATGTCCTGTGTTATTGCTGAGTTTCACATCACCCTGGCCACCCTCCTCTGAGCTTTCTTTCATTTCCAGGGTGTACCACAGGGTACACACACAGCACCACTGCCTTATGGGCAAGTCAAAAAGAGCTTCTACCCTCTCTCTCAGGAAAGGAACTAAATCATATTGTTGAAAAGCCACCTGTGTCTGCTTCACCAAAGACAGATCCACAATTTCCAACACTCCTGAGAGTTTGTCACCCTTCACAATGAATAGTTCATACAACCAAACCTCAGTGTGTGCCAACTGCAGACCCAGAAAGGTGCTCCTGGACATCAGGGATCCTTCAGTCACACTGTGGCTTGGGCCAGAAGTAATTTTTTCACAACCACAAAGAATCCACCTTGGTAAAGTAACATTTTTAGTGCTGTGACTTTCAGACTTTTTGGGGCTATGCCTGATAGTTTGAGTCTTAATCTGGCTGTGTTAGATTAGCTACATGTTAGATCTTTCCATCTGGATGTTAAGGTTATCTACAAAGATGTGGATCTGAGAGCAGCAGAAACGCTGACTGCTGAATGACCCACCAGAGAATGTGGCCGTGCAGTGGCCGAAGCTTTTGTGCACACCCGGGTGTCACGGGCAAACCTTCCAGCTGTGCAACATCTGTGCAGCAGCAGGAAGCTGCGGGGGCTTTCTCCACCACACCTTCCCCAGCGTCTTCCCTGTTTGCCTCCAGCTGCCCCCAGAGGTGGCTGGCGACCACTCACCCTGTTCCAAGCTGAGAACACATTGATGAAGGAAAAAAAGGCTGGCAGGTAACCCGGCATTCCCAGGGGAATGTGATTCGCGGCCATGGGAGAATCAGTGCAGGTGCTCTCGGGAGGAGTTCTCCTGCAGACAACAGGCCTGCTCGGAAGAGTAAGATACTCAGTTGCAAATTTCAAAATACCTATTTTACACTTGAAAGTCAGTGACAGAACAGTTAGGAGAAAGCTCTGTAAACAATTTACTTTGTAACTTGAATTAAAACACTCAGCAGTTTGGGTTTACCAATGTCAGAGGCAGGGTCTGCCCTGTAGCAGCTCCAAGTCAGGTGGGAATGCTCTAATTGTCCTCACCCAGGGCCTGAGCAGCACCAGGCATGGCTATGAAAGGCTTATTTTTTGTCATTAGCAGTCCCTTGGACTACGACCCCAGAAAAAGTCCTGACAAAGCTTAAATTGCACCACTTACAAGGTAGAATGCAAGATATAGCTCCTTGTTTCCCCTAATTTTATTAGCCAGGACAATGTCATATTCTCTTGGTTTGATGACCTCTCAGAACCGGCCTGATTTAGGAAACTGTACTAGTCTGTATGAAGGAAGAGAGATTGTATTTCTTCCTCCTGTAATAAGTGCAGGAATCATAGTATAGTAGGAGACAAACCTAAACCAAACCAAAACAAAAACAACAAACAAAAAACCCTAACCAATAACAACAAAACAGATCAATTTAGAGCAGAATGAAATAAATGAATACACATTAACATGGCCTGAACAGAAACATTCTTGATCAGCAGCATACAAACACTTAAGCAGAGGGATGCTATATTGATAAAAATAAATACTGAAATGCAATTCTTTTCTATTTCTAGTATATTTCAATTCTCTTCAATCAACAACTGGTTTGAGGCTCTTTCCCCCAGAATGGAAGAAAAAAAAAATGAAGAAATTACTGAATCATGGAATCTTAGAAACCAGCAACTGCATACTGGTGAGTCTGTGCCAGCCAAGGCACATAAATACCAACAATTACGTGCCCACCACTGGATTGGTTTCCACATTCTTGATTTCCTTCTCATTCCCACCCTCCTTCATATTTCTTTATGCTATTGTTATTATTCTCTTAACTGTTAAGGACTTGGTCCAGCTTCTTTGAAAAAGTCACTTTCTGTATTTCCTTCCTTTGTTTTGATCTCACTTTAATTAACTCTTCCTACCTTTGTGACTTTCATGTACTTTGGTTAACTCCTCTTTTTCAGAAAATTTGATTCCACAATCATCCTTTTCCCTGGAGTTTATCAGCCACAACATTGCACCAAACGAGTTTATCTGTAGGACCATAGAATTTAATAGGAGAAACTGAGCTCTGCTTTTTATGTGGTTGGATTGTTTGGGTATGGTCATGTTGTTTTGTTGAGTTTTTTTAATTGCAGACTCACAAGGACACAGCAGCCTACTAAATGCTGTAGAATGACCTAGGAAGCCTGTCAAAACATTCACACTGTCTACTAAATCATGTAAAGCTGCTTATATCACCTCCTTTCCTATGATATCTGAGCATCTTTTAATCAATATTATGGCTGTACTTGCAGCATGGCACAGAGCAAGCAAACATCCCTGTGTACAGCTGGAGAGATAAAGCTCTGTGCACTGAAGAAGATGCAGCTGCTCTGAGGAGTGCAGGGCAGGCTTTTTGCTGCTCTGGGGTTTGTAGGAGTGGACCAGTGACCCTAATTCCAGGTGTGTGTCCCCACTGGCAGCCAGCCCCTTTTCTCCTGGGGCTGCCAAGTCACGGGGACAGGCCCTGGAGAGCAGCACACAGGGAATGCTCCCAGGGAAGCTGCCTCACCCAGCAGCCCTTACCTGCTTTGCTGGGGAAAAGGGCTACAGGAACCTGCTGGTTCTATTTTCTTCCCAGATGTAACTTCTGATAAATGTCTCATTTCAACTAAATTTGTTAGCACAGAAATATAGCTCCAAAGAGCATTTCCTGAAGATTTCAGTCTAGTTGAGAAAAGATAAATGTCATGAGACCTGATTCTGAGAAGGGCCACGTCATTGTATCTCCTTATAAGAAAACAGTGATTGCATTTCATCTTTGTGAGTGCCCAGCTATAAGGATTCATGCACCAAAGGAACCATAACATATTTGTGCAGGAAAATGTTGGGTCATACTCCATAAGGAATGAGGTTTTACTGAGGTCAGTACTCAAATAATTGCATGATTTCAATTGCTGTCTGAGCAAGTAAACCATAAAAAATATTTATTCAGAATTATTCAGAATTAAAATTCTAGCTCATGAGAATCTGACAAAATAAAAAATTTTGGTTTGGATCAAAAGTATTTTGTGTCAAGCTGAAAACAAATCTTTATTTTAAGACATTTAAGAGAACAATCTTATTCGCATCTAAACTCACAACAAAAGTGGCATTTTGAAATTGTGCTTCATTTGCCTAAAACCATTTGCCTATTTTGACCTCAACTCAGTAACTATTCTCCTTGAACTCCCGTTATCAGCAAAATCCCACTGGTCTTTATTTTTCATACAGCTCTATTTCACAGCATTTGAAAAACATCAGTTCTGAAAAGTGCATTCACTTGTGCCTCACTGGTCATTTTATCCTATAGACTGAGACACAAAATCTCCCCAGAACAAAGTATGTGGGGGAAAAACTGCCCAGTTCAACCTTCTCAATTACCAAACAGGAAAACAGAATGGTATCTTAGGATGAGCTTTTCAGTGTTCATCCTTCATCCAGTGCTACCAGTGAGGATTTAGATCACACAGGGATGGACATTAAAGCCAGCAAAATCTCTCATCTTTATCTCCTGCCTTGTTTTTCTTCCCTCTGTTCACAAAAGCAGCCTCCCCAGTGTGGGATAATTCCCCATAAAGATCTGTCTTGCTCTCTGTGTCCTGGGCTGTTTCTCTCTCTTTTCACACCACAAGCATCCCTCGAGTGGAATAATGCCCTGTAAAAGCTTAAAAGTGCATGTGCTACATGTTGTCTATTTGTGTTTTAAATGCCTTCCCTAGTGTGGTAAAATACCCAGTAAAAACCTGTCCTGGCTTTATGGTCTGCATTGTTGTTTTCTGAAACCAGTGAATTCTGCAACTGAGCAGCCTCAGATCCTTGTAAATGTCAGTGTCATACCAACAGCTACTAACACCATGAAAACAGATTCTACCCTGAAATGCTTCTCCTTAATTTCTAGGGTAAGAATATTCTGCATAAACCACCACTAGTGGTAAGTACCTGAACTGGTAGAGGATTGAGAGGCAGGTGCACAAATACTTTGGGGAAATACTTTGAAATAACATATGTATCCAAAGCTCATACCTACTCTCATCTCAGTTTCTGAAAATGATGATAAGCAAAAAATTAAACCCTCAGTTGTGCTCACTCCACCCAGAGAGCAGGGGACAAAAGCAAAGGGTCTGATCTGTGATTTCCATTGCTATCTCCTCCAGCCTGCTGTTCAGGGAACAGAAACACTGAGTGGAAGGTCTGTACACAGATGGCTCTCCCTAATCCAGAGCAGCAGGAAGCCTGGGAAAGGTAGATAATGCAAAAGCATGAACAATATTGGTGCTGCATTCTGCAGAACATGGTACTGAGACCCCAGACAAGCTCAGGTCCACCAAAGCTGCTTAGCCCCTGCTCAGGCAGCTCTCCTATCGTGTCCATTCTGCTCTGCCTTGGCCCATTCTCTCTATCAGCACTATGCATGCTTATTTTCTTTTTAGCTAAAAGCCTTTCATCACCCACAAGCGTAAAAAACAAGTCACAGCAATACTGGAGCTTGATGATCATTTTTCAGTTACAGGTTACTGCTTTATATATTTTCTGTGGCAAATCAGCATTTATTCAGAAGTAATTTTCTGGTTTAAACTAACAAGCAATGAGTGTGACAAATACTGCTGTTAGTGATTGTGCATTTTAAGGTAATTTTAGAGTGCATGATCTCTGTGGGAATTGCCAACCACATTTTGCTTCTCACGTATGTATAACTTCAAGTCTCAGTGATAAAGCCCCATTAAAGATATCCTACCCTCTTGACTGGGATTTTTATCTTTGCTAATGTATTGCTAGTGGCTCTGATGCAATGTGGATGTCCTTGGATAGATTTAATTGGGCAGAAACCTTTGAAATATGCCACAGGCTAATTCACTTTGAGGGTTAAAACAATGAATCCATGCAGAAAATAATGTAACAGTGGGTAAAAAGATGAATTAATGGCAATACTGGAAAACCATCTCTACAGCAACCAGAATGGCTGAATTAATGACACACTGGGGTTTTTTATGGCTGGAGAATTACAGCTGTGATGACACTGTGAGCAGCTCGGCCTCCTCCTTTAGTGTACCTTTGTAGACAGGGTAATCCTTTGGCCCCTGGAGAATTTGTTCTCTCATGATGATCAGGCAAGGTTATTCCATTTCCATGATCATCTCCTCCCTTAACCCTTCCTCTCCCTCCTGTCTTTCTGTCTCTCAGGTTCACACACAGGTCATCCACCAAAGTTATACCTGCACATGTGCAAATCAGTAGATTGGAATCAAGAGGGAAAAGCTCNAAAAAAAAAAAAAAGAACCCAAAATGATTCTTGCAATAAATACCTTGGCATAAAAAATTCTTTCTAAGAAATGCTAAGAAATGAGGGACCGAACTGTCCCGTCATGAGCTTGATTAAAAGAGCTGAAATGGCTCTTTTCAACCAAGTGAAGAACATCAGAATTACACTGGAGTAACAGTGGAACAACAGCAGTGTGTGTTTTTATTTCTTTAATCTACTGACATTGTTCAACAAAGAGGCCTCCTTGTGTGCATCTGACACTGGGATATTTATCTTAATGTATTTTTTCTGCAGCGAGAATTTCAGGGGAAAAATCCTTCAGCTACATCTTTATCTTCAGTTTCCTAAGTGCTTCCTTGATTGATGCGAGTGCCATCTTACATCACAGAGCCAGGGAGACATTTCTACCAACATGTCTAGTTCTTGAAAGTGCAAGATGAGGCTGTTGAAGACTACAGACATCTGCTAAAGTTATCTGTCACTTCAGTGAAGAACTTGTTGTTCTATGAATATTGGTTCAAATACTGCAAAAAACCCAGACAAACCTCAGGAATCTAAAAGGATGTGATTACCTTGAGGGGTCAAATGGATAAATGTTCATTTACTATACTTTTTTAATCTATTTTTTCAGTCTGTTGTAGAAGGCAAGGGCTTTGCATGGGAGTAAAAGGACATGAGATTCTAAGCTAGTTTGATTTGGGGGATATTTTTCCAATTAGAAAAGGAAATCCTTAATGTACCCAGGAATTTGTGCAACCACTTTTGACCAGCACAGAATGACAATCTGAGCTGAACAGAGCTGTAGACAGAATCACCATTCAGGTTCCAGTCCCTGGAAGAAGCTAACAAGAAAGGAGGAAAAAGACATGAAAAAAGCAGCAGAGGCAATGGGGAAAAGAAATGAAAAGAGAGACACCTTCACCTTTAAAGCTGAATTACTTTCTACTACATTCAAACCCTTTCTACCACACATATAATGATGACTTGGCTGTGGATATTTCTATTTCATACACATTTCCTGTAAATGAGAATTAGGCCATTTCAATCATAACCTGCTCACATAACAACTACTCAGGCAAAAGAGTTATTAAAATCAATGGGAGCTTTTGGATCATTTAGAGAATGCAGAACAAAATCTATTATTGTTAGCATTTTCCTAAACTTATGTTGTTACCAGTACTGAAAGGAGTCTTTCACTGTGCAGAGTTTCACAGGGGATAATCTCACCTGTAAAGGGCTGCTATGTTTGGAGCAGAGCAAAATGAGAGGCAAAAGAAATAAATACCCAGAGCTCTCAGGGTGGGAGCAGGGAGCTTGGTCTGGCTGCAGGGGTTTTTAAGGAACATTTGTGCTGTCACCAACCTCCCTGCACCTGGATCCTCCTCTGCTTTAGGCTGGCTTTGCCTTCTTCAGCATGGAAACAGTATTTGTCTACACTACAAGCAGGCATGAATTGGGAGCATGAATAGACATACCTGAGGCAGCACCCACAGGAAAATGTTAATAACAGAAAAAGAGCCATGGAGAAATGCAACATCCAAAAATTAGTAATTCAGTCACTTCAGACTAGAACTAAAATGCATATTTTTTTTAAATAAAGAAGGTAATTAAGTCATTACAAGACATTACCAGAGGCATAGTTTTGTTTTTAAGTCACTTAAGTCTTTGAACATTTGAATTTGTTTCCAGGACTCATCCCCATGTACCAATCATTTCAGATGCAATATCACTCAGACTGAAGTGGTAATCTTGATGTCAGAACTCCTAGTTCTGGTATCCTGACTTACATGTCACATCGCCAGGTACATATTAAAGAAGGTTTCCTCTTACTTCGGAAAGAATGAATTCCTAATGAATTCCTGAGTGAAGTTTCAGAGACCAAGTAAACCAGCACTGTGGATTGACAGTGGCTGACATTTTGTACAACTGTGTGAATTCAGGGTGTTTACACTGCAAACCACCTCAGTAAACCTTCTCATCAGTAGCCTACACCCATACAAGGAAATATCTCATTTACCTTTGCAAACAGATATATGCAAGATTGAAAATCACATTAGAATTGAGAGCAACAAGGCTCAGCAGAGAGAGAATATGAGAATTGTCACTCATTTGAGGTAGGGAAAAAACCATCATTCCCTGCTATTATAAATCCTGCCTGTGTCAAAGCAATGAAATTGTATACCTTGAGCAGAAATGTGAGTTGCTGTGGATCTGCCCCAGGTCAGTGCAGCATGAACAGCTCATTGTCAGCACAGTGAGTGGAGCAGGAGCCGGTAATCTGCAGAGATTACAGGTGAGGGGCAGCCCTGCCACCTCAAATTAACAAGTTGTGTGCTGTCCTCAGTCCCCAGTTCCTCACTAACACTACCCCACATTCATTTTAGAGCCCTCATAAATTGGGCCCTCAAAACCAGGTTTTCTTTGAGGTCTACAAGTTGAGTTATTGGCACTCCTTGGGGGAACAGGCTGCTAAACTTCTGCATCAGAGTAATCCAGAGTGTTTGGCATGCTGTTTTCAGAGCAGCCAGTTTGTCTAATGAATGAGATGTGACATGAGTTCCTAGGGCTCAGGAGAAAGGTGAGGGATGACTTCTCCATCTCTCTGAAGCCTTAACCCTGCCCAGGCTATTGCAGGTCTGTGTGTAACAAACACCCAGACACACCAATCCATCACCAACCCTTCTGCAAAGCATTAGGAGCCAAAAACAAGGGAAAGGGCAGGATGACTCGATTTTGAATTCCAAGAATTTTTAAAGAAAATAAAGATTGACACATGAAGCTTTTGCCAGCATAACAGTGTCTGCTGGGGTTCCAAGTGTCTGTGCTGAGAAAAGCCCCATGCAAACACAATGTAAAATGCCCCCAGGGCTATGGCTTGTTTCAGTTCCAGAGCTATACACAAAATAAACTGGCAAATGCACTTTTTTGCTGGTATAACGAAAGTCCAGACTATGTCTGTTTGCCTGTGCAGACATGTCAGTATTGCTAAAAAACGTTGAAGGTGTTTGAAACTATTTTCAAACACCACAGTGTGAACCTTTGCCACAGCTAGGTCATTGCAGGAACTGAATGAGGACCCAGATTAAAGGAAGAAAAATAGGTTCTCAGCTGCAAACTGCAAATGCTTTGTCACTTATTTGCATACATAAATGTAGAGCAGAACATGTGGGTGCCACCCTAATATAAATGTTTCTCATAAGTTGTAATAACATCGTGATTTTCATATGTAATGCCCCATGCATAAATACTGAATAGTTTCTCCACAGATTCCCAGGCCTGCCCCTGCCAGCCAAGCCGGGCTCTTTCCTTCTCATGCAAATTCTGTATGAAAAGGGTGTGAGTAGAGCAGGGAGCTGCAGGAGAAAGATTCCCCAGGCCAAACTGGAGCTTCATGAACATCTGTGACCAGGCTGGCTTTATGCCCGCAAAGTCATCCTCTCTGCTATTCAGCTGGAGACATGCACTCTGCAAGGGAATGCAGGACCTGCTGTTGGTTCTCTCTCTGGAGCTATTACAATTGACAAGGATGAAGAGTTCAGAGGATTCACAGATAACTCAAATGAGGGAAGTCATCAGATGTGGGGAAGGGCTTTTTTTTGTAGTAGAACAGAGAGAAAGCAGGCTTTAAAAAATCAGAGTTGTGTAAGTTTTTGAAGAGAAAGGAGGGAGCCAAAGCTGGCATTACTGCTGCCTCAGGTATTGCACTTCTCTCTAATTACCAGAGAAACTGTTGTAATCAAATGTCATCAGTCACATTTACGTATTAGATATTTCTAGAGGAGTGAGATGCCCCCCTTTCCGGACAGTATAAAAATCAGATTGTGTCTTCATGATAACAGAAATGTCTAAGATCTCTCCCAAATAGCAGATGGACAACTAAACCCTAAGAAAAAAAATTATTAAAACAAAGCTCCACCAAAAGCTTAATGTTCAGAGCCGAGAGTGATCAGCACTTTAAAAAACCATAAGCAACATTGACTGCATCTGCTCAGAAAGTTCCCAGCAGCTCAGACTCACTCAAGGTTCATGTTAGAGACTTTACTCTGGCTAACTGTTCTAGGATTTAGCGAGCTGCATTCTGGTGTGGAGCCCAAAAAGAAACAAATCACATCACTGTGTGAGCTACTCTGAAACCAAATCCTTTGAGTATTGAACATCATTTGAACTCTCTCACCACATAGTTCTTCAGCAAGTAGCTTTTGTTACTAAAGTCACAGTTAAATAGTGTTCCTATTTGTCATTTACACTTCATAGATACAGAGGAGTTATAGATAAAAATCTTTTAGTACTGTATGGCACCCAACCACCATTCACTGGCAGTAATTAAATCCTGCTGTAAAGTGCTACAAATATTTCCCAAAAGCAGGAACAGATGTTTTTTTGCAACCAAGCAATGACGAAAATCTAACAAGCTCCATAAACCAAAGGCATGGGCACTTCAGAGAAATCTTCTTCTATGATTTTGCTACCATGCTGTCTCAATTTGCCAGCAATATTACAGAGATAAAACATGACCATTTTCTGGTATTATTATTTTTCTCTCTAGTAACACAATAAGTGTCAAGGGAACTGTGGAGTAAAAAAAAATAATAATTGTAATAATGAGGCACAACGCTTACAAATTTACAGTTCTATTTCCAAACCATAATAAATTAGCACAATCCCTGAGACTTAGTTATGATTCACAAATCACATCCTCATGTGGCTTTTATAAACTATGATTGTCTAATTAATAGTGCTACTTATAAACATCTCCTGGTTATTCAGTACCCTTTTCTTTTTTGTAGGTATTGAAATTCAATTACAGCACATGAGTTGCTCTAAGCAGGGCCCAAGCTGTGAGACAACCTATTTGAGGGGGGACATTTTGCATTTTTCTGCATTGGGCCTGTTGCAAAGACAACCTTAACCTTTCCTTCAAAATGCCTCACCCTGAAGAATTGCTTTGCAATGAAGCAAACTTCCTCTCCAGTTCCAGAGTGTGTATATTCACTCAGTTGTCATGATAGGCTGTCAGTGGGGTGAGATGAAGAGAGTTGTTTGATCTGCAAGGACGTAAATTGATGTCAGAGATGTTGTGCTCTATCAAGAGTCACGGCAGGAACTGGAGAGCAAGATCCTCAATGGAGCTGGCTTTAATCCAGTGAAATGCAGTTTAAACAAAAAGGGAGAATACAGGGACTGGATTTCTAAGAATGCTCAGCCCCCCTGCCCCAACTGGAGCAGTATTTTTAAAGAAACAGCTCAGATCAGAGATAGGCACCTGTAAAAACAAAGGGTTCTGCTTGGTGTCAAGAATTTATGAAAACTGGGCCACTTGGACTAAATGTCTTAACAGCAGCTAAGCTGCCTACAAAACCTGACACATAAATTACCCAGAAAATATAGTGCCTGCATAGGTTCTTTACTGAAAAGCATGGTGACACCAGCTACCACTTATTTAAACTAGTGCATTTCATTATGTCAGGGCAATTGCCACCCTGGTACATATCTTATTAGTGCTTATTTATTATCAGTGTTAAGGAGGTTAACTGCGCTGTTATTTCCTGTGCTACTGGGCTTTATTGCATGTCTGAGGCACAGAATTCTCACTAAGCTCAAGCAGCAAGAGGAAATAACAGAGGCTGTGGCTTAAAAACAAATATCCTCTAAAGACTACAGCAATCAGGTAGAGAAAAACAAAGCAAATTTCTTCTGAGTAGTATCAAGAGACAAAACCTAGAGCATCCACTCTGATGGGATCTAGATGAATAACCTAAAAAGGTCATTTATCTAAACAATTATTTTTTTTTTCTGTTGCAGGGTATCTGTGATCTTCATTGCTTGGCAAATTGCCAGTATTCTTCGATTTAACACTATGGGTGGATTTCTATCAGCTGTAGTGGAAAGTCATTTCTCATTGCACAAGCAACATTAATTAGTTGCTGCCTGGTCAGAAAAGTTACCTTGTAGTAGTGCTGATCTGTCATTGCATGACCTCAAAAGCACTTCCACTACTGATACTCACAGGCAACTGGAACATTCACATGTTTAAAAGCTGTCAAACAATTGCCAATGTGATTAAAAGGCAAAGTGATATCAATACAAGGCCATCTTTCAGAAGAATATTAGACAGAAAAAAAGTGATGCACCGGTGTGAGCATTTTTGCATTATCCATCCACTTAACAGCAGCTCTGGTACAAGAAATCAGTATAACAATTAAGTTACCTGCACACAAGTAAAGATGCATTAAATAGACCAAAAACATTTGGAAAATAAGGAGAACAACTACAACGTTAATGAAAAAACAAACCAACAGCTGCAATTTTCTTTGCATTTCCAAAGAGTTAATGACAAGTGCTACATTTTTAATTCCTTTACATAGTGTTGAAATTAGATTAAATCACATAGATTTTTGCAAAAATACATTCTTGAACAGATAGCACAGTCTCATCCTTTCACAAAATAAACCACATATTCATTACACAAAATGATGCTTTACCCTCTCACACTCTCAAGCCATTCACCTGAGCAGGCTCATGTGCACACAAAACCAAGCAGAAATCCCTTACCCAGGGAGCTCCTGCACTGTGTGAGGTCAAACCTGGTGTTTCTTAAGGGAGAGAAAAATCCCAGTTCTAAACAGGAAAAAGCTTTGCTGTGTGTTATGAGACAGAGATCTTGCAGATTTCTGTGTTTGCTGAGATGTTTGACCCACAAATGGGGACAGCCACCTCCATTGCTGCATGCGGCTCCTCCCTGCACAGACAATTTCCTTTTCAGTGACACTGGGATGCCCAAGGTGCATTTCAGTCAGCAGTTGATACAATGACTACTTTAGCTGTTGACTTTTACCTAACAAAACATCTGGGAATGTATTATTGGATTTACTACTACACATTCAGATAACACATTTTAGCTTCACCCCTCTCAGCTTGATTCCTTCAAATGCATGAAAACATATATCCATGCACACATTTTGTATGCAGGTCTGAAAAACAGCTCTTCACTTTCAACAGTGCTCTCATCCAATCCTAGGAGGAATAAAGACAGGAGCAAGTCTCCCCAGCCTGAGGGTGAGGTACCCACAGCTGGGAAAGACCCAGTGGAAGAGAGGGAGACAGGCAGCTCCAGAGGCGTCTGGGGGTCTGGTGTTCCTCCACAACAGTCCATGGACCTACTCAGCAAAAAGAGCTGAAACAAGGGAAGGAAAGCACACCCTTTACCCTCAGGCAGCACCCAAGCACTTTGCTGAGCCATTTGACTCAATTTGTGTGTTGTTTTGCTGTAGAGCTGCCACTGCACCAGTGGGTTCAGCCACAGAAGCACACATTTGTCCTCCAAGAAGGTTTTTGTTCCTTTTCCTCTCTAAAGCCCCTGTTGCACTTTGCTTTCTCTTGCCTTGATGCAGCTCTCAGCAGGGCACTGCATTTGTGCCTCCTGCTTGTCCCCCCTCCAGGTGCCTCCTCTCTTTGCCCTTTTCCATTTGGCATCTGCAGGGCTGGTGGACTCAATGTTTCATCCACAGCCAGGTCACCACCTGTGCTGAAGACATCACTTCTGCTTTTCTCTTTTATCTGCATAAGCCAGAGGAGATAGAGACAAAAAATATTGCACAGATCATTTGGGCAATCCCTCCAGGAGAGATAAGATTGCTCTCGATTGCAGCTTTATTGGCTCTTTAATTAATACCTATAGGATCAATTTTCAAGGATCCCCCACAGCCTCACTTGGGATGTCATTTGAAAGGCTAAAGGCAGTACAGAATATTTTTTCCTTAATATTCAAATTAGTTTTTTTCCTTTTTATGTTCATTCTACTGCCCCTAATTATATCGTAGCTTCTATGGTGTGACTGAATCCTTGTTTTCCTTCTCTATGCATCAATAACATTATTTTGCATTAATTTGCTACTTAGCTGCTATCCTGCTAAGCATGTAATTTTACCAAAACACCTTATGTTTACCTCTATTCAGCAATCCTTCCAGACCAATTTACTTCTCTGCAATCACTATTTTTTCAGGATATCTTTACAAGACATCCCAAACACAAGTACATGAGGATGCATACAGAGTAATTGAGGCCCCAGGATACCACTGTGAAAGACTGAGGGCTGCTAGTCTGGGGAAAAACCCACAGCATTAAAACCCCAAAGAGTTAAAACCAGACCCAGTCTCTGGTTTATTTGCTCCAGGGCATGTTCCAATCAATGCAGCCCCAAACTGTGCTAGCCTTTCTTCCGGTTATATCACACTGCAGATCAAAGCTAATTTTATGGAAGCAATCAATCCTGAGTCTTTTTACTACATCATTTCTTGCTATATCCCTGCCAATTTGGAGCATGCTGAAGAAAGGTTTTGTTCTCATATATCTCAGTTTGCATTTTCCCATAGTATATTACATTTTATTTTCCGATCAAGAGTTACATCTACCTGTGGAAATAACAGCTTTATCTTGATAAATCAGATTTTGACCATAGACAAAAGCGAAGTGGCTGCATAACGCAAAACCACTCAAGAAATAAAGAAATCTCATAAGAATATGAGATAAACACAAAAATGCTCCATGGATATGAGTATCTGTGATATCTTTGCTTTCTACAATTACTATGGAAATTGAGTTTTATAAAATTTTCTCTCAATGCTTGGGAAAGTAAATCTTAGCTTTCTGTACATGATCATTCCCACAGGAATGTGATTAGGAGGGTTATGTTCATCTAGTTAAGAAGCAAAAATAATACCATACACTCTGTGGCAATCTGTGCCATAGACCCTTGCAGAGCAGTTGGAAGTCAATTCCTTTGACTGTAGGGCTGATTTTGAAGTGAACAAACAACCTGCTAGGTACGGCAATAGTTAACTGAAGTGTGAGCAAAATTAATGAAACATTTAATCAAATCATTTTAAAATATGAATGACATTTTAAAAATATCAGAGGCTGTATATAAACACGGTGAAGAGCAAGAAAGTGCATAGGAAATATACTTTTCCTGTAGTTTTACATATTCGATTTTGTGGGAGGTTCAGTTGGGCTGCACAGAGTTAAACAACAATCAAGTGAGAAGACTTGTGAGGTATGAAAGGATAAGACTGGTGAATAATAATTTGATCTACTTGATTTGGATGAGAAGCACAAGGTGACACAGATGTGGGGAAAATCCTACTGAAAGTCTGGACAGGCAGCCCCACAGGGAGATTTCTTTCTAACCACAGGCGATGCCCAGCCTGGTGCCTTCATGCTGAAGAGCACAGGGATGCTCAGCAGCTTGTGCCAGATCCCTGGCATTGCAGGCACCTTGCAACTCTCTTCCTTTGACTTTGCCCCCTGCCTGGGCTGTAGGAGCAGGGCTGGACCCACCCTGGGTGAAGGCAGCTCAAACTTGTATCTAAATACCCAGCCCAGGTTTCCAGTTTTTTTTCTGTGCCTGTGCTCTGCTTGCCTCAACAAGCTGGTGGACTTCACAGGTTGTTTGCTGCAGACAGCTGCTATGCAGCAGATGAAATCCTGTTTCATAGCATAAACCACTGTCCCCCAAGCCCCCCCAAACAATCTGGGATAATGCAACTGAAAAACAAATCTGGAAGCAAATGGTTCTGCTGGATTCAAGGCTTTTTTCTTTCAACAGAAGCAGCCCAGCTGGATCCCAACTCTCAGCCTATGGACAGTGGGATCATGTTACCGTTTTTCTCCTTCCCTCCTCAAAAAGGACACTGGATACAGAGAATGTATCCCTGAAGCCATTATGGATACTATATGCTGTAATGGAATACCATTCCTGCAACATCTCAAAGGGGACATGAGATATCCCTTGCTTGCCATTCTTAGGTGACCATTGTTAAATAATGTATAGACAAATGGCAGGGTTACCACACAACAGGGAAAATACCCTTTTCTCTGACTTCCAGTGTTACCTCAGTGAAATGTTCATAGACTTTTTTTATTCAGGTGCCTTTAGAAGGTGTCTGAACTCTCCTATCTAGAAAAGACTGCACCAGTGTCCTCTGGAATAGAAGCTCCCAAACTGGGGTAATACAGTCTGTAATGGACTTGTGCCTATGTTCAAGATGTACCCTGCAATTTTGTGTCTTGCAGCCTCACAGGAGCGCTTTGCATTGCCATACTGGTGATTCCAGGTTGAATTTTCATTTTCCCTTCCCCATGTCAGAGGGAGGTGCCAAATCTGTTTAGAGATAAAAATCAAAACCACATTCTCAGCTCATTCAGCCTTCAAAGACCAGTGTTCCCCACTGTGAGGCCAAATTGGCAGGGGCTGTAGGAAAAGGCCTGGCAGGATGAGGAACACCCTGCTCATAACAATCCAGCCTCTGCCTGTTGCTGCAGCACAAAGAACAGCCCAGGAAAACCGAAGCAGCTCTCTCTCATTTCATGCCGTGCCTTGCTCT
This sequence comes from Sterrhoptilus dennistouni, assembly GCA_013397095.1. NCBI lineage: Eukaryota > Metazoa > Chordata > Aves > Passeriformes > Zosteropidae > Sterrhoptilus > Sterrhoptilus dennistouni. The sequence goes on along the minus strand of VWZU01017254.1, from coordinate 228,519 downwards.
GTGCAATACGGAGCTGAGGAAATCATTGGGAGCCCAGCTGATAGCACACAGATTAATCACATGGGTGTGCAAGAAAATAGATAGGTGCATAACTACTTCAGCTATGCTGTGCATTTCCCAATGCGGACTTCCTTCACTTTAATGCTGACAAGCTTCTGATTTTTTTATTTTTAATTATGAACTGAAATCCCTTTTGCTAACAGTTATAAATATAACAAACAGTCTGCTGTTTGACTTCAAATTCCATATCACTCATGCAAGTTGTAACTTTAGTCAGCTTAGTATCTCTGAAATGAAATATTTGCCGGCAGGAAAATGAAAGGTTATCTCATATTAAATAAACACATAGTGATATGACTTGTTAGTGAAAATTCCAGCCAGATGACTAGTGTTGATCTTGTAATACCATTAAACAAATTTACAGTCAGGAAGAGTTTCTCAGCCTATTCCAAACAGTAAAAATTCAGAAGAAAAGATATCCTTGCCCTTAAAGAGCAGGTTTGTGGTCCTGAAGACCTGACTTCTGTTCCTGACTTTGTCACACACTGTCTGGGTGACCGTTAATAAAATAACTACCTCTTAGTGACCCTCAATTCCTACTTTGTGAACTGGGAATAGCAAAACATTCCCTCTTTTCTAAATAGATGAGAGTTTCTTCTGTAGGCCATAACTGACATGTTAAATAACACAAGGGGAGCCTCAAAGAAAGACTGAGATCTTCACACGTCTTATCAGAACTAACCTATAAAAATAGCAAGAAAATTATCACTTTTTCCATCTGGGGTGGAGGGGCTGTTAATTGTGGAAATTAGTGATCCTTTTCTCATTTGATGCATTCCTAAATGTCAGTGTCTCAGACAGACTGATCCCTTCAGCTGCTGTGGTGTTTGCTTCTGCCTTGCTCTGAGAACCAGCCTTCCTTCACCTTTCCCTGCCCTCCCCTCAGGTCCTTCACCTCTGTCTTCTTCACTCTATTCTCAAGATTGTCAAGGCTACAAGAGGTTCCCATTTGAGCACCTCTGACACACTCGAGTCGTGAAAAGAGGATGTCTGCCTTCTGCAGAGAAGCAGATAATCTATCATTTTTCTTAGGACAGCAGTTTCATAAGAACTTGCTTTAACACACCTTGTCAGCTACTGGGATCAACAAATCTGTGTGAGGGAAATTCTGTTACCAAAAATATCTTAGAAAATCTGACTGGCATCCTTTTTTTTTTTTTTTAATTTAAGGGGGAGGAACAGAAAACCTAGGCAAACCCTTTGCTTACTTGACAGACATGCTGAAGGAAAGAAAAAATGTCTCCAAAAATGAAGTTCTGTTGAAAGGCAGTACAACACCTCACAGCTCCAGTGAGTGGCAATAGGCAGTGTGCAGGAAAACAAGCTTGTCTTGAATTCATGAATTGACAAACTGGTTTCTTATAATAATTATGAATCATCATAAACTTTAAACTTCCAACTCATTATACATTATTAACTGCTTATTCAGCTCTTCTCTTTCTTGTCTTTTGTCTCTTGGGAGAAATGGGAAGGTGTTTCAGGGTTCCCTTGGAATCTCTGCCTCATGGTTGATTACTCCAGTGCTATTCCCAGGAGCATTTAGTTACCATCTCAAACAGGGCTATTACTCTAATTTAGAAGAGTATTAACAATTCTTTTAATCTGTCTATACTGAAAAAAAAATGTGTCCAGATAGCAACTGCACACACTGATAAGGAAGTTTTTTATAGCAGAAATATGCTTTCATATCTATTATTCTATTCTGAGCTTTTGAGGGCAGGGCAAACCATGGCTTTGTTATAGTCTTGAAATAGGAAATATAATATTTACTAAGCAAAGGTAAGCCTTCCTGGGACTACATACTGTTAATCATCAAGCCTCACCCTTATTCCAGAGAACCAACATCACAGAGGAGTTTAGGTTCTGTTTTAGTCACAGCAAGGCATGATCAGGGTCAGGAGCCCTCCCAGGGCCTCAGCAGCATCCACGATCTAAGCCCCACCTAAGTCAGTAAAGTCTACAAACACAAGTAAACAAAAGCTGTTCTTTTTACTGCAAGTGGATGTATTTTCTTTAGAGGATAACTACTTATAAGCTGAAGGTTAGAGAATAACTACTTACAGGCTGAAGTTAGAGTCTATAATTTTTGTATTTTAAAAAAACTTGTCACAACAGGTATGCTCACAAAAACTTATTTCTTGCCAGTGAAGTCAAGCAAGTAAAGAAATATTTTCCCGTAATTTCAGAGAAGACAAGCTAGTCCTAAGACCCAGATATTACATAAGTTTACAGCATCTAACTCCAAAAGGATTGAAATTCGAGTGAGGTTCCTAAAAAACATAGAGGCACCCAACAGAAAGGGCTCACAGATCTCAAGGGATATGTTTCTGCTGAGAGAAACCAGGCAGGTTATTTCACTCTGAATATTGCCTTGTAAAGTTTCAATAGCATTAATTGTTCTTGGCGCAAACCTGGTTGGAAGACCCTTGGAGGATCTGGAAACAAGTTCATTGGCTTGATTTCTTTGGATCCTGATTAAAAGAATATAACTCTTGCAAAGTGCCTATTTTAAAAAAAGTTATAAAACCTAATTACAAGCACTTATCCTGTTCTGTTAAAATGAGCAGCAGCATAAAGTGCTCAAACAAGAAACAAAATTAAAAAACACCACAAAACCTCTTTAATTCCTGAAGGCCATTTTGCAAAGTAGCACACGAAAATGTAAAAAATATTTTGGAGTAGAAAATAAAAAAAATTAAATTACAATTGGGGCAGTGTTGTCTGGCCCAATGGCATGAGCATGGCCACCTACCTAGAGATCAAGGAATGAAAAGGTGTTTTAAAGGCCCCATGACAGGTAATTTCTATTACATCAAGATGAAGATCAGTCTCTTTCATATTGTATCCATTAGTCTGTTCAAATAGTCCATAACAGCAGAAACATTAGCTTCAAGAAAGTGTTACTTGTCTAAAAGTGTTAACACAATTAGTCAAACACTTTCATTTCAAACCCTGTAAGTATTTATCTGAACCTAAATATATCCCTGAGGCAAGCTAGCTCCAGTGGCAATGGCATGGGAAAGGCAGGTGAAACAGAGAGGACACGAAGCTCCTTTATCTCACTATCAGTGTGTGCTTCAGCTGGATCATGTCACAGCCTTGCTCACCTGTACCAACACTCCTGTAAGTGATTCCTAAAAGTCCTCATGTGCCATGGCTTCTTGTTCCTTTTAAATGCAGATGTGAACTCATGGAAGGGCTGCACATTTCTGAACCAAACTCAGGGAACATCTAACTTGCCTGTTCAGTGATTTCAGTGCTTTTATTCTTTTCCTTAACAGCCTTTATTTTGTTGTGTGTATTTTTACTTTTTTTTTTAAATTTAAACAACACGGGTTTTTTCCACACTCTGTTAAAAGAGGAAGGGAGAAAAGAGCTAATTATATCTGAACTGAAGTGTAACCATGGCCCTATTAAATAGGTAGCAGTTATGGGCTATTGATCGCAGTTCACAGGAAAAGCTTGTCATGTAGTGTCAAGAGGTTAATGTAATTACAAGAGTGGGCAGCAGGATCAGCTGTGTCCTCCAATAGGCGAATAACTAAAAGCTGCTTTAGAGACACATAATGTTGTCAAAGCATAAATAATTCATCCCAGCATTCGAGAAGAAATTACTGCTCTGTTCCAGCGTATTATTCAGCCATTAAAATCCTGCCCTTGTAAAGTCTTTTGATGTAGTCATATTTTCAGTTCTAAGAGCAGTTTTGGAGCATTCAGCTTTTATTAAGCCTTATATTGTGCAGTTTTCAAAGTAGTAAAAAGGATATGAAATAGACTTACAATTTGTTTAATAACTGCATTGCGATTCAGATAAGAGGGAGAGAGCTGTGTGGATTTATGGAGTGCCTGTGCAGCACGAAGAGGAAGCTGTGGTGTGATGTGAAGGAATTTTTAACTCCCCTAAGCTGGACAGAATTAAAGGGGCTTCAGCTCTTTACCAGCATTGATAGCTGCAGCAGCATTCCAGAATTTGGTGACCCATTTCTCAAGAGCCAGCTAAGCAGGAGCCATGAGAAGGATCCTTGTGCCAGGCTATTCTTGACTCCAGCTCTTTGCATGTCCTAATTAAAGTCAATTTGATGTTGAATGGCTTTCAGTCTACATCTGCATCCTGAAATTTTTGTTGGATTCAAGTTGCCCATGTTTGCTGTCAGGGATATGGTGCTGATCTATGCTGAATTACAAGACTATCCTATGTCGTGGCTTCTCCACCAGGTTCTAGGCAGCCCCCAAGCACAGGGAGAGGCTGGTGGAACAGCAGAAGAGACAGAGGAAGGACAAGGTGTCACAAGGGCCTGTGCTCTCCTCAACTCTCCCGTCCTCATATGAAGTTAATGTGATGCCTGGGCAGTTCAGGCAAACCCCACAAAGTGCCCTTCACAACAACTCTCTAATGAAATTCCTAGATAGAATTTGCAAGTAGAACACCTTTTAGGTCTCAGCCCATCTATTCACAAACTTCGGGTTGCTGTGACCACGCACGTAAAGGGAAAAAACCTGTCAAATCTGAATATATAATTCTGATCTCTCTTATTATTTTTTATTTTCATGTTCAAAGAGAAAGTACAATTCCTTGTTTGAGAATAGACTAAACAGCTAAGAGCTTTAAGGAAAAAGAATGCGGCTTAGCAGAGAATACAGGCCATCATTTCAAGCTGACCAAAAGGAAGGTTGCCCTTTCCACACCCTCAAGCTAGCTCTCTCCACCATAATTATTTATCCTGCTCTCCTGCTAGATACTCTTCCTACTCTTCCCCTGCCCACAAAGGTGTCTAGAGCTGGAAAGCCACAGCTGGAGACATGAGCCTTACCCTCACCTCTGCAAGAATGCTGCCAATATCAGGAAGTCTATAGTCAGCTCTCAGATAATGATGGCTGTGCACCACTGTTCACTTCTCATCAAACACAACAGCAGCCTGTATTTGGTATACAATTACAGAAAACAATCATGGGATGAAATATTGCAGCTCTCAGACACTGCAGGGATTGACAGCAATCTGACCAAGAAAGGAATTGAAAATCTAGTTACAAAGTCTGTACAGGAACAAAGGGAAAATAGAACAGAAACTAAAGATAATGCTGAGAAGATCACAACTGAGTGGAGAAAAAGCTGAGAAACAGTTTCAGGGGGAAGGTTCACCAGAAAAGGGAAAAGTACAAAGAAAACACCAAGAGGATGAAAAACTTATCTCTGTTATCTTTTACCTTATGAAAGCCCTTAAAACACCACAAATCTGGCACAGCAGATACTACTCAGGCTTATTTTCAACACGTGAAAACCAGGTGAATTCGTGCCAAAAACTTATATTCTAATTTTAAATCTACTTTTGAACAGAGGATCCCCAAACAGTAGATATTTTGTCAATGCCACCTTAAGAGACCACATTTCTATGACAAAGGGGAGTTCACTCTTATCCAATCATTCCCTTCAACAACAGAAAACGAAACAAATTTTCAGGAAAAAAAATTCAGATCAAGCAAGTTACTCCTTCCCAGGACTGTCCTCATCTTTGAGCCATGTATACACTGCTTTTCTGTGCCTGTTCCCCTGTGCAGTCATGTGCAGATGTGTGCTGGGCTCTGAGGGGAGTTTGTCTTGGCTTTGTGTGGATCTGTACGGTGTTGACAGTGGGATTTTGATGTTCCTTGCATTGTTTCAGTCAGAGCCTGAGGAGCAGAGCCAAGTTTATCCCTAAGGGAAGTGGAATTTAGTATCTTAAATTCAGCATACATGAGTAAGGTAATTAGGAATGTGTCAATATTCTGCATACACAGGTTGCAACTCCACATAGTTAATTAGGAGGCTGAGCTGGAAAGTGCCAAACCAAGTCTGAATAGCAACCTAAAAGCAGCTTTCTGACAGTTCAGTAGTTACAAGGCATGGGAAAAAACTCCACAAAATATGCAAAATAGGAGATTTATGCTGATTTTCTGTCCCTTAGGGTTTGTGTGGCCTGTGGCACCTCTGAATTCTCAGCAGTGGAGCATAGGGACAGCCAAAGGCCAATCCCACGTTGACTCCATCAGGTCAAGGACTGTACTTTTTGTCCTTCCTGTCATTAAATCTCATCATCCCCCATCACCTGGCCTGGTGTACACTTTACAGTAGTGTTCATATCCCTTGAATTTACGCTCTGATAATCCAGGATCAACACCAGTTTCCCAGGCACACCATGCAGTGCAAATGAAATCTGTGCATGGGCTCCTGTGTCTGTGAGCAGGAGCTCAGCTGTCTGCCCTGGCTGTGTGAAAACACAGCACTCATTGCTGGGGCTTGGACACAGACCCAAACTCTTCTCAGGAAACAAGCCAAAAGCTGAAGTTTTCACCTGGCTTGGATTTGAAAATTTTGCAGTTCAGCAGTTTTGAATAGTAGCTGTGAAAAAACACTGACTACTAAGATTAGACAAAGGCTTGTTTGGGAGGTTTTTTAACAATTTTTCCAGAGAGCTAGTTCCACATTTCTGGTTCCTAAAGCAGTCTGACCCCCACTTCTCCCCCAGGGAAGAGCTGGCTGAGCCCAGTTCTTTTGCTGTTAAGAGATTCACCGGGTAACTGAATAAAATAACACACAGGTTACAATCTTTCTTCTTTTGAAGACAATGATAAAACTCCCAGTGGGGCTGGGATTTATCTTGAGGATTACAACTGCTGTGAATCAATCCTCTACCAACTTTAGAGGAGTTGGACCAATTAACACCAGCCAAGGGCTCAGTCCTTTCATTCTACCCAGAAGGCAATAATATCCATTATTGTTTTCCCCAGCCAGGACTCTCTCATTCTTTTTCATCACAATTTCCCCTCTATCTCCCACTTTTTCTCATTTCCCAGTTCTGACACTTGACTTGCAGAGCCCTCTGAACACTTAAAAATATTTATTCTCTAAAAAACAACAGAAAGAAAAATGTTTTGATTTTTGCTTTGTCAGGAATCTGCTTTACTTCTGTCCAATTAAAACAAATATAAAAATAATCTCCTCATCTTCAGCAAGGAAGGATCTGGGGCTTTTAAAATATACAAATCAAGTGAAATAACAGCACAGACTGCCAGCCCCAGATCAGATGTGCATGGAGGGACATATGCAATGCATTACAAACATGCTCTCCTCAGGGCACACCCAGGGATGTCTTGGGCCCATTGTCTGTGTTCTGTACTCCTCAACACACAATAAACTTTACGTTTTTAGATTATCTTTCATTTTGACACTTAGTAAACACAGATATATGATTTTAATTCATCTGAGAAAAGTGAATACCGTTACTTTGTGCCTCCATTTTTCATTGTGACAATTCAAAAAATAAGCAAATTCTCCACTTTGAAAAAAAATTGTAACATGTTTTTTCTATGTTTTTGTGTTAGAAGTTTTTCCTCTGCCTTTTTTCTCCTCCTCTTTCTTGGCCTCCTTTTTGTTTCTCAGCCTGGCTCCAGCTCTGCCCTGGCTGCCTCCTACTTTCAGACCAACTTTTCACAGCCTGGAGACCAGACTGAAGCAGAGACAACCTCCTCACTCATCAGGGCTGCTCAGATTTATACCTGCTTACAATGCTGGGACTGAACTAAAGTGCTGTAAGACAAACTGCACTAACTCTGTGCTATTTCATGCCAGGAAAACTCCAGCTGGCTTCTTAAGCCATCTTTAATGCTGCTTTGCACTCCTAAAAATCCAAGCCTTAGGATATAAATTGGGTTTTTCAATTTTGCATGTTTTTCTTTTAAATCACAGTTTCTCACTGAGAAAGTTTGATTGATTCAGGCAACATAAAGAAAAAAAATTCTATGGAAGTCAGTTGATCAGTCACACACTGAATTTCAAATAGCAATGAATCAAAGGGGACAGTTCATGAGCTGAATGCTTGGCTGTGCTCTTCAGCAAATCCATTAAAACAATATCATTTAGTTTACAAAATGATACATAAACAAAAAGAGCAGCAGCATCAATATCAGATATCATCTCCAAATGAGCACACAGCTGAAAGGCAGCTGCTTTAGCTGGGTTCCACCTCAGCCAAAACCCCAGGATAAAACACTGATGCCAAAGAGGAGAGAAAAAGCTGCAAAATGAAACAAATGAAGCAAGGCAGCTCCAATCCCACCAGTCTGATATTGCCCTTGGTGAATACTGCACTGCAAGTCACTGCATCTACAGGGCGAATGCAGTTCATGCAGTTACCTATCGGAGAGGCACAGGGGATTTTCTGCACAGATTCAGACTTTACAATGAACACAATTTGTTCCCAACTAAGACCTTCAGTTGCTTAATTTAAGATTCCATATGCTGTTCCTGCTGGTAATGAGATATTAAAGATTATGAGATAAACCAATATGGCATTCTGATTCAAAAAGGTAAGCTTATAAGTCCATGGAAATCCCTTTTTAATACAAGCAGAAAGGACTTAGCATTAGTACAAGTTTGTTCAACAATCAATAAAATTAGACCCAATAAGGAAAAGGATGAATGAATAAAAACATTTCCATTCCAGCAAGAAAATAAGAGTTAGAATTACAAAAATCATCCGGTGACTTTTCTCATGCTGGGGAGCTGTTTGTGTTATGTGAACACTTGGAACTGCCTGGGCAGCCCTGTGTGTGTTGACAATACCTCGTAACGCTCCTCAGTCACACAGGGGGGCAAATTCCTCCTCAGGACATGAACCACACACAGCAGAATGAGCCTGGTGTTTGACAAATGCTTTGTTAGAGAGCAAAGGGAGGAAGCATTCCAGTGCCCAGCAGCACATTGTCTTTTTTTCCTCAGTAATTTAAGGAGAGTTGCTTTCCATTTTCTTCCTGAAATGTATCTATATCTGCAGTGGATGCTGCAGTGATGCCCTCTGCTCATGTCATCCTGACATATACAAGCCTTTCTAGTCCTGAGACTGCTGTGGTGGGGCCAGCCAGGAAATCGCAATGGGTCCAGGTCTTGGGAAAAGGGAAACTCCTCACCAGCAGGGATTCGAGAGTAAGGGATGAGGGAGGTTTAATAATAGAAAAGAAAAAGCCAGACATAAATGGGAGCTGAAGAACAGGAAATATTATTAATTTGGGATAAATGTAGCAAGGAAGCAATCAGAAAACCAATAAACCAGGACTTCATCAGGCAAAGCTTGACTTGAAGTCATCTGCATCACAAGTGCATGGAGGGACTGGGGACCCAAGCACAGGTGAAGAAACTCAGTTTTGGCACTGCTGGTAACAGTGTGGGGAGCAATTAACAGTTAATGTAATGAAAACATGCAGGTTTCTGGAGAGAGGAGAATGTCAGGTAAAACCTGCCAAGGGCATCTACCGACTCTGCTGACAGCCCAGCCCAGGCCCTGGCTTTGTCTCTTGCTCTATCTGGTTTCTTTGATCAAGGCAACACAAACCAGAGCTCAGGCTCAGAACTGGCTCTGTGTGCTTTTAGAACACAAACAGATCCTGCTCAGCTTTTCTTCCTCCACTGTGAGTAACAAAAGCTTATTTCAGTTGGCTCAGGGTTTGACAACAATTAACTTTGGAAGGAGGGAATGGAGACCATGTAATTTTTCAACAAACTGCAAAACTGTGAGCCAAGAAAAAATTTGCCCCCACTTTCATTTAAAACACACGTACAGACCCTGCATAATTTCGCAGGTGTTTCTGATTTAAACCACACTTGTTTGTTGTTTGCTGCTTTCCCCCAGCAAATGCCAAACTAAAGGCTTGCTGTGATACAAAACACACCTGCCACAAAAGCACCCCAGCAACAGTTCCCAACATCTGAGCCCAGGAACATCATCCCTTGGGATGGCCCAGGACACACAGGACTCAGGTGCATCCCTAGCTGAGCCTGGGAGCAGAGTGTGGCCAGCAAGGACTTGAGTCATTTTATCTATTAATTCACATGGGAACAGCATTTGCATGTCCTGATACCACAACAGCTCCCAGACCTGCTACCCAGCCCAAAGAGGGGAAAATGGCCCTTTATCCTCAGGGAACTGGCTCCTTGTGAGTTCTTTCTCCCCTTCCAAGCGGCTGCTGGCTGGGAAAACAAGAGCAGGGGAGCAGGGTAATTGTGGCTTGCAATTAAATGGTGCCCAGCAGCTGTGATACACCTTGGATGATTTCCACAGCTGGCAAAGGCTAGATACACATTGACCACTGCTGATTTTTTTACACCTTGAAAAGGGCATGTTAAAGACAACCTGTTGTATTTTCCACAAATGGAAGCAAAAATAATGCAGCTGGAAGTCAGGTTAGCAAAAAGATACAATGTCAGCAGTGTATTTGTCTTTTTCCTTAACCTATTCCTTTCCTTTACTTATTCTCAGGTAAAAAATGCCCCCAGAGAAAGTATTTTACCAACTGAGTTTCTTTCATTTTAATACATCAACAGTCCCACCCCAGCTCTCAAGCCAAGCTCAGGAACAGATTGATGTGGCTTATTTATGATAGGAAGATATTAATTTTTTTATTAAAATACTCCCAAGGAATTTTTTTACTGTTATTAGAAAAACAAAGTTGATCCGGGAATAGATCTGTGCTTTACAGGGAAGCTGATTGCTCCTAGGGACTCTGATTGTGTGTGGTTAAAATTCTCGGGTTCAGAAGCATTTTTTAAAAAGTTCTCAATCAACCCATAAGAGCCTTGGTCCCAACTCATCAGCAGACGTGTCTGAGAGCTGAGGGTGATGACTGAGCCCTGTTCAATGAGGGCTTGTACCTTTATTTGGATCTGAGTCACCTTCTGGCAGGTTGCTCTCTATCATACCAAAGGCATCCCTGTGTATTATGCACATTTGTTGCCAGCTGGAGTTGTCTGACTGTGTTGAAAATAAAAGAATAATGGCATTAATGATTTGTCCTAGAACACATTGCTGGAGAACTCATACTTCAGGACTTGACAGGTTCATTTTCAGTTGTGCGAGTAGAAGTAGCTGTCAGTAAGGTAAAATACCCAGAAAACCCTGACATTGGTGTTACAAAGCCTGCCTGAATTGTGTCCTGAGGGCAGCCCTGGGACAGGTAAGCCCCATGCACAGTGAGCTCACAGCCCCATTCCCTCAGGGCACACCCTGCCTGCTCAGCGTGTCAGGGCAGTGTCCCTCAGCAGGGCAGTTCTGTCACAGGGGAGCTGAGGAGCAGTGCTCAGAGCTGCCCCACCACAGCCAGCCACAACAGAGCTCTTCTCATGCACGTGGGTGTGTAAAAGGCGATCTCACTCACACACAGACACAGGTAGATTTTGTGCTGTTTTGTTGGGGTGAAAGGAGCCTCTTCTTGAAACCTCCTTTGCTAGATGCTAGTAGGCATCTCCTAGGAGCTTTTAAGTGAGAAAAACTCAAACTTTTTTCAAGAGATCCATAAACCTATGCCTTCCACCATTTAACTTTTTACTAAGCAAGAGGAAAAACCCACCCATAATTCCAGCAGAGCTCTTGCACACCCACCTCTATATTTGGCTTAAAACACAGTACTGCTGAAGTCAAACACAGGTTTAACACATCACTTACAAGTTATTCCAAGAATTGAAACACTTTTGTGGACTTCCTTGGGCTTCAGAAAAGCTCCTTCATAGAAATGCCACAGTCAATTAAGAAAGCTAAGAGTAATCAGTCACCCACGGTTGATTGGATTTAGTACTTGGTGAATGCTTTTTTGTTCTTGGATCAACTATACCCACTTTCAAAGCTGATTAAAATTTGTTGATGATCTCTTCCACCTGTTCAGGGTGATAAACTGGCTCCAAAACTAATAATTTCCAAAACTCTACTTAAGTCAAAAGTAGCTCCTAACAGGGTGCCGCCTGGTCTGAATACAAAAGCAGGTGAGATGTGAAGCAGCATCTGTGGAAGTTTACAGACATGACTTTTTGAATCCATGCTAAAGAGAGCAGTGTCTCTGGGCGCGGGAAAAGTGGAGTTGCTGCCTGCAAATGCTCAGCAGCTGCCACTGCTTGGGCTCTCCCCTCTGCCTTCCCCAGAGCCCCCTGCAAGTGCACAGTGTGGGACAGTGTCAGAGTGGGTGAATCTCCAAAACTTGAAACAACACCGCCCTCCTGGTGCTACTGAAAATACAACAGACAGCTTATTCAGGGCTTCTAAGACCCCGAATCCTGCCTCTGCCATCCCCAAGGCTCCAGCAGGCACATAGATGTCCTGCCTCTTCAGCAGCCACATTGGAACACTAAGAAAGTCTGCAAAAATGACGAAAATGGTCTCCAAGGATGTCGTGTTGCAATCCAAACCATTTGGGCAAATAAAACCCATCTGCCATCGTAACATGAACCTGAAAACAGAAGCTGACAAAGCCGGGAGTTGCAGAACTCCACGGAAACCCTCCTGTCTGTTGTTGGATACCATTATTTTGTATTGTTCAACAAGCACTTCAAATATTTGTATGAGTAATGGCCACAAAAAAAATCAACAGACAAAAAGACCAACCTAAATGTGCTATCACTACTTGAGCCACTGCCAAACTGCACTTTAAAATATATTTGCTGGTGAAATATACAAACAAAATTACCTAAGTTTCATGTGGCACATAGATAAGGATTAGATCTTTAAGCTGATGCAAGTCAGGGCACTCCCAGTGAAATCAGTTCATACCACCTGCAGGCTCAGATCAACTCATTTATCCTTATTTCCTTACTTGTCAGTGTCACCTTTCCTAGGCCATTCATTTATGCTGCTTCAATCAACCCAGCAGCCTCTTTAATTGTGGAAGAATATTGACATTCAATTTTAACCTATTTTTTTAGAAGCATTTTTTTCGAACAGAATTTTAACAATTTTCCAAAAAGGTGGAAGTAAATGGTCTTTTATACTTGTCACCCATTGTGAGCCTCCTGGCTGGTCTCAGACACAGGTTAATGTGCTCAGCAGATGAACCAGGCACTCCCTGGGGACTCCTGTGCTGAATTATTATATGTTGAGTTTGCAGGTGATTCCACTGGCACATGGCAGTGAAAGGACACAGGCCTCCACAGCATTCTGAAAGCATGAGGCCAGAACCCTCAAAGGGCTTTTGGATTTAAACCGACTGAAAACTGCCACTTCCAATTCCCACTCCCCTCCTGCTACCTGCATTTCCAGAGCATGAACAATTTGTCCAGCCTCAGCTGCTGGACAGCCCAAACACTGATGATGTTCTTGAGTGAAGGAGCTAATCCCAGCCTTCCAGAGGGCAGGAGCTCAGGGATCATCTCCTGGGGGCCCTGATGCCTTGGACCCTGCTCAGGCCTGAGCAGACCTCAGTGGCTGGTGAGGAGGAGGCAGGACAGGACATTCCTCCATCCCACCATTGTTATGGTGAGGAAGGCCTGACACCGAGCACAGGGGGCAGGAATGAAGAAGAGCCTGCAGGAGCAGGACCTGCCTCAGGCAGCTCGCTCCCAGACTGGCTCAGTGCACGGATTGCAGCAGGCTCAAGGCGGGAGAGGCACCAGGGCAGCACAGCAGGTCCTCTCACACAGCTCTCCAGCCCCTCTGACCTCACCTGGCTTTTTGCTGTGCCAGCCCTTCTGACCTCACCTGGCTTCTTGCTGTGATTGTTGGCTTCTGAGAAGTCCCTCCCCAAGGTGATTAGAGGGGAGTTTTGGTAATTCCATCAGCAGGATGCTTAGTGCAACACTGAAAATCCAAGTGGGAAGCAGGAGTTCATTACCTGAGCTGCTGCAGCCCTTAGCTGAGCAGCATCATTAAAAATTGGGAGTAGGCACTACCCACACCCATAAATGCTTATTGACCCTGGGGGAGGCTGGTTACCTTGTCAGAAATGGGAGGGGAGCTGAGTTCCTCATGATGGCTTTGTTCTGCTGACCAGTGGTTTTTTCATTTTAAAAATAGTCTTCGAAAAATGAAATGTCTCAAAATGCCTCAGCCCATTTAATTAATTACAAGATTTTTTAGAAGAGAGTAATGAGTAAGTTCAAGAGCATTATAAAAACAAGGATTTATATCATCTTTTGTTGGGCTGGTTGAAGGCTAGTAAGCCACAGCAGATTACTGGGATATAATTGCTCCATATACATAAATACATGGATATGTATGAAAGTAAGTTAATGTAGCATATTCCTGTGGCTACTCTCTCCATCCACCCATGGAGAATACATTTTACTGATTGGAATGAAATGCTTTAGGTTTTAATTTTACTTTTAAAAGTCTACATATTCATGTAACTTTCTTGGAGGCTCCTATAAACAAAGAATTATGTTCAGGGCCACTGCCAGAAATAAGATATGTCAGGGGTCTGTAACCCATTCAATAGAAGATCAGTCAATAGCCCAAGGGCACTTCCCTACAAGGGAAAGGGTAAAATAACTGAGGTCAAGGCCTCAAACCCAGCTCTAGTTTTAATCACGTTGCTGATTTAGAGCATAATGTGCTTTTTTTTTTTTGCAATTGTCAAAAAATATTTTGTTTTTCCTGACATGTCTACAGTGGCCCCCATGTCTGTTTTTTGCAGTACGCCATGCTCAGCTCAAGGACAGGGAGGTTCACCATCAATGAAATGCAAATATATAGGCTTTATGTGGAAATAGATTCACTTGCCTCATGTTACTGTATAAATATGTGAAAAGAATGAGGGGCAGGGAGAGAAAAAATGTCTTTCTGAGCAGGAAATCTTTCAGTAAAATCCTTACACATGGAAGTATATTAAACCATTGGGTTAAAAAGTTTCTAGAGGATAATTTCTTAGATTTGGGAGCTAAAAGGGGAAAAGAGCAGAGAATCAGCAAAAGGAGGGGAAGAACCTCAGTGTTTAATCCTCAACGGACATTTTGAAACAATTGTTTCTTAAACAAGATATAAAGGTTCCTCTTTCACCTCACAATGAAGCTAAACAATTTGTGAAACATCTCTGTGCATGTGAAATGGAATCTGTTTCTCCACCCATGACACTTCCTCTCTTAATACCCGACCGGCTGAATCCAGGCACCTCAGGAACACCAGCTGGCTCTGCCTTCCTCACCAAGCTACAGGTGGTGAACTTGCTTTTAAAACACAGGGCTTTTGGGCACCAGAACTGCACAATACTGTTCTGCTCATAGCACTGTTGTCCTTACCAATTAGTTTGGTTCAAATTCTTCTTCAAATAGCTCAAAATCTTAAAGAAAATTCTACAAGGGCCACTGTTGTTTCTTTGCCTCCCATGAATGGTGCAGGTGTAATTTGGGTAGTTAAAAGCCTGTGTATCCCAAACTGAGCAGCAGCCCTGTAGAGGTGATGGCTGAGAGCACTGCACCCTTGGCACCCACAGGAGACAGCCCATGTGCCCATCACACAGCAACATCCTTTACACAACATCCGTGCTCTCGGTTCCTGCCTTGCAGGCTCCTCAGGGAAACTGTCCCTCTCCATTTTCTGCTGCTCCTGACACCTTTCCCCTTCTCCCTCTCTGGCCACGAGTCTCCAACAGGAGCCCACTGACAGTGGCAAATGGAGCCCCTGAGCAGAGCAAGGCAGGCAGTAACTCAGCAGCAAGGCCACGGCTCCACAGGAGAGGTGACACCCTGGCCCAAAGGACACTCTGGTAACTGAAGGATTTCTGCCAAGGGTATCTGACCTCAGGCAAGGTCCAGGCTGGGGAGCAGGGCAGGGACACCACCCCCAGCCAATCCCAGTCATGAATATGAAAAATGATGTCCCTGTAGGTTTTTCTCAGGCACAGTACCCATGGATAGCAGCTGGTGGCCCACATGTATCACTGATATTGTTAACAAGGTGAGCCTGGCTGCAGCACCCTTCCCACATCACAAAGCTCAGGACAGCAGCAAGGAACAGCAATGTGCTTTAAGGTACATGCAGGAGCCACGCAGCTGAAATGAACTCTGGCAGTGCGTTCCTGTGAAATCTGCTGAAGAGAATAAATCCCTCTGGGGCAAACACCAGGACTGTTACCCTGAATTCTCTATCCATATCTGTTGTGGATAAACTCTAAATTAAAAAAACATGCAATAATTAGAAATAATCCATTTCATGTTTGTACAGCAACTACTTTATTATTTTCAAATGCAAATGTTTGCATTGTTTGCTATTTTACAATTTTACAAACTAGGTATAAAAGACCATAAATAAATGACATAAGTTATGTGTACCTAAAATTCACGGAGGGAGAAAAAAAATTACAAATTAAAACAAAATAGAAAAATCTATATATCTAACCCAGAGATCATTCAAATGCACAAACCAACAAATGCTGTTAGAATTTTTCAGTATGAACTAAATTATAATATGCCTCATACATTCTAATTTTAACCACAGTCCTTGCATATTCCAACATACTTGCAGTGATACAAAAAAATAAATGCACTCTCTTTTTTATTTGTCTGATTAGTATTTCAGAATTTTTCTTTTCTGGTTATGAAAATGTCACATAAAAGAAAAATACTGCTTTTTAAGTCCTGTTTACTGGTTACTTACCAGCTTTTTTTTTTTTTTTTTTTTTGTATTTTATACATATATATTTTTAATACATAAGATCCATCACAAAATTAGCACAGCAAGAAACCCGGACAAACATCAACCACTGGTGTGTGAGCAGGACAATTGAACACACTCGTCGTGGGGGACAAGCCGGCGGTGGCCTGTCCCCGAGGGCAGCAGTGCGGTGGCACTCGCCTTCTTCTCACTCCAGCTCTGTCTGGAGCAGCCCATGGGGGCCCAGCCCGTGGTGGGCACAGCCCACGGTGGGCACAGCCCGTGGTGGCGCAGGCTGTGGGGGCACAGGCTGTGGGGGGCTCAGGCCAAGGGGGCACAGCCCACGGTGGGCACAGCCTGTGGTGGCCCAAGCCATGGTGGCACAGCCCATGGAGGACTCAGGACGTGAGGGCACATCCTGTGGTGGCCCAGGCCATGGGGGGCACAGCCTGTGGGGGGCTCAGGCCGTGATGGCACAGCCTGTGGTGGCACAGCACGTGGAGGGCTCAAGCCATGGTGGCACAGCCCATGGAGGACTCAGGACGTGAGGGCACATCCTGTGGTGGCCCAGCCCGTGGTGGCCCAGCCCATGAGGGGCATAGCCTGGTGCCCTGCCATGCCCAGCCTCAGGGGACAGCACAGCTCCCCTCAGCCCCCTGCCAGGCCCTGCTGCTACTCCTCTTTCAGATCAGGCAGAATCACCAGGGAGGGTCAGCGAGGAGGGAAAAGAGGGAACAGGAGCGACCTCAGGACATCATGTCACAGCTCTGGGCAGGGCTGCGCCTCCAGACTGCCCCACATGTGCCAGAGACAGCCCCTGTCCCACAACAGGAACAACCCCTGGGAGCAGAGTGGGAGCATGGCCACCTGCCCCCTGCCAGGTACTCGTGGGTGCAGGCACTCAGCTCCTCTCCAACTGCCTCACGCTGCTCTAGGGTGAATTCTCCAAACACAGAAAGCTCTCCTAGGTAGTGTCAGTACACTGCAGCACTGCTCCCTGGGCTGTGGAAGAAAGAGTGTCTTCAACTGCTCTTCAACTGCACAAGGAACAGGACACACTTCACAACTCTTGCTAACTGTAACATTACAGGTCTCGTTGCATTTTTTGTTCCTTATCTGTGCTGGGAACCAGGGAAGTGTTCTGATTATTACGTTGCACACAGAGCAAGGTGCTTGTGTGAATGGAAGAACTGCATATATTTGTTAGCATTCAACAAGTCTTTAAAATCTTATTTTTGCAGATAAAAAAGGCTACGTAAGAATTCAGCTCAGGATTACCAGGGGATGGAGATGCAGGTGTTGCCTCCACCACCTTGCCACTGAGAAACTGGTTGTTCTTGGTCATGAGAAGGGCACTAGTACGAATAAACACTTAACAAAATCCTTTAGCACCCTTTAGATCCTGCAATCCATTACTCCAAAACTAACCTGAAATTGCCCGTTTCAGGCTGCAGAACTACTCAACAACATTAGTGTGGCAGCTAAAAAATACACTTACAGATACAGAAATTTCAACACTTTTCAATGTGTGTGTTCATTTCAGACATGAGCTATGGGCCTGGTCTGATAGGACAGGGCACTCCTGTGCTTCCAGAGGTGTTTGGGGCACATTCACAGGCAGTTCTACACACGAGGTGACCTGCACGCCAACACACGTACACAAGCACACGTACGCACCTTTCGGAGGAGATAATAATCCATTATCCATTCAAGGAAAAAAAAATATATTTATATCACTGCAATGGCACCTTTAGTGTAAAATGTCACTTTTGCAATGTACACAGGCAGCTCACAGGAACTGGGTTCTTTGCTGTGGCACCTGGCCTGGTGTCCATGGTAAGATGTGTAGTGCTCTGTCACCTTCATTCGTCCGGGATGCAGCGGTGACAGCCAGGGGAACGAGGAGAGACAACAACAAAATATATAAATAAAACCAAAGGTAAGCAGAGAAAGCAGAAGAGGAGAAGAAACAAAATCCAGAAGTCTGTAGGGCTTTGACACAGTACATTCCTCAAGTGACAACTGGGTGCTGAGTCTTAATGAGTTAGTTATCACTCAGTGGAGAAAAACAATGAAGTGGGTGGCCCAGAAAAAAAAAGAGAAAGTAGAAGTCACACTCTCTTCAGGGACCGAGGGCTGCTCAGCATGTGTTTTCCAGAATCAGTGCTGTGGAAGACGCAACTGTGGGTCCAGAAAGCTTCACATCTAGTCTGTGTTCCTCCATGGTCAACGTGATCAACAGGATGGGCTACGAGGCTGTGAAAGCAAAATCCATTTCCCTGCACAAAAAGAGAACCCAAATTAAATTTATTAAACCACACGCACCAACACGAACACCCAGACCTGCCCAAATGGCAGCACTCAAAGGGTGGGAACCCTTTGCCTTCCCTGTCCTTCTTCCTTCCCTCACACTACTTCAAAGTCCCGCTTCCATGGCATACCTTATATAGATATGTCATCAACCAATCTATCTTTCTATCTATATTTACATGGGCCACCTTTTTTTTTTTCCCATCTGTTCTCTTCAAGCTAAAATCACATTCCAGTGGATGCCCCTCACTGGCCATATTTTATCACAGGAAACACAACCACCAGTGGCAGTGCTGAAAACCCAGCATCTGAGCTGCCTTCACAGTTTTCATTCTATAGGGACACAGTTTTCCATTTTGTGTGGAAAATATTGCACTGTTTTGAATTACCACTACTAGACTCCAAGACAGCAATTTTAACAAATTGGCCAGAAAATTGGGTGTATTTTGGTTTTAGATAAAAAGATGATCTCAACAGAACGCAACAGATTTACAGCAAGGAAACTTCAAGTATCTCTGCACTTGAGAGGAAGAAGAATTTTTGCTGCTAAAAGTACAAATGTCAGGTCTTTAAAATGAGTAACTACTTCTTAGGTTGCCTGGCAAAGTGACATTAAAACATGCTGGTTTAAGTAGATTTTTTTAAAGAAATCTTAAATTTCTTGAAATGGAAAAGCTTTTATAAGTAATATTGCAGAACAGTTTATAGTGAGCTGTCATGACTTGACAGGATCCAAATTTAGCATCTCATATTCAGAACAAGTTGTTCTCTGAGAGAGTTGGGAGTGAGGGAGAGTTAGTGGTTAAAATCAGCAAGTGATTGTTAAAAGTGACAAAAAGTGATGTGAGTGACAATACAGTATGTGCGATTTGTCCAACTGAGTGAACTGTTTTGGATTTAGGATAAACTCAATTATTAAGAAAGTTTGACATATAAAGCCACTAAATCATTTCCGAATTTGCTGTCAGGTATGGAGTAGGACCAAAATATTATAGACTAAAGAACCAGTCTGAGTGCCATTAAAGTATAAATCTCACCTTTCTGACATTGTGCCTGCCACATATGAAATGCAATGTCAGTTCTAAAGGACATGTCATGAAAATCCTCCTCCTACTCAGCACAGAGTAAGTGGCCCGTCTTTTTTCTAAGGTCATCTCATCACTTTGGTCCTCAGAAGGACTTTAAAGGAATCTAACTTACATATTCTGTTCAAAAAGAGTAATAAAAGTTTCATGACAAATAAATTCAGGCTCTGTGTTCAGAGCTTTACTGGATAAAACTTCATCCTCTGTGACCTACTGAGGAC
Organism: Sterrhoptilus dennistouni; assembly: GCA_013397095.1. Lineage (NCBI taxonomy): Eukaryota > Metazoa > Chordata > Aves > Passeriformes > Zosteropidae > Sterrhoptilus > Sterrhoptilus dennistouni. Next base: position 208,464 of record VWZU01017254.1, on the reverse strand, counting down.
AACCACATTGCCATACCAGCCTCCTCCACCTAGCAACCCAGGGGATGCTTTCAGTCACTCAACTTCCACCTGTTCCCTAGAGGAGGCAGAGGGCAGCTGTTCCATGCTCCATCTTGTTGGCCATACCTGCAGAGGGGTGTTAGGCCCCAGCTGTGCAGTCTGCACCTGGCCCTCACATGCACAGCTGCCCTGATAATCCCAGATAATGACCCTACAAGGGCTGGTTTCCAAAGTGGATTTTGGTTCTCACAACTGATCCAACAGGATCATGGTGCATGAGCTGTTACACTGCTGCGCTGCACAGAGCTGCCACCATGCCTGACACCCAAACTGCACAAAACCTGCAAGGCTGCATGCAGAGTCCCATTTCTTTCTGCTCCCCTTCCCATAAAACCACTGACACCACAACTGAAATGTGTCTTTCTAAAACCAAAATATTGCTTTTACTGCTGTTCATGAGAGAGCAGGAAAAGTCTTTGGTTCTTCTTGGTGCATTTGAGTATTTGTATTTTACAGTATGGCATCCATTCATGTTGAGTTTTCCCAACCACAGCATAAGGCCATCTCTACTGCTTTCAGTGTGAAATGGGGTCAAGCTCTCAGCACTGAGCTGAGCCTCAAGACACTCCTACACCTTGTCTGCACACCCTACCAGGCAACAGCTTGAAAGCAATTTGAGACAGTGCAATTTTCACTGCCATCAAATAGAGCAAACAATGGGAAAGGCTCAGCAATTAGTCTGGGAAGCCAGCATATATAAACCAGTTAGGAACCCCAAATAACACATACCACAGCAGCTTTTATTTTCCCCCAACAGTGATGAAATCCTAGCACAGCTTACAAAATAAAGCACCATGAACATGTTGGACACTGTAGTTCCACTGACCTTCCGTGAGGCAAAGGGACAAAGTTTCTTGAAAGAGAAAAGAAGTCTGAAAGCTCCACAGCCACGATTGTCACAGATGACTACTGGCAAGATGGTCACAAAAGTCTTTCAATGGTAGGCTTCAGCACGGCACAACAGCCAAGAAACTCCCCAGAAGTCCAGTTTTGCCCAGTAATCCACAAGGTGGGTCACTCCATGTCTCAAGCCCATAAATGGGTAGATCACTAATTGGCAGGCACTGATTAGCCACACGATATTCTCACTGAAGTTTCTGCAAGGTGTTAGTGATGCATCAAGTCTGCAAAGTATATCCTAGGGCAGGTTCTTCATTCCAGTGAAAGATACACAACGGTGGTTTCACCCACAAATAAAACACTATGGTTGTAATCCTACAGGTCACAGGGAGAAGGAAAGTAATGGTGTTGTTTTTTAAGCACAGTATCTGGCAGCAAACATAGCATCAAACTTGAATGTGACTTTATATTTATATAGATACATGTATTTTACATATCATTGATCAACAGAGAAGTATGTTCCAGGAAACAATTTGTTCCAGGTCTGGTTTCAAATGACGGCTTGTCATTTCTGGAGGCCCCCCTCCCAACACACACGCTTGGGTTCCGCAATCTGTACATCAAACAACGCTGCAGATCTTTATTTCGACAGGCGAGGAGACGAAGTAAAAAAAGTGCAGTTCTTCAATTAAAGTGCATGGATGAGGTAAACTAATTTCAAGAGTTTTGAGTTTATTCAGTGCTGGCTCAGACGGGGACCATCCTGCCGTGCATCTGTTGCATTTGGGTGCGCATCGCTTGGACACTGTTCAGGATCTTGTTCTGGTGCGCCAGGGCCGTGATCCCGATCCTGGCCAGGTCCCTGTGGAAAGCAAGACAGGAACAAGGGGCTGAGAACTGTGGATCAGATGCTGGTGCAGAGAAAAATATTAAGAGTCAACCGCAAGCAGCATTAGCAAAAGCAAGGCAGATGTACAGAAATGTTTAATTAAATAAGTGGAGACATTTGTGGAGGCATTTTAAAGTTATCCTCCATCCAAATGAAAGGCATTCCATTCCTTTAATGAGTGTAATGATATGCAGCACAAAGCAAAAGAGGCTGATTAAATCCAGATTTACCAGTTTTTTTGTTATATCGCTGAGTACTTACTCCTGGTTCATATGCACCACAGCCTCTAGGGTGGTATAGCCAGCAGCTGTGAAGTTATCCTTGTATCGCTCCATTTTCATGGCTTGGAGCCAGTCACTGACAGAAACAACCGCTGAGAACTCAGGGGAGCTGGGATCCAGCAGGGCTGTGCTAGGTCTGCATGCCAAACAGTGAAAGGACAGAGAAATAGTGTCAGCTGGATCATGAACCACAAACCAAAGTCTGGTCTCTGCAACAATTAACCTCAATGATGAGGGAAAGCAAGGGCAAGAGGCTGTGCCCAATGAAACTGGTGGTTCTGCACATCATCTCAGATAAGTGCAAGAAACTGAGCAAGATTCAAAATAATGGGCCAATTTTTGCTAAGAATGAATTTGACCTGAGGTTTCTATTTTTGGTTTGAGATCTAATTTGAACCACAATGCAGCTTATGATTTCCATCTCAGATACAAACCAAGTTCATAGAAAAATCTTTTACTCCCCAAAACAAAGAAGATGGTAATGCTGGGAGGCATTTGGCCTGCTGGGTCTGTATCTCACGGGCAGCAATGCCAGACCTTGCCAACCCTGCATGTGTCAGACTTCAGCTCAGCAGCTATAGAAACACTACTGAAGTATGTACAAAGAACTGGGAGCTCACACCCTGCCAGACTGGTTTGGAGGGTAAAACTCAGGGCGGGTTCAGATAACTCCTGTTTCTAGCCAGCTCTGCTCAGTGCATTCAATCAAACTCAGGACAGCAGGGAGTTAATCCCCTCTTTAATCAATCCATTCCTGACCAAGTGTGTGCCAGGAGTGATGGGAATCACACGAGCTTTGATCTTTGTTTGCACTGTGGAATGTGCTTCTCATTTTGCCTTGCACAGTTTTGCCAATAAGTATTTTTACAACATTTTCTTCTCTTATTAATATTGCATTATTTCATATATATCATAAGTCACGGTTTCATTAAAGCACTATAAATTACTGTTATCTATCTAATCAAAACAATTATCATTTAGCAATTTATTTGAAAATGCACATCATCAAAGACTAGGTGTGCAATAGCATGGTTAGGTCTTGCCGGAGGCATTGAGTACATGCTGGTAATACTTGGTTCAAGTCTTTTACTGCATCATCTAACACAAGACCAACGATGGTAACCTATTTATATAGAATTATGCTTTATGTATAAAGTAATATATTAATAATGTTATATGCATATTTGAAATTCCTATTCTGACGGCAAGAAAAATATTTATAAACAGGCATGAACGTGAAATGACCTTGAATAGGCTGCTAACTTACACACACACAGAATGACCTTGAACAGGTTATTAACTATTGGAAGACCTATAAGTTTTCAAAGAGCACCAGAAAATTGAAAAGAAAGCAAAATGGAGGAGTTCATACTGTGATTCTTCAATCAAATTATCACAGCACATCATACTGTGATTCTCACCACGTAAATTATTTAAGCCTCAAGGGAGAATATATTTTTGCCAGGCTCCCAGTGCAATTAGGGCAATCTGGAAGACGTAGTGATAGTGGCCTCATAGGTTAATGATCCCTCTTCTGGTGACATACATTGTAAGCAAGACTCACAAAGAGACAAGTTTAAAAAATGGATGTTGTTCTGTTGGAGGCTGAGCCAGAATCTCTGTTACTCCCTCACTGATTCAAGAAACCTAATTTTGCATTGTCTAATGCATATTTTTGTACCTTCCCTCCTACTAAAAAACATTTTCCTATTATCTTCCTCGTTCAAGTCCTTTTTCCATATTTGCTGTAAGCAAATCTACCTGACACAGCAGAGACATTTGAGAAAAACAGACCAAAGCTGGTAGAGATCAGTAAAGCTCCTATTACCTCACCAGTGTTTCACCAGCTTAAACAAACTGCTGATCTGTCTCAACAGATATATTTTGGTTTTACCCTACAACTCTGGGAGTTTCCTTCCTGCTGTACTCCTCTTGCACGTACCAGGTACACCATGCTTAGCAAACAAAACAAACGTAATGCAGGATTGGTGGAGACATGAAACTGGCTTTCCACAAAATTAAATTCAAATTCACATAAAAATTAATCCACACCTTCCCAATGCCCGCGAGGCATTGGCTGTAATGCTGTAACGCTCATTTGCAAATCCTACACAAACCTAGGGTTTATAAAAGTTGATGATGTGCTTTTCCTGCAGAAAACCACATCACTCCTGTTAGCTGCACTGACTGAGGCGACCCTACCCACTCAAGCCCTTTCACCAGGGGGGAGAAGGGGAAAGAAGCAGCAAACTTTGCCTCTCGACAGAGCTTGCCTGCGTCAGGACGTGCTTAAGGCTGTGCTGGAAACCTGCTCAGCGTTGGTGTGATCCAGCAGCAGCTCTGCGCACTCCCTTTCCTGCTGGCAGGGCTGGGAAGCCTGGGTGCCCTGAGGGAGCCAGCAGAGCCCTGTGCTCACCTGTGCTGAGCTGTAGCTGCTGTGCAGGCTGGCCCTGCAGAGCTGTGTGTCACCACGCACTCAGTGTCACCATGCACTCAGTGTGCCGCCTGCATTCACCGTGCCACCTGAATTCAGTGTGCCACCTTGCATTCAGTGTGCCACCCTGCACTGTCTGTGCCACTGGCACTCAGTGCATCACCTGCACTCAGTGTGCCACCTTGCTCTCCCTCTGTGTCACCTCCACTCAGTGTGCCCCCTTTCACTCACTGTGCCCCCTACACTCTGCCTGTCACCTCCCCTGCACTCCCTGTCACCATGGCAGAGCAGGGCTGACCTGGAGCTCTCACTGCCTGTCCTCTTGAGGCTGTTGGGGTTGCGGATGAGCTTGTCCAGCATGTTGACGATCTGTCCAAACTTGGGGCGGTCGCTGCGCTCCTTCTGCCAGCAGTCCAGCATCAGCTGGTGCAGGGCGATGGGGCAGTCCATGGGCGGGGGCAGCCGGTACCCCTCCTCGATGGCTTTGATCACCTGCAAATGGCACAGTCAGAGAACGTCAGACACTGCTCAGTCTACCAGCTGAGTACCATTTATCCTAGGGCCATCCACACTACGGTGACAAGTCCCCAGTTAAGTGATACAACACAGAAAATTGCACTCGGACTCAGGCAGCTGGTGGTCTCAGAACTGTCATTTCTCCTCAGCAATTCAAAACTAAAAGGGTACAGCACCCAGAGCAGACATCAGGCAGGGCAATTTGTCACAGAAAAGCACATGAGATACAGGGATGACAGAAAAGGCCTGGTTAGAAATAAGGAACTAGCCTCACTGGACAGAGGGCTGGAGAAGCAAGAGCTCTACAGCAAGTCTTTACTGTCAGTCAGTTTTGGGTGCACTATGTTGAGACTGTATTTTTCCCATCATTTTTAAGGTACAGCAGATGACTCCCTCCCCCTGTCCTCCTGGGCCAGCTCATCTCTGTCAGTAATAGAGGCCTTGCAGGGAACCTGTTCTCTTACTGCTGTATCCTCTGAGCCAAGAAACGCAGAGATGGGAACCCTTTTGTGCAGCTTTACAAAAGTCTAACACATCTTAAGTATGTATTTCGTATTTAACAGAACCCAGAGAAACTCAGACTGAAATCACTTCAAACCCTCTAAAAAGCACTCCAGAGGCTCTAATGGCCTCTTAGCTCTCTCAGGAGAATGGGACACGACCAGAACTCAATTCTGACATGACAGGGACATGACCCAGGAGCCTTCAGATCTGAATTAATCGATATGACACTGCTGGCAGGACTCACCATGAGACTAAAGACCAGGAGTGCTCAGAGACTGAGTTGCACTAAATTCCCTCCTTCTGGACTTGTCCAATTAGTGGCTAAAATCCACTGGGAGGACAAGGTGAGGGATATACTTGCATTATTAGCAGCTATTCAGTGACCACAAACAAAGTGGCTCTCACTCCTCCAGAAAGAATGAAGATCCTTTTGATTTCTCTTGATTCAACAGACACTGAGTATAATTTGAAACCCATTTCTGCTTTGTTGTGAGAAGCACTGCTCTTGCCATCATTAAGGAGGCAAAAAGGCATGTCTATGCTAGAGACTGTAAAGAGTGTGCAGAGACAGTAATATTGGCTTTCCCTGTCTTGTTCAAGCCAGCTTTTCAACACAATCTGGCAGTGCAGTCGCAGTGAACACCAGCCTAACATAAACAGCTCTAATAAAAACAGCTGTTTGTTGCAGTGAGCTCCACTGTGCTGTGGAGACATGCCTGATATAACCAACACACATCTGGTGTTTTATTTTCTTGCTAAGTCTTGATGACTTCCTGTTAGCAAAAGGAAGGCAAGATTGGGTGCCAGAAGAGACATTTCACATCAGAAGGAAATTAAAATTATATCCCCCATTTAGATTAAATGCCATCCGCATCTAGACACTCTTTGAAAACGTTCAGCTCTACAGAAGAAAGCAGATGACTTGTAAAATGCCTTAACCACTCCCATGGCTGTATATTCAGATTACCATTTTCTTCTTCCTTTATTTGCTTGTAAATCCCCTGGGAAAAGAATTACAGATAATCTAGGACTCATTTTCACTGGAATTTTTTTTTTTCATTTAATAAAAATTCTATTAGCAAAGGCTCTTATTAGCATTATTATTAAATACTCTTCTGGAACAGCAGCCATTGTGCACAGTCCCTCTTGGAACACACTGAAGTAGTTCAGATGGTATGGTTAAACAGGACATGCATAATTTAAGAATGGTCATTTACAAAAGCTGCTTTTTAATGCCCTCAGGGGACAGTTATGCCATTGTCACAAGGATGCTCTGACTGATAATCAGAACTGGATATCCTAGGTGTTGATTTAAATATCCTACAAGAAATGAAATCTACTGGAAGAGTTATAATCACAGTGGAGCTTCAAGAATTAACTACCAATAGGAAGCCAAATAAAATTCAAGTATTTTTTCTCTAAAAGACATTCAGTAAACTCAAGATATAACATGAACATTCAAATCTTCCTTCTCTTGAAAGTATTACAATTTGACAGTTTAAATATATTAGTTTCCCGTTCCTCCATTTTTCTTTAATTGCTATTATTTTTTAATTTAAAAGACCAAACCAAATAAACTCTACGCAAAAGGTATAGAGCCCAAGTTGAGAATCCCCTATTCTATGACCTTGGACAAAGCTTGAAGTACTCAGGGAACTTCAGTTCCAGAGTAACAGTTCCTGAGAAACAGGAATCTACCACCCGTGATACCCTTTAAAAAGCCTGGAAAAAAACACCTCATAGCCATATAGCAATTGCCACAGACACACATCAGCAGACACTAAGGACAGAGACGAAGTCATGGGGAGGGAAAGGGAGGGAAAGTGCAGGAGACTCACATCTTGGTTGGACATGTCCCAGTAGGGCCTCTCCCCGTAGGACATGACCTCCCACATGACGATGCCATAGCTCCAGACGTCGCTGGCCGAGGTGAACTTGCGGTAGGCGATGGCCTCGGGAGCCGTCCACCTGATGGGGATCTTCCCCCCCTGCCACCAAGACACAGAACCACAGCCCATGAGTCACTGATGCAGCAGGGAGTGTGTGTGCCTGACACTGCTCTACATATCCAAAACACAAAATGCCTTTTTGTGTACAGCTCCAGAACCCTCCTTAAAAATGCATCCACTTTCTCTCCCACTTGCCATAAAGCTGTCAGATCCAACCAGGAGGCAATGCTGCCCATCTGTTTTCTTTAGTCGTGAGGAGGCAAACCAGTAAATTGTTAAATGTATTTTTATCAGCCCTCCAAGAGATCTCTGCTTAGGGCTACGCTGAAGCCTGAGAACAAGCCAGGGGTTTTACAAAGTATATATTAGAGATTTAGTTGACAAAACAAATAAGTACATGCTGTTAATTACTATTTCCTTACTTGCCTGTCTGACCTGTTTGGCCTGTTTCAGAAAAATGGGATTACAAACATTTTGCTTTTCAAAAAGGTAAAATAAAGACAGGATAAAATGGGAAGATGTAGGAATACAGTAGTGTTTCCCATGGGCAATATCCCAACTTCTACCAGAGATGTGAGAGGACAAGCAAGCCCCTGGGCTCTCCCAGACCATGGGGGAGGAGTTCAACACCAAAGCAGGGTACAAGGCTACTTTTGATACCTGCTGGAGAAAGCTGCCTCTTCTTACAATATTTCTCTTTAAACAAATAAAAACACTTGGCCAACTGATTTGGGCCACTAAGGCCCAGTATTTAAAAAGGAACTCACTCCATCCTGTTTATCTGATTTTGCCTTAGCTGAGTGATCCCAGGCCAGAGATTTCGCCTTTTGTTTATGCTAATATGCAAGGTGTTTTTAATTGAGCTTTTGGTTTCCTGCAGTTCCATCTGGGGAATGACTTAAGCTGAACAAAGGTTTTCAGGGTTTTTTTCATTTGCTTTTATGCTTTTTTGATTAAGTTTATTTTGGTAGGTTTTTCCCCCAGCCATCTCCTAGATAGCTTTTATCCATAACTGAGTGCGGTGTGTGCATACTTAATAGTATATTGTTCTTCTATATCTCTCAAGTGTTTAATATGGACTGGTTCCAAAGCCAAGGGAAATCAAAAGGGGTCCTTCTTCTCCTAGCTGCTTCATCCTTTGCACCAGGCCCTTTATGAATCAGGTTGTGGCAATATGTGCCTTGGTGACTACAAGATGCTCTCGCTTTAATGAGTTATTAACAGGAGCAGAAGGCATTATTCTCTTAAAAAATGTTGCTTTAAAATTTGCACTCAACTGCAGCCTCTCTGCTTATGCAAAAGCTTTATTCCTCCTTTCAGACACAAATGCATCAACATTGTTTATACATGGTTGTCATTCTAAAATTGTCAATAAGTGCTTTATATTTAGCTGCTTGAGCACAGTGCAGTTAATCCAAATACTCCTGATCCTTCATTACTGATACCAAATGAAGACAATGACTGTAAAGCAAATGTCATTGACTCTCTCCTGAGAGCAAACAATACCATATCTCCACTTGCTAAATTCAAAGAGAAGCTTTTCAGTCATTTCTGTCTTGCCCTTGTGTGCTTGTCTAAACTCTAATTTCCCTGAATACAGCTTTTCAGACCTTTGCTTCTGCTTCTTCCACTTGACACCCTTATGAGTGAGAGATACCAAGGCTGGCCAGCATTTAATACTACAGGAGTCTATCCTCCCCTGTAATGAGCTGTGAATCCATTAAAGGATGAGTGTTGGGATTAAACAGCAAGTTCTGAATGCTGCAAACAAACTCAGCACTAGGGAGAACAGATGGAGAATGGCAGATATTTAAAAACGAAGAAAATAAGCAATTAAAAAAGGAGACTTTATAAACCGATGTTTTTCTCTTTACATGCATGTAGATATCAGAGATATTGGTACAAAGGCTGGTAATGGCTGGGATGTTGTTTTGTGGCCAGAATACTTGCATTAGCCCTATTCCATGTGCAGCATATTAAAATAGCTTTAGCAAAATTACCTAACAGTGGGATGCTGAAATATAGATAAAATGGGAAAGAAACATAAAATAGAGAATACAGGCCTAGCACTTTTCCCAGCTCAAATCATTTAGGTCAAATTTATGACTGGCTTTGTGATGGGCAGAAGTGGATGCTTTTTTTTTTTTTTTTTTTTTTTTTTTTTTTTTTTTTTTTTTTTTTTTTTTTTTTGTGGTGTATCTACACCTGCTGTATCAAGCATGAGTAGGACCAGCGACTTGCAAACCACGTTTGTACATATCAGAAGGAACAGAAGTCTAGGCTCTAATTTCTGGCATCCAATTCCTGTCACATGCTGTATCATGATGAAGGAACAAGAGGAATAAATGGGTCACATCCTCAGAAAAGAAATACTGCTGTGGCCACTGCTGTAGCAGCAACAGTACATCAATTTATAGGAGCTGTGGAGCCTGGGCCAATGTTTACTTTTAGGTTGTGATTTGAGGTTTTCACTTGTGACTGAGACTATTTTAAAACAAACCACTGTCACTTCCCACGCAGTCAGACAAAACCAACAGGCAGGCACGACAACATGGCCACTTTCCTTCCCTCCTTACCCGTGTGGTGTAAGCTGCCTCAGGGTCATCCTCCAGCACCCGGGACATGCCAAAATCAGACACTTTGCAGACCAGGTTGCTGTTGACCAGAATGTTGCGGGCAGCGAGATCCCGGTGCACGTAGCTCATGTCAGACAGGTACTTCATCCCTGAGCCAATGCCACGGAGCATCCCCACCAGCTGGATCACTGTGAACCTGCCATCATTCTTCTGCATGTGAGGAGAGGAGCAAAATCACAGAGCATTAAGCTAAAAGCTACATTATTGCCACTGCTGAAATTGGCAAGGAGCAGAGCTACAGATTGCCATTTCCTCTCAAATAAAATGCAATGTTGTTTCCTCACTCTGCTCACCAGTGTCTATAAGTCACCAGTAAAGCAAAAACCCAGAGGTTCTGTCACAGCTTTCAGTGATGCAGTATCCCATTTGAAATGAATCTGACTTTAATGAGTCTACAGCACTGCAATGCTTTCCAAAATGGAGCAAGTCAGAACTGTTCACATTCAACATGGATTATTTAAGATCCTGCTATTTTTAAAATAATTTATTTTATATTCTTCCATGTTATATTTATTCTGGTTTTTGAGAGAAGCAACACCAGAAAACAGAATTTCCCAAGTGCAAACGTAATTTCTTTAAAACTGTGCAAGTTTCAGTATCTTTCTGAAAATAAATTGAAAAAAGAAATAAAGAAAGAAAACTAGAAAATATTTCCCAGTATGAAATCTCCTTAGCTTTTGAAGAAATCACCTACCCTGAGGAAGGCATCCAAGGAGCCATTCTCCATGTACTCAGTTATGATCATTACTGGTTTACCTAGAGTGCACAGAAAGAAAAACACAATTCCTTGATGAACACCAATGTTAATGGGATAAAAATGGCTTGCACATGATTTTACTGCCAAGACACCTGGCTTACACAATCTAATTTAATTTGAAAAGCACCGAGCTTATGCCTCAGCTGTGGGGAGCAAGAGATGAAATATTATAGGACAGAAACATTTAAAGGGTCCATCTGGAAGGTTAACCCTTTGGTTGACTCATTGACATGGTCTTTAACTAAAGTGGCTCCTGTTCTCTAAGGAATATGTGAATTGATAATTGAGAACTAAGAAACAAAGATCTGTCCAAACCCGACAAAAATCTTTAGTGTAATAAATTGCTCACAGAGAGAGAAAATGGAATTTGTGAATGCTTTGGTCTCTCTGTCTTTTTCGAAAGATCAATGTTTTAGGCAAGTTGGAAGCTGCCAGGAGCTACAAGGTATTCCAAGACAACTGGATTCAACAATGAAAAATACAGGCTCTTCCTCTTAACCTTGTCTGTCCCGAATTTGTATTCTGTGTCTCTCATTATTTATAAATGAGCCAAAGTTATATGTCTCCTGAAGTCAGCCAGGGATTCAGTATCTTGTGTCACATTTGGGGCACAGAGCTCAGCAGCACCCAACTCCCCATGCTGCAACAGGGGCCAAGCTGGGAAACAGGAGGAAAATTGCAATGTTACTGACAGGGGGATGCTTTCTAGCACTCTCCTGCCTGAAACAAGAGCAAATACACAAACAAGGCTTGATGTTGTCTTTAGGAGTTTTAGAAAGGTCACACAGTGCCAAAACTGAGAACATTTAGGCACATACAAGGAACACTAATTATTTCATGGAGTTAAATCCTACTGCATATTTGACACACAGGTATTTGTAGAAATAGGTCTGATAAGAACGTCAAAAGAACAATGGCAGAAGTACAGAACTAATTCACCAAAGGCTGAATGGCAAAAGCCCAGTCCCAAGATAAGCACTGTTAACATAAGCACCTGACAATCAGTGCTGTCTGGCATGGCAAACCTTCCTCTCTCTTATGCTTTACCTATAGGAACGATATAGTTTTCTTTCTAAATAAAAAACAGTGTCCCAGAGAAACTCAGCTTTTACCTCCTGGAGCAGGTCTGAATAAGGGACCATTACAGGGAAAGAAGGCTTCAAAGGCCAGGTCACCTAGACTGTAGATAGCTCAACTGCATCTTGGTATGGGAGGTATCAGAACTACTTAATTTTTACTTGCTTCTATCACCAGCTAGGAACTGCTCCAGAACAACCATCTCTAAATATTACCCTACCGTGAAATGTTGCAGCATTTAAAGTTCCCCTAATAGTTTCTACCTCAGTGCATCTTTCACCAAGATTCCTTTCTCTTCATTTGTCATGGATTTCTGGTTCTGAAGTAACCTTTTTTTAATGAGAAAACCATATGCTAGAAGGAACATTTACCACATTTCACTTAGGCCAATATCTCTGTGTGATACATAACTTGTTTCACTCATCATTACTTATTTCACCTTTCTGGTCTCAACCTATCTTTTACAGACCTTTTAGTACTCCTGCTTTTGCTTCCCTTTTCTGCTGGTATCCAAATTCTTACTGCTTTGGTCTCATGCAAGCTGGCATGCCTGTGAAATGCCACTACTGAATGCTGCAGAGGAGCAATGGTATTGCATAAAGCAAACTGCTCTGGATGAAGGGCTGAGTGACCTTGGCTGAGCACATCCTTAAGTAAAAGGGCGTGATAAAACATCATCCTTCCTCTAATTCACCTTTGAAAGCATTCTGTGGTAGAAAGAGGAAAAACTTCAACCAAATCTGGATATGGCACTGATTCATTTATACTTTGCAACTGTGACAGCAACCCTTCCACTGAACAAATACAGCTAAATGAGTATTAATTAACCTTCTTCAATCAAAAGATACTGTGTCAACGTAGAAGGGAAGAAAGGAAGACTCTTTCAGTGCATTAACATGTAATTTCATTACTCAGGCACTTCTTCAGCAGGGGAGGGGGGATAGAGAGAGGAGGGAGAAGTTACCATCAGCGAGTCAATTATTAAAGTACTTGACTAGCAGCCAATAATTTATTCATGGTTTTTTGCTGCCTCTCTCAACCCCCATCTATACCAGTATTTATCTCACATTTTAATTTCCAGTTTATTAAATGCATTCATTTATCACAGCATTCAGGAAACCCGTGGAGAAATGGAGATAAATGTGTTCTCAAGTAGCCCTGTTTCCCCAGGAGCGCAGCACAGAGGTAACGGAGCTGGGCTGCTGCTGGAGCATCACTTACTGGAAGCCAGGAATGGAGCACTCCCAGGTCACGCTGCCACCTCCTCGGTGAAAATTCCCCATCATTTTAATTCACTGACAACTGCATTATGCAAATGAGGACGGTCATTTATAACTGCTGGAGCTGTAGCAGCTCAGGGGCTTCCAGCCTCAGTGGGATTTCAACACAAAGATCCCCCTGTTGTCTTTCTTTTACTGAGGTGCTGAAAGAATCACTGTCTGAGGCAAACACTGTGGCCTGATCACAACCCTCCTGCCCTTTGTTATATCAGTCACAGAGAGAGACACTCAGACTTTCCAAATTTAAACAGAGTACTGTATTTTAATTTTAGTTTTGAGGGAGGCTCTCAGTAAAGGATGGCCAAAATTAGTCCAAACTGCTCTTTGCCTTTAAAAGCAAACTGCCACACAATGTATGAGCCATTTTCAACTGCTGAGAGAAGTCAGACCAGGAGACAGCAACACAAATGAGCAGGGGTAAGATTTCCAGAAACAAAAGTGACAGAGTAAGTATCAGCTCTCACTGACATTCAGGAGGGACAGAGTTTTACAGTGGAACTGATGGTTTTGATAACCCTTTATGAGAGGTACTTTGTTCTTCTAGTGATATTTTACTTTTTAACTTTTCATCCATCTCAAATTTTAATTGCTCCCACTATTAATACCCTGTATTAATGTTGCTCATTCTGCAGAAGGTGAGCTTCACGAAGTCCACTCTGAGAGCAGCTCACAAGACCACTGCCTGCTTTCCATGGTACCCTAAGCATGAAACCCAACATCCAAAGGGTCTTTTAGGATTAACAATCAGAGCCAGGCTTTGCCACCACAGCAGTTGGAGCAGAGACAATACCCACACCATGGCATGGCACCTTATCAGGTCACACCCAAGCACTGCTGCCTCACAGGTGCATTTTCAGCTCTAGCCTAGACAGCACCCAGCAAGCATTGTCACTCTCTAAAGCACAGGGAACACTGTCAGACTTAAACCCAAACCAAGCAAACAAAAAGATTGTCTAGGTAAATTCTGCAGAGTGAAACTAGCATACCTGCAAATCAGAGAAAACAAATAAGCAACTTTCTCACTAAAATAGCCTGCTTCATTTCAAAGGCTTGCTCTTTACATCTGTGCTTTGTACTTTAAGCATGACTGTGTAGTTTTGTTTTGGTATTTTTCCCCCATCATTTTGAATTCTTTGCTCACCATCTGCTTTTGCCTATCCTGTAACAATCATCTCAGTCTAGCAAAGATGTGAAAGATGCCTGCTTGGCATAGCAAGAAGGGATAAAAAAAAAAGCCAACCCCTGCAGTATTAATTCCCTCTACAAAATCCTGTACAAGCTGCCTACAGATAGAGTATCAGTTGAAACTGTAAACCCATTTATAGCTGACAACAAGATTAATGACTTGTCCTGCACTGATTTCCTCCTATTAGCTATCAGTGGATCTGTTCCATCTGTCATTTTACAGGGAAGAGGGTAAGAAGGAAAAAAACCAGCCAGCACACACCACACAGACTTAATTTCTCAGTGACTTCCAAATGGGACTTGTCATGAAAATGACCTACTTACATTTAGTAACGACACCTTCCAAGTGGATGATATTGGGGTGGTCAAATTGTCCCATGATACTGGCCTCACTCAGAAAGTCTCTCCTTTGTTTATCAGTGTAACCAGCTTTTAGAGTCTTGATAGCAACACAGATTTCTCTTTTTCCTGGCACTTTGAGACGTCCACTGCACACTTCACCAAACTCCCCTTGGAGAAAAAGGCACAAGAATCCATGGTCACGAGCCTGAAGCATGAACTTGTGTTGTCAAACTGTTATGTCAGTACATTTGGGAGAACTGCCATACAAAAATCATAGGATCACACGTTCCCTAAAAGCAAATTTAAAAGTGTATTTACAGAAAAAAATGCAAAAGTTCTGGCACTTACCCACACCAATAACTTTTTCAATCTTTATGCAGGAGGCATCGATTTCTTTGGCAAATTCCCTCACAGCTTGGTTTGGATCTTCATATGTAAAAGGATCCACATATGTTCTAACACCTGCAAGGCAGAAATGTTTTATTTGAAGTCACTGATCTACATGCTGCTGAACACAGAACATATGAGACTGAAGCCTTAATGATATACAACAGCAAAGAGAGTGTACAATAAAAATGTACTGTAAGCCAGGAATGACTTAAGTATTTTTCCCCCCAGTGCAATATTTTAAAGTGTAAACATTTAATATTTCCCAATACTGATGTAAGGAATCAGGCTTTTGCCAAATAATGAGCCTCACAATCACTGCCATCAATAGCACTGCCTGTCATGGACCTGTGAGACTAAACCAAATCCCTTTTTTCTATGGGAACCAGGAAATTCTGAGCTCAGGTCCTGGGTTTGGTACATGGAAGTAGCAATAGGATTCACTGCTGGAAAAAAGGCAGCAAAGTTCACATTCCCTTTCCTGCAGGAATGCCTCTGGCCCGTTCAGAAACTGTTTTAGCAGAGTGTTGTGGGGGAAAATCCTGCCTAGAAGTCAAGTGGCTAAGAACAGGTGTCTTTCAATGGCAAGGAACGATGGAAAAAATTGATAAACCCTTCTGCTGTCTGTACCCCCAAAACATTTTACCACATACTTCTATTTTCCCTGTTATTATAGTAAATAAATTTCAAAGCAAGATATTTGCAAGAGGGGAAACCAGAAACCAATTTGCCTCAAGAGGAATGCAATCCCTTATTTCCCAAGCACCAGAACATGAGCCATGTTTTACAACCCAAACCAAAACTCCCTAGCACCAGGGCCTTTTACCTTGGTTCAAGTGTTTCTCCTCATCTGCCTCTTGCTTTGCCTTGCTGTACTTACTGCGCCTGTCAGAACAAAACACCAGCGTGAGCTCAAAATCAGGATCTCACTCCAAAACAAGCTCGGTCGTCCTGACCTGCAGAGACTTGAGCTGCCACAGTCATGACACTGCACACAGCCAGGGCAGGAGGATCCTCACACTCCTCCACCTGTTACCGGCATCAGCAGAGCATCAAAGGAAACACAAACCTATTTGTATCTCAGCATTTAAAGAAAGAAACATAAGTTCATGCTTCGGCTACTTTTTCTTTAAACTTACTTTTGCAATTGAGGGGCCAAATTGCTTTTTAGCCCTACCACATAGGGATTTAAATACTACAACGGAGGTGTTTTTGATTGACTTTCAAACATCATTAGCCAAACACTAACGTCAATACACTTATTTAACTGCAAATTTAAAACTGGAAACAAGTCTCTTAACACAGAAATCAGAATCTCAGCAGAAAAAAAAAAAAGAAAAACCACCAACCCTGACCATCAAAAATTAGGATTCCAAGGATTTTGCTTATTCTTTTAATCACTGCTTAATTGAAGGGGCTGAAGAACTCCTGATGGCAGAGTTCTTCTACTAACCCTGTGAGCTGGAGGCAATACCATAGCAGTGTGTTAATGCTATAGATTACTACTTCTACACCAACACCTGTGATACTGTAATCTAGTTATGTATTTAATTAGTTCAGCTTTCAGCTTCAATGGACAAGGAGCACTACGGAAAGCTAACACAAGAAGTTAGTCCATTAGGGAGGATATTTAGGAGTCTGCTCAGCCAAACATGTAGGAATTTGAAGTTGCCCAGCATCCAGTGGTGTGTAGATGCAGAGAAATGATTTGGGCTTTTACCCATCCACCCTTGAATGTTCAGGATGAAGCACAGAACAGACACTGCCGAAGAGATGGGCTCACTGCTGCTTACTCTAAGTTTGCCTGTGCCTGGGGAATCCAAGTTTCCCAGTCAGAGCCAGGAAAGCTGACTGGCAAGAGGCTGGGCTGGAGAAAAGAGAGGAGGCACAAATGGAGAACAGGAGGGGAGACTGACACTGCCAGCAATGTGCAGCTGCTGCCTGGAGTGGGGCAGGGGACAACAGGGTGACACTGGGGTAATTAACAGGCTGAAATGGTGAATAAGGAGAAGAGGAAAATGGGAGCAGGTACAACAAAACCCTGTAAGATGTGAGTTAAAAGGGGTAAAAAAACTCAGAGATGACAGGAAGAAAGAACATAATTGAGAGCTTCACTTGCAGCAAACCTCCCTGAGTCTTACCATACCTCTCCTGTCAGCAAAACCCCTTTGCCCCTTAGCAAAAAGCATCTCACTTCCCACTCTGCACCTGCCCTGTGGGGAATGGCAGCTTCCCACTGCTGTCAGCTGGGAGGGCATCTCCCAGCCTTTGCAGTCCTTGTGCTGGGTCATACAACACACTGTGACAATAATAAAAAATTATATAAATTAATTCTGAAATAGAAGAAAAAAATCTTGTTTGACATGTGAAAACAACCTGATCTTTGAACCAAGTGTCACAGCTCCCAACACCAACAGGACTTGGACTCAGACAGAAAAAGCAGGTACACATCCAACCATAGACCACTGGGAGCTTCTTTTCCTGACACAAGTAATGGAAACACAAGTGGCTCCAATCACAAGAGAAGCATTACTAAAACCCACACTGGATCCAAACATCCATTTAAACAGTTTATTTGCCCCAGAACTTACAGCACTGGTATAACAGAGCTGACTGAAATAATGGGATGATGTTTTGCTCCCAGCTACTGAACTGAAGAACGAAGAGGCAGCACAAATCTCACCCAAGGCCACAAAAGACCCAGCCAGCTAAAAGGACTGCAGAGATGGTTTCAGGTATTATACAACTTCTCTCAGAAGAAAGAGAGAAAGGGGAAAAGAAGATTCTGCATTTTAATCAGGATCCTTCAAATTAATTTTATTAATGTTCAGGCACAGATGGGAAATACAAAATGCAAACAGGCTTTGCATGAAAGCATTTTAAGTATGAAAAAAAATTCTCTTTATCTTATTTTTAAAAAGTACAAGTACCCTCACAACAGATTAAAAAATAACCTTCCCCCACTAAAACTCAAAGACAGCAAAAAGCAAAGGGAAACAAAAGGATTACTGTTCAAGCAATGTAATTGTAGCTTATTAAGTTTAAATAATACCTTCTAAACTAACTACCTACTTCCACCTCTCACCGTGTCACCTGTTGACCCCTTCTGCCTGGCTTTGGGCAGGACACTGCTGTGTGCCATTGTCCGGGAGAGCAGCCCTGGAGCCCCACGCCACGGGGCACAGGGGCTGGGGCTGCCTCTGGGGCAGCTCACCTGAGTGTCAGAAGGGAGCCTTTGTCACAGGCTGAATCCCCTAATTACAGGGATTTTGGCAGTGGTGATTAAGTAGTGGGCATTGAGGAAAAGAACACAGAGGCTTTCAGGAACTGCAGGGGTCAGAGACAGGCAGAGCTACAGGTGGGGCTGGTGATGAAGAGGAGTTAACAGCAGGGGGAATTAGCAGGCACTGAGGTGAAACAGCAGGACCTGGTTGCCATGCCCCTGCTCCCACCTCCTCCTTTCCACACACAGAGGGGCTGGGGGGGCTCAGGCACCAGACTGGCAGAGCACCTGCTCCAACAACACCGGCAAAAGGTGAGCAAACGTGTCAGCAAAGGTAAGTCAATCTATTGGCTGGAACAATTTCTGAGAGAAACCTAGAGATGACCAGATGACTTGGTCAGACACCATCTTACTCCACACCAGCCCTTTAAAAAGGTGTCTCTCTCTGTTTCACACTTCCCCAAATCCTTTACAACTCATTTTGAGATGCTGCAATTTCCCTCAGCATTGCTACAGAGCAGGGTTTGGGAACATCTACAGCATGTCCTGCCCATGCTCCATGGATGTCCCCATCCAAACCTCAGGAAGTTTAAATTAACATTAGGCAGATTGGTTCTGGTGTCGCAGGACAGAGCCAAACAGCTTGAGCTGCCTCAAGGCAAAGTCCTTCGACTAATTCTGCTGTAAAGATGAATTCTGGGATTTGAACAATGTCTTGAAAAAAGCGTGAGGCCAAATTAGCAGTAATAACCCAGTGTTCAAAAGTGGGCACCCACAGCATATGCCCAGTTCCCACATTTGGCTCATGGATGCAGAGAGGCCGTGTCTGCAGGCCAAAGCACAGGTTTGATTGTACAAATATGACTTTTAGGTCATGCTTAGATTACAGAACCTTCTCACGGGGACTATCTGGACAAAAAAAGCTTTTTCTCATCTGAAGTAATTTTGGAACAAAGTATAATTATTTTGCTATTAACTGCTGCTGGTGCAGGAAGATCGTGAAATATCCCCAAGGTCCACACCTCTAAATGACATTGTGATAGTGGTTAAAATCACTAGAGTAATAGTGAATGTTAAAGTAGATTCTGTTTATCAAGAGCTACTTCCAGCTACTGGAGAGCTGTGTATTGAGGGCTATTAATTAGCAAGGCACCATGCATTAGTATGCACAGAGCAGTTTCACTGTCCTAGTATTTCATTCATCTTGCTCTGTCTTTCCCCTTCCATGGCCTGTCTGGGAGATACCAGTGCAGAGCCACGGGACATCCCCGAGCCCAAGGCCACCAGGATGCTTTTATCTCCACTGCCACCAGTGCCTGCACCAGGCTTTTGTGGCTGCTGCCCACCTGCTCTGTGGTGCCTTTGTGTGACTGCACACTCTGGGCAGAGATAAGTGAGCAGACAGCCCTGAGGAGACCTGTCTGAGCCCAGCAGGTCTGTCAGCACCTGGCTCCAGGCAGCCTCTCCTCTGACAGCTTTATAGCCGATCCTAACGAGAATCAATACGAGGGCAAGGGGTTGACAGTTCATTTTCTAAAGAGTGATCCATTGAGGGCCAATCACCAAGCTGTGTTTATCAGCCTTGGGAAGAGACATTTTTTTATAGGGGGAGAAGGGGAAGGAATCATCTCAAAGCAGCTCGACAGGCTCAATTCTCCAAGGTGGCGACTCATAATTAGAAATCCAATGTATCCAGCTATCAATCCTACCTTAAATAATAAAGTGATCAATAAAAGCGGAGAGGAGATTAAGTCATCAAGCTCAGTGATGCTATTTTCTGTTGCAATGGCTTTTAATAAACCTGTCTCTCCACACCACATTTTCATATGTTCTGCTTTTCTTTCCTCTTGCCAGCATGGAGGCTTTGAGTGGAACAGCCACAGAAAGTGATCACAATGCATGTCTACTTTCTAGACATTACAGCCAGAGTCATTTAACTGCTCTCTAGGACAATTCAAAGTGAGCAAATGAAGAGGAGTTTGAGCACATTTACAGCTGATGCCATTAAACTGACCAACAAAATGTGCATCCCTCAGATCCCAGGCTTCAGATGCAGTAATGATACAACCAGTTTTTTCTCAAAATTACACTGAAGCAAGATCATGCTGATCTTTTTAAATGAGATTGAACACAAAGATGAAGACAGAAACACTCACACTGTGTTTCTGCTACACTGTCCTCCCACTCACAGGATTGTTTCTGATGCCTGGGTTGAATTTGGGAGAATGAAGATTTTGGTGCTGCATCGATGAAAAAAACATCTATCCAGTTCTGCTGTGTTACTGCATCTGATGCTGAATGACTGTGGCTTCCATTTTACAGTCAAATCCCCTCACACAGGAAGGACTAGTATAGACTCATAGACTAACACAAAAATCACCAGCATAGCAGTCTGATAGCTTAGTTAACAAAACTGCCGTTGTCTATTCTCTGTCTATCAGGAGTCAGTCCAAGAAAATCTACTGTACCCATACCCATTAAACTTAACTTCAAATTACACTAACCACAAATCTCTATCTGGCTTGCTTCTCAATGCCAGTTATTGGAATCAGCTTTGCATTTGAAGGGCAAATAGAGCTGGAACTATTGCCATTACATCACATGCTGCTTGGTACTAATGTCGAGAAGATCAAAGCTACACGGGAGAAGGCTTGTAATGCAAATGTACTGTTTATGATGCTAATCAAGAATTTAGCTTTGTTTGGAGGAGACAAAAAGCTCTCTGATGAAAGAGAGAGAGGGAGAGAGAAGCTTAAGTTCTTACCTCCTGCTGATGACAAAGGCTGCAATGAGAATGACCACAAGAACAACACTGCCAGCCACTGAAACAAGCAGCACTGTGGGATTGGTACCATCGCCAATGATGGGGGAAGGAACTGAAAACAGAAAAGGGAGCATTTGTATCAGACAACCTCAAAAAATCAGCCTAGGTAGCACTCAATGAGCTTTCTGGCTTTCTGTGAAGGCAGTTTAGAGTAGCACTCAAATCTACTTTCAGGTCTTTATTATGTAGTCATTTGGCACAATTTTCCAACAGGGTGCTAAGGAGCTGAAGACACGATGTTTGATAATGATTTGGGGCACTTCACCAGGAACAAGGACTCTCTGCTGCTCAGAGGGTACAATGACTAATTTTTTTGCCTTTCTAGTTGCTTTCCACAGTTCTTTCCTCCTCCTCTTTCTCTCAGGGGAAGCCAGATGATCACTCCACAACTGAAAGTAGGGGAGTAAGTAATTTTAAAATGTCTACTCTCCTCCTGATTGATTGTTTTCAGTTGTTAACACCCTGAATGATATTGTCACTAACTGGCATGACCTTAACTTGATTTAAGGAGACCTCCATGTCCAAAATAAAATAGGCTTGGTCACAGTGCCTTTCTGCCACTGAAAAACAAGCATTTTGGGGGCTAAATCTGCATGTTTCCTTGAGCAAAGTGAAAAGCCCTACTGACAACACAGTTTGAACATTCTTGTCTTTATATAACTGCCTAAGGAAATGTGCAAATATGGGAGCTGATGTAGGACACCTCACTGATCTATGTCAATAGCTTGTAAAGGGGACTAACAGGGCTCTATTCTCCTTGAAATAAGATATTGCAGAAACGTGCAAATGTCTACTTTTACAGAAAACAAAATATCTCAAGCATCAATGGCCTCCAAGTGTTTATGGGGTGCCTATTTCCTTATGCCACAGTGAAGTACTGTCATTGCTAGAATCTACAATACAGCAAATATCCAAATAGATGCCTGGGGTCAGCTCCATGGCATCCCTGACAGCCACGAGGCCATGGATGAGCAGAGCAGACACTCCACAGCCCAAGCACCCAACAGGAAACTCCTGGCACACCGCCCAGTCCTGCCTGCACTCTCTGCTCCAGGAGAGGCAGCAGCATCCCCTGGGAATGCCATACCTGTGTTGGTGGTGAACTCGAAGGGCCCACTGAAGTCCCCGTAGCCCGCTGCAGTCCTGGCCCGCACGTGGAACACGTAGGAGGTCAGGGGGTTGAGGCCCTTGATGTCGGTGTTGCGGGAGGCCGTTTTCACAATGCGATAGCTGCGCTCGTTCTGGTCCTGCAACACCACAGCACAGCGTGAGGGAGGGAAAACACACCCTGAACCCTGAGCCTGGAACCCCACTGCCTCGCCAAGACTGTGAGTAACAGCAAAGGAATCCTCAAAACACATCCCCAGGGCTCCTGCTGCTGGCCTTGCTCAATCCCCCGGCGCTGCGCGCTGCACGGGGCTCCGAGCGAGCCAAAAAAGGAGGATGAGGCAGTAGGTATGATGCTCATATATCACTGATTATTTAAGAAGTCACACAATGAAAACCTTTGGAAAGCAGCCAAGCATTCAAATAGGAACCTCTTGATGAACAAGCACATTTTGCTCACATGCTGGCACTTTCTTTTTCTTCCTACCAGCCAGAAGCCATATAAAAAATGATAAAAATATTTTTAAAAAGAAAAGACTTGGAAAAACGTCTTCCAGAGAGTCCATTATTAAAAACTGTTCTATTTTTGGCTGGAAAATCTATCAGAAAATGTAATAATCTAGCTTCCCTGCAAATCAGATGCCTTTTTTTTTGTATGTGGAAAGAAAGTAAGTGATTTTTTTATAAAAAAAATTTGAAGTGTGCATGTGAGAGACAGTGCACACAAGCAAGAGCAGGTAATTGTTCATTTCTGCAGAGAGCCTTCAAAGAAAATAGCTCTTTTCATAATTCCCTACTTGAGAAGTTATTTGAAGGAATAAAATCTCCCTCTAACTTGGAAAGTATGAAGAATCTAATTTTCTCTCCTTATTCTCTATTAAAAGCCAGCCAGTCCACACTATCACTCTAAGCAGAAGCTGTCAGCAAACAGATCTCATTATTATGACTCTGTTATATACTTCATTATTATACCTCTGTCTATGAAGTAAAGCTAATGTCTCACTTCTGCCCAACATTATTGACTGTCATTATAGATGTGATTGCTAAAAAGCTCAGTTTCTAGGTAGAAAAGAAATAACAAAATAAACTCATACTATACAGTGGGAACAGCCTATGAGTCTTACCCTTTCAAGCAGCCATTCAAGTGCATGAAATCCTTAATTGGATTTTATTAAACTGAATCTATTTGGTTTCAAATGATGGAATCCTATCGGGAAATAAACTGCAGTGGAATGAAGCAAAAAAGCTCTGCCCAAGCCCAAAAGGAACTCATTCTTGTTCATTTTTCAGCAGTACCTTTTCATAGTATTTGACTTCATACTCCAGGATGACTCCATTTGGCCTGTCAGGTTCCAGCCAAGCCAAGGCAACGCTGTGCCTTGTTATCTCCTTAGCCTGGATCAGTGCAATCGGGGATGGAGCTGCCAGAAGAAAAAAATAACGTTATAAGCAATAATTTAGTTTTAATGAGGAACACGTATTTTTAGTTGTAAGTTTCACAACATGAGCATGTTCAGAAGCTGTGTTTTTCTTAGGGGGTGGGGGTGAGGGGAAATTAGAAGCATTAAATATTTTTCTTGTTTTCTCTACCAAAATTACATTTAACCATCTCTAAGAAAGATTGGATTTGGATGCTGGACATCCAAATAGGACCCAGATAGGTGGGTTTTGAAGTAACAACACAATTGTTTAAACACTGCAATGTTCATTATGCCCAGGTAAAAAGCCTTCATAAACAGATCATGGTACTAAAAGGATCTCTTATTTTTGTCCACTGTAATTTTGGCCCACAGTCATTCTCTTCTTCCATCTCCTAAAATTATCTGATGTTATTCCATTAGCTATTTACTTTAAAGGAACCATGAAGTTCCTGAGGTTCCAATCTAGTTTTCTCTAAAGCTGAGAAAATATGGCCACTGAATTAAGTAAGGCCAGAGCAAAGCTGAATACAGATGAATTTGGGCCCTCCCATTAAAACCAAGAAACTTCTATTTCAAGAGTCTGATCCAATTTGTGCCTCATAACTTGCTCTGCTTATGCCCAAATCTGTGATCAGACCCTGGAAAATGGTTACAGGCCAGATTCTGGCTTTGGTGGCTCCTTCCCAGCCAAAAGATACCAGAGACTGGCCCACTGTGCCGAAATAGCATATCCTGACCCTGTCCCATTGGCTGTGCACTGATGCCATGAATAGAAAGAGCAGGATTGCACCACCAAGGCTAAGGGCTGCAGCATTTTTGGAAAAACTCTACCTAGCAACAAGCTAAACTCCAAGACCCTTTACACTGTATCTGTGTCAGTAATAAAGGCTGCAGTGAAGAAGATAAGGGAAAACATCTCTTTGTGCACGGTGCAGTGTCTAAAGAGCCCCTGCTAATGCTGAAGTTCAGGTTTCTGACTGGCTGGAGGACAATGCCTCCTCCCTTTGCCTGTGATAGCAGCAGATTCATGGCTGCACAGGGGAACGGGTTTTCTGAAGATTTATGAACCCGGCTGCCCCTTTCTTGCTGTTGTGTTGCTGTGTGGTCACATCTCCAGCCAGCTGTTATCAAGCTCTTTTGATGCTGACAATAGCTGGTATAAATGGCGGAGTCTCCAGGGATAAAAAGGGACATTCATGAAATTTTTAATCTTATCTAACAAAGCTGTCCTGTAAAACCAGAGATTAGAGGTCTTCCTAAATTGAATATATTTCTTCTTTTGTCCCCTGATGCTGTAGCTGCTCTTTTTCCCCCCCATTTCCCTTTCTTTTTGTTTCTTTTTCTACCTTTAACTTTGGGATGACGATCCATGAAAATGTCTTAAAGTTTAAAGTACCCTTGAAACAGATATCCTTGAAAACTACCAAGAAAGGCAAATAAATAAAACAGTCACTATAAATGAAAGGAAAATTGAATGTTGAAAGCCTCAAACCTACTTGACCATATCAGACAGTTCTGATGGAAGTGAAAATAACCGGTAGATGCTGCAGTCACAAAAGGGTGTCTCCTCTTGATGTGAAACCATCAGGGAGCTGCTTCCCGATTTACTATTTGACAGTTTGGCATCTCTGTTAGAAATGCCTCCAAAACCTTTATCTCTTTTTTCCTTGTCTGTCTCTCACAGGCAAAGGCAAATACTGAATGACAGAGGAGACTATAAACACAGCCAACAGGGAGGATCCAGGTGTGCTCCATCAAATTATATCTGTGGCACGACTGCAAACCTGCTTAATAACCTCACATTTCCTCAAGAGAGAATCAAACCTTTTTTTAATTCCCCCCTGCAATAAGAATACTGCTCAGCTAATAAATTAGGAATCGGATTTGTTACCCTAAAACACACACGCACACGCCATTACTGATAAACCAAGCGGAGAGAAATCTGCTTAGTTAATCGCTGCCTCATGCAGGGCAGATAAGCAATTCTTTCTACTGAGAACCCATCACTTATGCTGGTCTGACCTCAAGAACTGCAGAGAGAAAGTTCACTTTCTTTCCTTTATCCTCTCTTTAACCTCCTTGGTTTCCCATTTCATTTCAGCAGGCATCTATATTGGAATTTAGTGAGTCCTTCAATATTGGGCTGGTAAGCGCTGTATGAAAACACATTTCTTCTCTGTTGTAAAATGGCTATTTGCAGAGAAGAATTTATATTAACTAAGCCTTCCTGTGAAAGACTCTCAGCTTTATATAGCTTAACAAGTGCTCTCTCACACCTCCCAAAAATGGACAGCTGATCTTAGGCACTACACCGTACTGGAATGAGCAACATGCTCCTGGCCTCCAGGACACAAAAAGGATTTGTACATCTATTCCTTCTTACTCCTTACATTTTCAAAGTTCAAAGTTACTCCTTACACTTTTAAGAATGGCCCTATTTTTTTCTTCCTGCCCTTTATATGCAAATTCATCCTCCTTAACTTTCAGTATCTTCTTTTGTCCTGGATTCTGCAGATGAGGCATTTGTTCCTGGCTTTGTTTTGACTGCACATCCGGCCTCTCCATATGCTGTACAGAAATCCTAAGAGTGACATCCCTGCAGTACAGACCTACAACAGTCTGTGCAATAGGATGGTGAGCTGAAACTCTGAAGACCTTGAGGAACTGGACCAAGTACCCACAGAGTACTACAGTTAAGCCACTACATGGGATACTGAGGATTTCAGTTACCAATTCCCTTCTATTTCTGCAAGTAGCCCTACAAATCAGGTTTATTTTTTCCCCTTGTTTTTCAAGATCCACCATCTGACCTGAAAGACTGGACTCCTTGGAAGAACAACAGTTTCTCCTTGCACATACATTACGAAAAGGCCTAAGAGTCTGCTCAATATTGTCCAGGACATCAGCACTGCCAGCTCAACATGGCATTCCAGGCAGCAGCCACAGCCTTCTGGGTGAGCTTGCGCAAAATATTTACATTCTTTGTTCTTCTGCCTTTTGCCTTTAAATT
Source organism: Sterrhoptilus dennistouni (assembly GCA_013397095.1). Taxonomy (NCBI): domain Eukaryota; kingdom Metazoa; phylum Chordata; class Aves; order Passeriformes; family Zosteropidae; genus Sterrhoptilus; species Sterrhoptilus dennistouni. Next base: position 181,742 of record VWZU01017254.1, on the reverse strand, counting down.
GCCTCTTAGGGATGATGTGAAGATAAACATGTAACAGGTTGGAGAATGATGCTTTGATCACAAGCAGAATAAAAGACAGACTATTCTATTCTCTGTGCGTGGGCTAGCTGTTCATTAGATACCCACATTCCTACATAAAACACATTGAGGACAGCTTGACCAAAAAGAATAAGGTACAGAATTAAGATGCTCACAGTAAGATCCCATGAAACTTACAGAAGGGAGAGGGAGATCTCTTTTTCTTTTACTTTGTACACTTTCCTCCACCCTGCTCTCTCCTTGTGTTTGGAAAGGAGCAGTAAGCAATGAGTTGTTTCTCAACCATCAATGCTTACAACAGCAAGCTCTTTGCCACACGTGCACAGACTGCACATACCAAGCACCAATTCTACCAGAACAGCCCATTTCACAGAATGAGGTATTTTGGTGTCTAAAAAGGGGTCTCCCCTTGAACAAATGCACCAAGTATAACTTTCCTGAGTTCAAAGCCCAGCAGTTCCTCTGCCTTAAAAACCCCACTCCCTACTGATGTCAATGTTGCAATTTTCTTTCATCTACTTCCTCAATAACCTGCCATTAAACACCTACTAGTAGTTTTATTACCTCAGTTCTGAGCTTGAGGCCTACAGAGAGAAAAAGAGCGCAGATGTACTACAAAAACTTCACCCAAATGCCATAAAGCCATATCCCAAGGCTAGTGAGTGCTGAATTGTAGCAGTTTTGAGGCACTTTAAAGGATGGCAGAGGCAGAGTGTCAGTTTTGCATTACTGGTTCAAATTAGGAGAGGTGGGGGGGAATGGAAAGAGGAAAAAAACAGGAAATAAATAGATGCAATAAAGTCTCTGGCATGTAGGCTTTCATGAATGAAAACAGCTCTTTATAAAACTACAGCACATGAGTACTCAGATATCAAAGATACACAATGCCCAGTGTTTTATTGAAGATGCCTTCTTACCCACAGCAGGGTTTACTTTCCACTCCCCATGATTTGAATTTAAATGGATCATGTTTACTCAAGGGGTCTTTCACTGACTGAAAAATATACCCACAGTTTGTACATTATCTCAGCTAAATTCAAATAACATATTTAAATTTAATTACTTGAAGCTTAGGGGTTTTCATGCTTTCCTTTATTCCCTCAATTGTACACAACACTTATTTGTTCTTATCAATGGCTATGTGCTTTGTCAAGCATCAAAATTAAATGCTTGAAAGCACTAATGATGTTACTGTGATTAAGGGTTTTTACCTTCCAGGGTAGATACTAAAAGCCTGCTCCATTATTAATTACTTAAAAAAAACCAAAAAAGATTTCTGGGAATCTAACACTGAAGAAAAGTTCTCTTAGAAATCAACGCAAGAAAAGAAAAGGTCTTCCATTAAAATTTTTTCTCTGGATTAGGACACAACATATTTAAGGGAACCTGGCATATTTCAGGTTTTCTCTTTGAGTATTTACCTTGTAACACTGTAGGTGTTTACATGAGATTTTGTAAATTATATTAGCAAATAATCTCACAGCAGGAAAAGAATATGCAACACAAAGAACTAAATATGGTTTTAGTAATTTCTAAAGGCCCATGCTCTGGGCCAGATTCTGATCATTTTATTCATGTAAGAGGGCATCTTAACTGACTAGCTGTCACACTGGCTTCAAATTGAGGGAAGCGAGCAATGTCCAACCCTCTCTATATATCAGAATGAATTAAAAAGAAGGCAGTTCTCTTTCACAAAAGCACAGAACTGTTAGGGTTGGAAGGGACCTCTGGAGATCATCCAGTCCAATCCCCTGCCAAGGCAGGGTCACCTGGGCAGGTCACATAGAAATTAATCCAAATGGGTTTGGAATTTCTCCAGAAGGGGAGACTCCATGACCTCCCTGGGCAGCTGTTCCAGCGCTGTTCTTTCTAATCCTGAGGAACTTCTTATGTTTATGTTTATGGCCATTGCTCCTTTTCCCATCACTGGGCACCACTGAAAAGAGGCTGGCACCATCCTCATGGCACCCCTGAGATATTTGTATGTATTGAGATCTCCTCAGCCTTCTCTTCTCCAGGCTGAACAGGCTCCCACAATCTCTCCTTTCAAGAGGGATGCTCCAGACACCTCATCATCTTTGTGGCACCCACTGGACTCTCTCCAGTTGCTCCTCTTCATTTCTGTACTGAGGAGCCCAGAACTGGACAGCACTCCAGATGTGGGCTCACCAGGACCAGAAAACATTCTAGCATGACCACAGTTCCAAACATATGCAAAACATATGTACAAGCCATGTATGTCCATCAGGATAAGCACAGGAAAGGCTCCAGCACGCATGTGAGGCGATGTGCACTCCCAGATTAGATGTCTGTGCACGTTTGAAGAGCCAAGCTGGAGTCTGGCATTCCCATTCCTCACTGTCAGCACGACAGCTACGCCTTCTCTGAGGGACCTGCCAGAGTCTGTGGGCTGCCTGAGCACTTTAAAAACTAACCACATGCATATTTGGGGCTTTTTTCATTATTCCCTCTGCAAAAGTGGAGCAAACATTTGTGCTAGTGATGATTGGACCATGGTAAGACTTGGACAAGGATCTAGAGGCCTGATTGCTCAACCAAGCCACTGGAAGCTTCCCAAGACATTCCCGAGTCCTCCGTCTTCCCACCGTCTGCCTCTCCTTCCCCCAGGAATGACGACTGGCCAGGAACACCTCCCAGCCTGGAGAGTGAGACATGCCAACATTCAGGCCAGCATTTTCACACTTTTAGCCTTTAAAGCAAAGGCTTTAAATCTCTGCCTGTGGAATAAAGAGCCCAAGGCTCTGCACCCACAGGTGACAATCCTGGCGGTGAGAAGCAGAGTGACAGCTGAGCTTGGCCTCTTGCTCCCAGCCCCTTTAACCAGCCCCAGTGCTGCTGAACTGAATTTGCCTCCTCGTTGCTAGAAATCACACTGCTGAGGGAAAGCACCAGCTTGGCCACAGGATATTCTCACAGGACACCTTCATTCCAAAATACCAGGCACAAGGGATCTTCCCTTGCTTTCCAGGCTCTGCAACCCAGTCACAGACCTCTGAGAAAAACAAGTGACAGGCTCTCAAGCCTAGGGACCAGCTCACATCAGTTGTTTGTAATGACGGGCTCATAAAGAAAGGGGCTAGAAAATGAGATTTTAAAGACTGTTAACACAGTATTATTATGTTTTAAACATTTCCTCTGTTTTAAAGTTTTCATTTTTTTGCCTCTCCCAAAAGAACCTGTGCTGCAAATCTTGCCAAACCACAAAAGCTGGCTCTGACTTGCATGAAATCAAAAGCTTGAAGGAAAACCCAGGCTCTCAGCAGCAACAAATAGTAGTAGTGAAGGATTACTACAGTGCTGTACTTTTACCACCTAAGTCCTGCTTCATTTCTTGGCTTGCAGTGGCTGCTGAGGATCCACAAAGAGCCTGTGTATTTTCTGGGCTGCAAATCCACTTATGTGTCACTTTTAGCACAGACCACTTCAACATATCAGAACCACTCTAATTTAGATCAAAACTATTATAGGAACTGAGACGTGACCACAGTTCCCTGTGGTTTACATCAGAAATGAAGGGAGGATGAAGAAGATTTTGTATGCCTGGGAGATGGTTTGCTCTGGTGATCAAAGAGGGCCAGCTCTTGACAGCAATACATTTTCAGGTACTGACTCCTCCAATTTTGAAGGCCAAATAATGATGTCAGCTTATGCAATGCAGGTCTGGAATCACTCCAAAGATCTGAATCTGCAACCTACAATCCCAAAGATTGCCTTAAACCAAAAGATTATAGAATCTACATAGCATTTAGCAAGAGATTTGTATTACAACTCAAGCATGGGGTCTGTTTCGTCTGAAAACTGCTTGTTTTCTTTCTGCTAGCTTGCTAAGAAATCCTGTTGGCATGTTCTGACAAGGATAACTTAGTAGTTGCCAACAGAAACATGGCAGAATACCATGTATTTCCTGTATGTACAAATGCCAGTTTAAAACAAACAGGAAAACAAGCCTTTCAAATGCAAAGCAATTTATAAAAATCCATCTGAACATCACAACCACTTAAAAACCTCAGCACCGAAACATTTCTAAATGCTGGAATGATTAACATGGAAGGGTGAACATACTTTGAGCTGGGAGTTGCTCTAGAAACTCTAGAGCTATAAGTAATTTGTTAACATGGGGAATTAGTCAGCAGCTGTCTGACCTGAGCAGGTTTGGAGCCATTGGTCACACAGCAGGCCACGCTGCAGTTACTCTTCCCTCTACTTGAGCTTGGAATCTGACCCAGTATAAACAACAATAAATTTTGTAGCCTAAAGAAGCCAACACTGATGCTCCACTGCATTATATTAGCTTGAGAGAAGCATTAAAAATGAGCCAGGCAGTCCAGACAAAGAGAGACTGCTGTGGCCAGAGCTGTCACACTTAGAGGCAGGACCCCAGGATGTGAATTTGGGTGGGATACTTGTGGGAAGGATGTGCTGTAATCACCCTCTTACTTCTCAGATGTTGCTCCAAGCAAACACAGACCAGCAGAAACACCTGATGCTGTGACACAATGTACAGCCCCTCTGAGGACAGTGGCTCTGGGGGAGCTGAAAGGAGGAATTAGAGACCATAACCCCTAGTTATTAAAGGGGACAATAATGTTGGAAATGGAGCATTCCCCAACAGCTCAAAATAAGCAGTCTGCAGCAAAATGCCCCATTTAGCATCTTTTCCTCAGGGCAACTCTGCCTCAGCCACACAGCCTGCTGTTCCTCCCAGGTAGCCAGAAGTAGCCACCAGAGTTAATTCCCTCCCAGAAATAGCCTGCCTTTCACCCTTGCACTGCTGCACAGGAGGAGGGTCTGCTGAGCTGCCTTTTCTAAAACAACTCCACACCCCCCAGCCCCTTCCACCAGGAAATCAAAACTACCCTTAAAGAAACACCAGTTACCCTCAAATGAGACCCCTTCCCTTACTCTCTAAAGCCCCTCCTCAAGCCAAACAACCATCCAGCTACTCCTCCTTCATTTTGCCATCCTCCTGCCCACAGTTAAGACGTGTTTGCACACACGTCATGAGTCAACACACAAGAAGGGAAGAGCTGCTCTTAAATTGCAAAGAACCAATGAAATAACTTACTGCATCTGTGCCCTGCAAACCACTTGTTGTGTGCAGCCTTCAAACCTCTTACAACAGTGTTTCAATAATCCATAAAACAAGATAAAAAACATTGACCCTGATGTTGCAATAGCCCAAAGGGGCAACCCTTTGTCTCACAGGGTATAGGACAGATCTCACCTCATGCCCCATGTCTGTATCTATTAACAGAAAGCCTCATTTCTGGTCCCTGGTCCTTTCTTATACTTACCACCAAGTCACCTGAGCACGTGGTTACCCCAATAGTTATGACATAATTAATCCATTATGGGGCAAATGTGTGATTTGGCACCCAAGGCAACACATCTCCCAGTGCTGCTCTCCTTGGCTCTCACACAGTTACCTTTTATTTATTTGAAACATGGATGTCTAGATGATGTATTTATATGAGCTAAATAATGTCCTTGGTCACTTTCCTTCAACATTAAGAGTATTAGACTTTGTAAAAAGTGCTGCTTAAAAGCCTTTTTAAAATCCAGACAAACAGAAGCCTCTGCCCTATTTGCCACTTACTTAGATGCCTTGAAAACACTGAACTATCTTCTAAACAAAATAAATAAATAAATGGCATGACTCATTCTGCTAAAGCAACATTTGCTATTTTAATAAATAGATTTGGCCACATTGCCTCATCCCTGCTTCTGAAGTGCTTCAGTAATAGCAGAGACTTAGACTTTGCCATTTGAGTTTCTCAGATCAATCATCTAAAGTCAGAAATGGCAAGATTCTGGGGGGAAGAAAAAGCAATAAAATTATAAACATTTTACTTCCACTGTGATCCACAGCTCCAGCAGCAAGTGCAGCCTGGGTCTCAACCATGCCCTCCTGAGCCTGCAGCACCCAACAGAACCCAAACCCAGGACTCATTCAAATAAAAATCACAGTTCCCATCTTAACACTTGAGAGTACAAATTGGTTATAAAGCCACCAAAGGTAAGGAACTTCAGCCATATTTAGTTTCAGCTCCATCACACAGAACAGGCTGGTGCAGAAGGTTTGCATTTACGTATTTACGTTTCAGCTGAAGAAGCTATAAATTTTAATCACAGTTGATATGCAGGGCACTCAGTTGGAACTCTGGTGAAGCACCTTCTATACAAAGGTGAGACGGATCTGACATGATGCCATCTCTCTCTCTGTCTGTGCTGTTGAGAAATGCTTGAAGACCGAACCAAGGTTTGGGTTTTCTGGGCCCAGATTAGTAGCATTTTGTGAAGGACACTGCACTGACAGCATGCTGCAAGACACTCTGCCATAACCCTCCATCAAAGTATCTCTTCTCCAGGAATGAAGATGCTCTGTGCTTTTGGGAAGTACCACAGAGAATCCAGACTGCAGCACACTTAACTCACAGTTGGAGTTCTCCCACCAGGTCCTTTCACTGGAATTGAATTAAACCCCCCTTCCTTTACCCACAACGGGCAGATTTGTTCAGGAAATTAAAAATCATTAATAGACCCGATGAGAGAGAAAAAATGCTGCACACAGTGCTGCTGCAAAAAGCAAAATTACCTATGTTTGCTATTCATTAAAAAAAAAGAAAGTGATGAGGTACAAACTGGGGAAGAGTCCTAAGCTTCCTGAAACACATAAACCTTAAAATTAAAATCTTAGTTCATGATGTCAGAAGCCAATTACATCATAGGTGGCACATAATTAAACTTATAAAGGGGTTTCATTATTTTGGTTTTATGCTGGATACTGAAAACCAGTGCATTATTTGTTTTAAAATGGTGTCAATTGGAAAAACCCCAAGTGGAATCAGCAATTAAATATTAAAGGTGACGGCCTCAGTCTAAAACACCCCAAAGAATAATTGGTTTCCTGTGCAATGCAAGTGCTATTACAAAGTCTGAAGAATTTCAATCCTAAAGACAAATAAATAAAAATTTAAAAAAAAAAATTAACCTTGCGAGTTTATGAGGATGTTGAGCTGTACAAAGACCAGCCAGATTTATGTCCTGGAAGAGTCCTGAGCTACAATCTGGGCCTTTTATTATAAAAGCCCATGAAAACAATAATTTGTGCAACAGTCAAACAGGCTGGTCTGTATTCTGAGTTTGGACCTTCGTTTCCAGTCCCATATTCCAGCAGACAGGTGACACTGAGAGGAGCCCATCCCAGCTCCTGAGGTGATTTCTCCAGCCTTTTCTCCCCACTGCTGCCAGGGCTCCTAAGGGACTGAGGCCCGCACAGGATATGGACTAAAAGTTTCAATAATCTTCCTTCAAAACCTGCAACTCAAAAATCATTTCTTCTTGCAACAGCACACAAAGCATTTTTCAATGTTATTTCTCTCCTCCCTGAAAGCTTCACTGTTTCTGTTTTAGTTCATTTTTGTCATCAAGGTCCAAATATTTTATCATCTTCTCATTTAATCCAGGTGAAGCTGGTACCATCCATTTAAGGATCATTCAGACCAAAATTAAGCTAGGGAAGTCCTGTGCTACAGAGCCCTTCTAACTTGCAACAAATATGAATAAAAATACTCTCTGGTTAAAGCAAAATGCCACTTGTGCAAGCAGTGCTGAGGAATCTTCTTTTGAGCCAATCCACCCTTTTCACATCATTTTTTCCCAGTCCTTCCACAATTGCAGCTTTAACCTTCAGCACAGGCAGCAGTGAAAAGCAAGAGGCTCTTGCAAAGGCACCACTGGGTCTGCACCCCCTGTCTGGAGAGTGCCACAGAGAGCCCACAAATCCCTGCAGCTCCTCCAGGACGCCCCTTGGCTGCCCCATCCCTGAGTGCCCAGGGAGCTTGAAAAACATGGGATTTAACACTCAGCCACTTATACATTCCAGTCACTTTCTGCCTTATTTATGGGCATGCACAATATCCTGATAAACTATAAGGGAGGCTGTGGCTACTCCATCTGCATTCCCTTTTATGCTGGAAAGATAAATTGGGGCTGATTCAGAGGACAGATTTAAAGAACGCAGTCTGTTACCGAGACAAGCGCAATCTTCCCAGGGAGCCCTTGTAGCGGGCTGTCTCCAGATCATGCCTTGATTTGTTTGCTAAAATAAATGGGACAGCACACAAAACTCAATTCATATACTAGACACCTCTTCCAGCCCACTATACTTTCCTATTTTGCTTAGTCAAAACTGTCTTGTTCTATTATCTCTCAATAAAACCACTTAACGGCAACGTGGAAAATTAAAAATAATAAAAAAAGCTAATTAAAAATTTCAGTGCTTTCCTTTTAGCCTTTGGTAATCTATGGAATTGGAAGACATTTATATCCAAAGCACATTACAGTTTAAGGGTTTTTCTGACTGTAATAATCCATGGATACTTTCAATGGATTTTAATGCAGACAAAACCAAAGATATTTTATGGAGCAGTAGAAGAATTTAATAAAAAAATCGGAATCAGTAAATCGTCTTTTTAAGACTAGGTGATAGAATTCAACAGCAGGGATAAAAGTCCTAATAAACTCTGCAGGAACAGTTCAGAAGGCTGAGACAAAAGCTATAATTTCCTTTTAAATTAACAGTAGGATTTTTCCATAAGGGATGGTTTGAAATACAAATGACCACAGGAATAAAATAAAAATGCTTGAGCTTCCTACATCTCTTTCAACTGCATTTAAAAAAGTAAATACAAAACCATGGTCAACTTTTGTTATCACCAGTTTCCAAACCACAACTTTCAGAGATCCTGAATCCGTTTTCAGAGTGCAGTCAAAGTTCTGGGGCTCTGGTTCTTGAATTTAGTAATGAAGGCAGATTACCTTAATCTAAGGAGACGCCATGAAATCCTTCAAGTGGATGCAGAGAGAGGCTACGCATTTGCCCACTTTGTTTGGGAGGGGAAGCCCACTGGAGTCCTGCCACAATAATAAAGCACTCCCTGCACACCAGTTCACATGTGGGGCTAAATCTGAAGTGACATTTCTCAATGAAAGAAGCGGTATTCACTCGTGTGCTTAGCATTTTGATGTCCACCAGAACCTGGCAAACATGATTACAGGGAGGCAGCAGGCATGCCACAGCTCTATTTAGCCCTCACGGTTTAGCACAATGCTATGCAACATATAAATAAAATATAACGGGCTGCCCTGGGATGGCATTCTGGGAGTGGGATTTCATGCATATGGATGGACTTGACACACATTTCGCAAGGACGGAATATCTGAACCAGAATGGGCTGCTTCACTCACCCTTTGGGGTCAGCTCAGCATCCTGCCCTCAAAAACTATGAGCCAATGCAGAAACTTTCGGGCTTCAGGGACTAGTGATGTTTATTTGTGCTACTCTGCATGGCATTTTAATTAGTAACTGTGTGGATTTTAAAACTGTGAATGGACACACAGGGGCAGTTGTGCAGCCTAGCTTTTGTGTTTCTACTCTCTCAAAAAAATCCTGTTTGAGGACATCAGCAGGGGGTTAATGGAAGCTTTGATAAAGTTCTCCGAAGCCTTTTATTGTTGCTGAACTACCGACTGGACTCTGCTGTCTCTCTGGCTGCTTTCCAATTTATTTAGTCAGCTGCAAAAACAACCAGAGAATTTAGAAGCCCATCTAAACCTCTAGTAGCCACAAACATTGTTGGGCAAATTCTCCTTCCACATGAAAATATTTTCGTGCCAGTTGTTTAAGGGAAGGGCTCACACTGATGGTCAAGCTCCATGAATGGGAAATGTCAGTGTGCTGCCAGGGAAAGTGAGCACACAGTTAAATAGTCCAGGGCAAATAAAAGCTGCAGGACCGCATCTCCACCTCTGTCAGTTTGGTAACTATTCATCTGTACCAACATCACTGAGACCAGAATTCTGTGCCTCCCTGAAGTAAATTTTTACAACTTAAATATGATCAGTGCTACCCAATGCTGAAATTAAGCATCTCTTTCCTAGGACGATGCGTAACTAACCCCCATTTTCCATAGCAAACCATGAGATCTTTTAAAAAATGTGACAAAAGTTTTATTTAAATGCTGCAATTACATTTTGGCTCTATCTGACATGCAGCTTGTCTAAGCTGTTCACTGAACCCTGAAGCTGGTTTATTTACTAAGGATCTTTAGAAAGCACTTTTTTTTTCCTTCCGACCAAGACTTGTATCCCCCACCTTGAATACAAATTCATGGAAATGGGTGGTGCAGACAGCTTTGCCAGAAAGCAGGCAGTTGTTATTTTAATTATTATTTCTTTGTGGAATGCTGCAGTTACCTTAAAATAATAATTTAATCATTCTCAACAATAGTTTTCCCAGTTTTGTTTTTAAGACGGGAGCACATATGCCTATAACTACGTATTTATTACAGACCATCAGTTAAAGCCTCTGCAAGAACACGGAGTTGTTAAGAAGAAACTCCCACTTGCATCTGCCAGCTTGGAGAAGCTCCTTTACTCAGACACAAACTCACACATGTAATTAAACGTGCAGCAGAAGAAACCCAAGGCAGTCAACACATGATATCGTCAAGTCTCTGAGAAATCTCATGCTCAGTGCTGAAATTTGCCTATTCAAAACTATACCCCTCTGTTCAGTTCCACACAATTCCCAAATTTCTAGTGCTAGGATCATGTTTCTTTCTGGATCTCCCACTGCATTAATATTTGAAAGATCTGTGGTTTCCCAAAATACACCATTTGGTTTGCTTCAGAAATCTTCACAGTAACTCCTTTCAATGTAAATCCTAGATGTCCAAAACCAAAACACAAGTCCCTTTGAAAAGCAAAGCAGAGGAAGAAAAGGCAGGTGGCTGTCCTGCACATCGTGGCAGGTCACCTCACTGATCAGGGCAGGTGAAACCCAACAGCAGTGGGCAGCTTGTCCCAACCCTCCTGCTTGAACAAGTGTGTGCAGGGGGGATCACTGCTCGTGCCTAGCAGAAAAATGTGAAGCCTCAGAAACCCCACGCATTTAGACTCAAAATGAGAAAGTTGCATATCATTACCCTGGAATTCTGCAAGATGCTGTAAGAAATCACTCAGAGTGTCACTCTCATGGATCACCCCTTTTCCAAGTCCTTGCTTACTAGTTTTGATTTTCTTTCCTACTGAATTCAGGCTTGACACAGCTCCATTTGGGGAATAAGGAGACTGCTGCTTTATCATCCTTAGTACAAACACCTTGAAGCAAAGTAAGAACATCTCTTTGCAACTCCCATTACCCTGACATTTCACAGAAAAAAGAATGCAGCCACTAGCATCACACACACTTCCCATGCTCTGGACAGCTGGCATGCATCCAGATGTCTGCCAAGAGATTATTTTAAATCAGGCTTGTTGGGAACTGGGCGGCCAGGGTGCTGTGGCTGTTTATACACACCCAGCTACGTGCATGACTTTCCTCACGGGTTTGTGTGCCTGAAAAAGGACTCCTGGAACAGGCTATTTGTATCCTTTGGCTGCAGGGAACAAGTAACTGGAAAGGGTGGGACTGTGCCGGTAGCAAGTACTTAGAATAAAAATAAAAAATAAATTGACTCTTGGATGCCTGTGAAGGCTACAGCCAGACCAGCTGTGCCCAGCATCTGGAGTGCCACTCGCTCCTCTGCCTGGGCAGAGACACGAGCTCATTCACCCTCCTGCACCTCTCCCACGCTGGGTCATCCAGCTGGATGTCATCTCAACACTCTCCAAAGACTTCTGAGGAGCAGCCTTGCCCAGCACCTTAATCCTTCCTCCCAAAACCCCAGCAGCAGGGCCCCCTCCACACATCACCCAGGGAACACAGCAGGGCAGGGCTGAGCCCACTGCCGTGGAAGGGGAGCTGACACACACCAGCATCCCACAGCCTCACCAGGGACGAGGGATGCCAGCACAGAAAATGACTTATTTTGCCAGCTTACACTATTTCATAAGGTCTGTGAAACTATGACACAAGTGCATGATGAATTCTGTCTTCACATTCACACAGCTCCTTTGCTGGCTGTGAGATGAAGTCTTCCTTGGGGTTATACAGCCCTTCAAAAATTATGTTTCAACACAACAATAAACAGCTCTTCACCAGGACTGCATTAAAAAGAAAGAACATTTTTTTCCAAGAGCTGAGCACAAAACTAGCAGTCTGAATGACTACAGACCTTGCGATTTTTAAAATCAAGATTAACTTCTTCCAGCACCTCCCTATCGATAAGAATCTTAATATGCACATAAATATCACCACACACAAAATCAAAAAATGTTATGTTCACTCTCAGCAAACAGAAATGATTTACTGTTACTTATACTGAAACCAGGATTACACACAAAGAACATGAGGGAGCTTTGAGAATCAGATGGATCGATCAACCTTCAGAGTAACTGTTAATTTTATTTTCCAGCAGTAGTTTAAGGGTGTTCATGCAGTCACCCAAAGAAAGCTCTGTGACTGAAATCTACTTAAAAATGTCTTTTGATGTTTCACTACAGAGCAAATCTTTATAGGTAAGTTATAAATATCCAGGAAAATAGAACATTAAAAAGAAAATACTAAAATCCTTAGCTTTCCTGGCCTTGGCATGCATTGCTTTTGATCTGCCTGAGCAACTATTATTTTTTTGACATGAGGAGCGCACACTGACCAAGGGCAATGTATGTCCATGAATTTTTACTGACTGCAAATGTAGCTCAGCACAGGCTAAACCACACTGGCATAATGTAAGACCTTATATGCATTTTCTGTGCTGTTCTGTACAACACGTGAGGAATGCTAATCAGCATTTGAAAGGAAACGTGGGCTTTCAAAGAAGACCCACCAAAATGCAAAAGGGGAATATACATTCCCCTACCAAAACGTCCAGTAGAACTTATGAGTCATAAGTCCCACTTCTTTCCCCCCTACCCTTGCCATTTCTAACTTAAAATATCATCATCCTCAAAGGATTGGGATCTTTCACATTCGGGTTTTATTTTTTTCGCTTTTAGTAGAGGAATTAAGAACGTAAATTACAAACAAACCAAAAGGCTAAATAAAACTGAGTAACAGCTGACATTTCCCTTCCCTGCACTGAAGTCAGTATTTTGGGCTCACCACAACTGCAGCCTGTCCCAGAAGAATACTCAATTCATATGGATCTTCTCGGGGGTTGCTGAAATCCTGTGGCACCGTGGCCCATTTTAGCTCCTGCCTGGAAAGGGAGCCTGAAGCCCTGCAGGGCTCTGAGTGTCAGAGTGGGACCAGGGGGACACACAGGAGAGGGGGAAGGACTGCAGCACCAGCCTGCTCTGCCCAGGGATGGGGCAGCTCTGAGATAGTGAACACTCAGCTGCACAGGCACAGACAGAGGGGCTGGGCAGAGCAGTGACAACAGCAGGAGGAATTAACCTGGACAGAGAGCCCAAGAAATGCTCAAAAATATAATTTCTTGATCCTGAACACAGGCAGCTTGAAAACATCCAAGGTGATGCAAGGGGAGAAGAAGTAAGTTTATTTATTCATACTGTATTTTCATGGTAATTAGCACATCCTGCATCCATCTAGCTCTGCCAGTCCATTTAAGGAAACCCAGAGCCCAAGGTAACCTAACAAGGTAACACATCACCAGGCAGTTTCAGACGTATTTCTGATACTCAGAAATATCAGCTGCTTTAACTCCAACAAGCAAAGGAGAGAGCAGGACACCCATCCCTCATAAAATGCAAACAAAACAAAGGGAGCCAAGCAAGCAGGATAATAAGTTTGGATTTTAAACCTCATTTAAACCTCTGCCCCCCCCACCACCCCCCTGCCTTACAACTGCCTTTAGCATCATTGCAAAAACCACCTCCCAGTGGCACTGCCCCCTCAGACAGGCACACAGGGACTGAGCAGGGAACCTGCCTCCCAGGCTGGAAACCCAAACAGCTCAGCTGTTTAATCCTTAATAAAAATATAAACTGTTCAGCGCCTCTTCAAAAAAAAAAAAAAAAAAAAAAAAAAAAAAAAAAAAAAAAAAAAAAAAAAAAAAAAAAAAAACACACAAGCTTCCTGCATGCTGTGAACAAGATCTCTTTATTGAGAGCTTTACTTTTAATTTTGAACAGCTTCGCAGCATTATCCTTAGCACTAAAAAACCCCACAGCCAACAAGCCCGGAGATTTCTGAGCTACTCAGGCAACAGCCTGATAGAGTTCCTCATTGAAATTAGCTTCTCCTAGCAGCATCACATGAGAATTGCTGGACTGCATCTCTTCCACAAATTATTTGAGAATTTTTTAAAGCCCAAAAGCCATCACTGCTGGTGGTGAGACCCCCACTATCAACACTTGGAGTACTCATTGTGCTAAGGACACTGGCTCCAAGTTTCAGCAGCTCAGCGTTCCATCCTTGCTTTTTCTATTTGTTTTTTTAATCTCATACGGGAAAAGATAATGGCTCCCAGCTTTAAAAAAAAAAAAATTATACTAAACATTTAAACATGCAGAACAATGAGCTGAATTAATTCAAAATTCTTACAATGTCACAATACTGAAGTATTTCACTAGGAGACAGAAATTTTTACTTGCTTCAAAGCCTGAAATTTAGCGGTTTTTTTTTTTTTTTTGCTTTTTTTTTTGGGAAAAAGCAAAGTATAAAAACCAATACCTTTTCCAAAAAGCAGAAAAAATACTTTTTCAAAAGATTTTTGATCCTGCTTTGAATGGCAAATCTTATTTTCATTTAAACACTTTTCTATAGTATTGGAAACAGAAAAGAGTTTCTAAATGAAGAGTGGAAAGTAAACTGCCTCATTTCATTATCTCAGGAATAAAACAACAAAAGCAAACAAAAACCCACCTGTGCTTTTCAATTGCACCTTTTATGTCATTGCAATGCATTCCATCAGTTTTGTGCTGAATATACCACAGGTGATTTCTCACTGCTCTCTGCCTGTCTCCAAACGCACTTTCCACAGGGGCTGGCACCAAGCAAACACACAGACATCCAAACTCCTGATTCCACATCAAAAACTGCTTTGAAAATTTCTGCCCATTTCCTTCAGATTATACAACTGCATATTTGGAAGGTCAAGTTACCATGAGGAAGAATTCCCTGGTCCTTTGCACACTTATCCTTCCTACTGAATTTAACTCAGAGATGCACCTCTTGCAAAGAGTTCTAGCAAATTCTCCAGAAGAAAACCCAAAAGCACCGCTCATATGTAAAGAACTAAAAAAATCTTCCCATATTGACAACTTTTTTTTTTCAAGTGATGGGAAGCACAAGCATAGAGAGCACAACCAACTAAGTAATTTACAAATTTTCAGTGTTGGTGGCTTCATTTTTATTAGTAAAACAGAGAAGAAGTGCTATTAAGGGAGGAGCTTGGCTCTAACCTGAATTTAGAATTGCCTTAAAGAAACCAAGGCAGCCTTACATTAGTGTAAGAAAGGTGCAAGATCAAAACCAAGCCTGTGGCAGTCCTCCATCATGACACGATTTCTTTATAACGAAATATAGTGAAAGAAAATTAGTGGCACAAGGATTTTAATGCACCCCAGACACATTTGCAATGATTAAACAGATCAGTACTTGTAAAACCCAAGGGTCTAACTTTACAAACCTTTACTCAAGCAAGCAGTTTCACCAAAATCAATGGGATTATTTGCATATGTAAGGCTATTTATCTCAGCTGGGATCTGTAGGTTTAGGCCACACATTTCTATTTAGATCTTCTATGCAGCAGAAACCACAAAGTTATATGAAGAACAGGAGAACACTGCACCTTGGAGTTAATTTTCATTTATACCAGTATAATTTTCTCTGTCCCTCTGACGCATTTGATAAACTGGGCATGTTTCGAAATTGGAAAAGTTGGCAAAAATACAACTTTCCTGATGGGAAGAATACTACTCATGGATAATAAACAAAATCAATTCTTATTTGCATATTCAATCAGATTTTGGTTTGCATATAAAAGCATAAGATGGTAGAATTTTCACACGGTAGATGGATCCTGCTCGCTTATTCATGCATATATGCATCCACTAATCCTTACACATGCCAAAATCAGTCAGAAATACTCTCTTTGCTAGGCATTCATAGCACAAAAACACTGTCCCTGCTGCTGTTCTCAACCTTCTCTTTTCGTGTAGCGTATGACAGCAGTCTCCCAAGGCTTTCTCCCTAGACTCCCTAATAGCCCCTGCTCTCTATTAGTCTTTTTTCACTAGGCAAAGTGGTAGTTTGAATTTTTGAATCATAATTTAAAAGGGATGCTGTCAACCCTATATGAAGAACAAAAAACACAGGACCAGATTTTCAAAGGCGCTTCAGCGTGGACTTGACAATTTCGCTTGTAACTGTCACTGCAAAACTGAATGCATCTCTCACTGGTAATACTGACGTGTCCTGGACTACAGCTAAAATTTGCAAATTTAGACTATACCTACCTATTTTTCTCACACACCTATCAGGAAACAGAATTCAAAATATTTGTATGGTCTGGTACTATCAAAATATGCAATATTAATACTGTCTCATATACCGTAAGCCGGGTAATAAATGATACCCTGTAAGCTACGCTCCGAGGTGCTGAATGCCTGCAACATCTGTGGGACCTGAAGGCAATCAGCACTCTGAGCCATCAGATAACAGGTTTGATGGTCTTGCAGCCAGTCTGACAGTCTGGATATCTCATTTGCATTTAGAAGAGTGTCATATTCAAATGTATATAATTTTGTGCATTAAATTAAAAATTCAACTGGAACCCTGTGTGTTAAACCCTAGCTGGCTGCAAACTAAGAAATGTTTTAATGTAATTAAAGAAAAAGATTCAACAAATTAGCATCAAAATGAAATGGCAATCTGCTGCTGCAGCCTTTGCCCTTACTAGGTCAAGCATGGGGTACCAAAAAAGCAGTGCTGCCTAGGGTATCTGAAATAATCGCATATACACAGAAAGAGTACTTCACTCTCCCAGATGAATGAAATGCAAAAATCAGTCAGCATAAAGTTGAAAGCTCATATAGGATTTCTACAGCAATGCCAGCTCTGATCAATCGGAACATTATCAGCAGCAGGTTAAAGAGGTATTTATTTAACAAGGGGACAGAATCTAATTGACTTTCCAGGAGAGGAGAGAGAGCAGGCAGGCGAGCAGGCGCCCACTCGTTCCGCTTGTTGAATCTTACACAGCCCTTTTTCAAGGGGGGTAGGAGCACAACCTTTTGCTTCCCAAGCATGTTTTTTTGCCCTCTGCAGACAACAAGGACATCCTTGTGTCCCTGTACAGGGTGCCCCCTGCAAGGAGCAGAGCTGCTGGTGGGCCAGGGGAGGAACAGGGCTATTGTGCTTCTGCAGAATGCCTCCCAGTGTCCTGCCCGTATGCTGCAGCACAGCCTGCTCCCAGACACAGCACCCAAACCCTCCACTCTCTCCTGGCCTCTGAAGCATTTAAACCATCCATATAAATCACCAGAAAATAAGGGTTTGACCCAGTTACACATCTCAGGGTTCCTCGCATTCATTTGCAAATGCTAAAAGTAATGGAAATCACTTTTTAGCTTTCCTAAAAAACAGGAAGAAGAGTAAGGAAATGCTGTTTGTGTTCCTACCTGCTTGGTTGGTTGTCACAGTGACTGACACAGCCTGGTCCTGGCTGGGGTTTTGCTTGGACACTCCATTCACGGCCCAGACCTCAAAGGTGTAGTTGGTGTGTGCCAGGAGGTCTGTGATGGAGACCTTGGTGGTTTTCAGGCCGTTCTGCTGGGGGCTGAAGTGCACCCCACTGCCACAGGAGCGGCAGCGGCTGGGCTCGCCCGCCCCGCAGCGCTTGCACACCACGTTGTAGGAGATGTCCTCCCGGCCCCCTCTGTTCTGGGGGGGGCTCCACTCCAGGTTCACTGAGGTCTCATTCACGTTGGAAATCAGGTGCTGGGGAGCAGATGGAGGGCCTAAAAAGACACAGTCCACGAGGTTTCAGTTAAAGGGAAAATAAAAAACCAACAAAAAAACCCTTACATAGTAACATCGGAATTCAGGGTTCCAGACACTGTGCAACTCCCATTTAAGTTAAGGACAGCGGAGACAAAGCAGAATTTTACTTCGCTATGTTCATAACGAAGGCAAAAAAAAATTAACTGGTAAGTCAAACTCTGATCTCTTCATCTAATGAACTAACAGTATTTTCCAGCTCTAAACGAGCCTGAAAGCTCAGTATTGCAATTAAACAGGAGTGGGACTTTTTCCCTTTCACTGTTTATACTTGTTATGAAAAATGTTAAATTTACATATCTTACACTCATTTTTTCCATGATCTCCTAAGCAAAGCATCAAATGCACAAACTCCTGCTTCACTTGAGATTTTCAAGGTCCCCCATTACCTACAGGCAGACTCTCATTATTATAGAAATATCTCATGGTATCTTTTTCTGAAAAATTTAAGTGCAGTATTTTCCAGACAAGCTGATGTCAAATGACATTCACTGAACACTGAAGTCCATCAAGCAGGGACCTGAACGTGACACTTCAGCATACAAGATGGAGATTTGAGTGGAAAGCCAGACACAGGACTAAGGCTTTGAAGGGTGGAAAATAAAGTTTACAACAGGGGAGTGCTGGAGAAAGTGAAAGAACTGGACAGGAAAATATGGTGAGCATCTGAAGGAAGGGCTGATAAAAGAAACCTGGTCAGAAACAAGAGACCAGACGGAAAGCTTGGCAGGAAGGCTAGATTTGAGACACAAGGTCAGCTTTTCCACCACAAGCACGGGAGACTTCAAGACTCATAAACACGCTGCCAGAGAGCTCCCAGCTGGTTCCAACATAGGGACTATGGGATTAGAGCACAGAGCCACAGGCAGGCTGGGCAGGACCTCCCTGGGCAGGAGAGGGCAGAGGCCAGAGGCAGCAGCCCCTCCTGCCCCTCCAGCACCTCTCCAAAGGTGCCTTGGCCGGCCCTGCCCAAGCGGACAAGCCGCCGCCAGCGCTGCCCTGCCTCGCGCCAACCAACGCACGGGCACAAATCCTATTGATGTGCTTCAATCCCCACAGGCCACAAACCCACAGGCAAATTGAAAACGCAGAAGAGCTAATCCTGCCACTCTTCATCTAATTTCAATATAGTTGAGACACACTTTCTGTACCCTTAAATTTAAGGCAGATGATTCAGCGTGAACCCATGAAAGAGATGGGTGGGTATTTTATCCCTCCCAAAAAGCTTCCCTGACCATCAACAGGCAGCCTGCACTGGGGCAGAGCACACAGGTACTCTGACACACACAGTGCTCTGGACAGGGCTGCAGGTAAGCACTGCATCAAACAGAAATGAAACAGAATGAGAATGAAGATTAAAACTGTATCCATCCAAACAGGAACACAGTAAAAATAGCTGTGCTTAGTAACTACTGACAGTCAGAGCTTTACTTACAAATATTATTAGCACAAAAATAGTGGAAATAATTTTGTAGAAAGTCACAAATTCGAGACACAAGAAAGCTCATGAAAGCTTCTTAGATTTCAGCAAAATACATATGATGGTTGCAATTCAAAAGAAGTTCAACTAGATCTCCTTGCAGAAAAGGAAGGGAAGGAGAAAGTTGTGGCAAATTTGTCAAATGTTATGAAATTATGTACCTGGCAAAAAAGAATCAGTCAGCATCAACAGCTCCAGTAAGTGTATAAATAAGTAAGTCATAATCTCTCATATGCCAAATATACAAAAACAGTCATTGTGGTAAGACAGGAACCAAATACATTGAAAACGTGAAATTCTACTGAAATTACAAAGTGACTCATCAAGCATAGCAGCAAAAAGGTTAAACTGTTAAGGAATGACTATGGAGAAGATTAATTGTGGCTCCTTCCTCAATTCATCAGGTTCATCTCAAAGGAAGCCTGAGGCCTGAACAGGCTGCGTAGGACAAGGTTTTGAGGGCATCACCTCCTCGGGTCTGTGCTTGAAGCCACCAGGATGTAACACATGCTCAACAGGAGACAGGACTTTTATTTTGAAAGAGGTAGGTAGGTTAAGAAAAGAGTCTTAAATGACACAGAGTCAAATGGGTCTTCAGTACCTAAATGAAAGGTCTCTGTTGCAGGAGTAGTTAAGCAAGGATTGTTGGTCTGTGCTTACTTCAAAAATACAAAATTAATATATTTATTTTGAAAGGAGGGAAATCCTCCATTCTTGCCAAACCTTTGAAACAGTCTGTGAATTAATCGGGGTTGACAGGTAGAATTACTGCAAGAAGAGAGAGCTGAGTCCAGCCCCTGAGCCAGGGAGCCCTCCTGCCTGCTGCACCACCAGGCTGCCATTCACGGCTTTTATTTATGCACTGGCAGCATTTTGGACTCTTGAGGACAAAACCCTTTTACTCAAAGATCAGTTACTGAACACAGTAAGAGACGCTTCTTGATCCAAAAACTAGACAAGAAAGGAAAAGGAAAGAAACTGGTCTTAATCTCCATTCATCATAGAAATGGAGGCAGAGAGAGATGTGGTGAGACAAGGGCACACAAGACATGCTTTGCACACCTGGGCAGTAGTGAAAACCGTCCCAAGTCCCAGCACAATGCCTCTGTCCCATACCCAGCTCTCCTTCCCCCAAAAGTTGGCTTTGCCAACTCTCCTGGGTACAAGAAAGTGGCCTCTGCTTAGCCTGCAAATATACGAGCTTTCTTTTCAAAAACTCTGCGTGCAGTGAGGTAGAAGACACTCCTGAACTCGTGAACTGAAGCGGCAGCACAGGAACTGCTGAGCAGGAACTGAACCAAAATCTCTCCACCCCGGACTCCCCCAAACCGCCTCACACCTGGGCTGTCTTCAGGGCAGGCAGGTGCACATGGTGACAACACCTGTCCCTTTGCACTGTCAAGGGAACAGGAAAACCAACAAAAGCCTCTGGGGGGAACAGCAGCCTCAGCAGGCTGCAAGCCCAGGTGCACATTGTACAGTGAAGGTCTGCCCTGGCCAGAGCAGCTGCCAGAGACACTCGGAGCTGAGGCTGTGTGTCCTCCCAGAGACTGGTCAGGACCTGGCAGCAGCAAGAAATAGAACATAAACTGCTCCTGTGGGAAACATCAGCAGCCTGATGGCGAGCAAAAGCAAAAAGTATTTTCTTACAGAGCGTTTTCACTCGCTGCAGTCACACACACGAGAGCATCGACTCGGAGCACAGCCAGGAGAGCTGAGGTGCAAACACCTCCTTCCCTGAGCAGCACCAGCTCTGCCAGGGCCAAGAATATCCCCACTTCAGGGGGGTATTTCTGAAGCAAAGACCTACATGGGAGGAGGGCTCATATTGCCCCAGCTGCAGTCTGAAAGATGTGCCTCTTAGCTCAGATACAGCAGCCAGTTTGGGGTTAAACTCAGACTTAGTCTGATGTCCATTAAGATATTTTCCAAGGCTCTAGGTCCAGTTTCACATGGGAAAATGTGCCAGAATGAATCAAGCTCCTCAGAAGCAAAAAGTCAGTAATTAGTATGTGGGACAGGGCACTGCAGTGTCTAAACAGGGATGCGATGAAGCGGAAAACCAGGGAAGCAGATGCTTGCAGGTCACAGGGATGAGTGCACCACCTCCAGCATGAAAAGGAAGATGCGGGGGAGTCTCCAAATGGTGGGCTGACATTACAGTGAGGGGAAAAGCAATTTCTTTTCTTCCTGGAGCACAGTCATCAATGGAGCTGTTGGCACAGGGAGTGGGGAATAGCTTCAGATTGATGGGCCTGGTTTCAGATGTTGAAACACAGGGCGTATCTGCTCCTTCAATGGTGATCAGGATTTGCTTTGTTTCTGACAGCAGAGCTGCTGCCGATAGATGAGACAAACCCTTTCAGGGCCATGGCAGGCTGCACGGGCCAGGATAGTACCTGCATGAACCCAGCTAGCAGGATCCCACCGGAACAGCATCCTGACAGCCAGACCATCATCCTCACACAAACCTGCATTCTCTGGCAGAGAAATCTAGCTACAGGGCAGATGAGAGAGGAGACAGGGACCTGTGCCTCTGAATCACCACCACCATCTGTAATTTTGTCACAAGTCCCATGATCTACAGCATTTTTCATAAATCTCCTGCCAATGGAAGCATGCTATTGCACGGGCTATTTGGCACTGTGGACGAATGGAGCTAATACTGCCACACTGCCTGGAACAGTTTGAAAATGAGACTGTTCCTACAGGAAATGAAATTTAAATCTAAATATTTTAATTCTGAAAACCAATTAATTTTAAAATGTATTTTATGATGTTAAGAAGGCAGGTGCTGTTGTTTTCCCTGTACAGGACAACAGAATCTGAGGGACAGATCTGCAGAGTTATTCAGTCTTCTCATGTCAGTGACTGCAAAGGGGACACAGTTTGATCATGGGGCCTGAAAGCCGGATCCCTCTCCAGCCCCTTTAACCAGCAGCCTGAACGGACAGAGGGGACACTGTGGGAACACAAGGAACGGAAGTTTTCAATTTTATTCCTTCCTGGGGCTCCATAAATCTTGCTTCACAATAAACGCATCAAAATCAAGTGAGCCATGAAGCAAATGGGAAGGCCCTGGGTGGAGCAGTTCATTGTGTGTGTCAGGGCTGAGAGAAACACTGAAGAGACTGTTTAGCAACAAATAATCTTCATCAAGCTAATCTTGATATCTTCCTCAACCTCCTATTAGATTTCCTTAAATGTATTGGGCAATGCAGATTGTTTGGCTTTCTCTTGCTGCAACAGGCTATAGCCATTACAGCTATCTGTCTTTCATCCACTGATAGATCTGTCTGTCTTAAGGACAATATTGCACCCTACGTCAAACAAACATTCACGGAAACAAGAGTTTTTAAGGCGTTAACAGCATAAGCACTACTTGTATTAAAAGGACTGATGTATTTTAGGACTCTTTACAACTTCTGGCAGAATTTTAACTTTTCATCCATCAACGTTTCTTTCTCTCCCTTCCTACACTCAAGTCTCTCCAGTCAGAAGCCTCCCACATGCGCCTGCACAACTGACAAGGACCTGGTGAAAGCCATGACAGGGGCACATACCAACACC
The DNA here is from genome assembly GCA_013397095.1 of Sterrhoptilus dennistouni. NCBI lineage: Eukaryota > Metazoa > Chordata > Aves > Passeriformes > Zosteropidae > Sterrhoptilus > Sterrhoptilus dennistouni. The sequence continues at coordinate 158,721 of VWZU01017254.1, read as the reverse complement.
TGACTGTCTCCTTCCTTCCTTCCTTCCAGACCACAGGAGATCCCTGTGTGCCAGCTCTCTGTGGATTACAGGTCTCTGTGGGCACACTTAAGGAGCCTTGATGATGCATACCAGGGCTCAAGCCTGGTGTGACTCACAGACAGCTTCCGCAGCAAAGCCCCGGTAATGAACTTGCTCTCCAGGACTGAGGGGTGCAGATGGCAAGGGGACACAGCTGGGAAGTGAACCAGGCTGCAGACTAACACTGGGCATAATAACACCTCAGTAAACTGATCATTTGCAAGGAGTACAGTATTTTCCATTTAAATCAGCCGCCCTAAAGACTAAGGGGCATCAGAGATCGTTGAGTCAAACACCAACAGGTTGTCTGACTGTTGTTTGGATGCCGTCCAGCTGAGAACTGTTATCCCAAACTCCCTTTCTTCCTGTCCCCAAAGGATAACAGCACAAATGTAGGAGGCTCAGCCTCAGGAATCTGGCAAAGTCATTCTACCAAGGAGAAAGAAAGTCTGTCCCAATGCAATGAACGATTTCAAAGAAAGATAGCACAAAGGGGATTAGCTACAAACGAGTGAATATTCCTGCTGCCCTGAGGGATCAGCATGCCCAGCCCTTCATGCACACCACAGGGAAAGTACAGATCCCAGGACTGCAGCCAGCGTGCCCAAGGACAGGGTCTAACCAGGGCAGGTCAGGACTGCAAGTGCAGCACTACCACAAAGGCACAAGCAGGGAGGAGAGAGCCTCTCCCCTGACAAATGCCATGCACCACAAACCCATACAACACCACGGCAGAGGACAGGCTGTGGCTGGGCCCCCGAAGCTGCAGGGGCTCCAGGAGACACGCAGGCGGGCATGGTTGGTTGGGTGTGCAGGGAGACTCCAACCAAGCCAGCCCTCCCTTCCTCCCTACAGCTGTAAACCCGACAGATCCACACAGCCAAAAAATATCCCTGAAAACTAACCCTGGGATTTGAAGGTAGAGTTGTAAGTGCACTGTGCTGGGGAACTGTATTTAAATGGTTATGACAGAGGTTTTAATATCCCTGGTTTTACATCTTCCTTTTTTATTACTGATCTGCCCAGCAAGGTGTTTCTCTAAAAGTCTCTGTGGGTGTATGCGGTAAATTCAATTACAGTTTTCTACAAGGAGACCAGACAGACTTGTTTGACATCAAGAATACTGTCTTCACTAAACCAGTTAATTTAGTTCAGCAACAGTGTATGGTTAGGAGGCGTGGATTAAAGCACAGAGAACTGAGATGAGAAAGAAATGATTCCCAGCAAAACAGCTCCCGAGTGACCTTGCTGTCCCATAAAATGAGAAGAAATAAGAATGACCTTGCAGCTTGGTTCTCTGATGCCCCAGGCTGACAGGACTCTAGAATCCCACTTCTAGACAAGTAGCAGTTCCAAATTTTGGGCAAACAACTTTTGTTCACCAAAGGTAGACACCAGTAAAAAAATTCCTCTTTCCTTTTCTCAGAGGTCCCATTGCCACAGACAGGACTGAAGATAAAGATGGGGGCTTTGGTTTGGCCAATTTTATCAGATACAAGTAGCCTTTATATACTATGTTCTTATGTTGAAAAAAAAAATCACAAAACAAACCAAAAAGTACTTCAGCACAGGGTTCTGACACTTAATTCCTTTAAAGTGAATTTAGCACTTCCAAGAAACCCACTCTGGTGACACCCAAAATAAAGCCCTCTTAGCCCCAAACAGCTGCCTGTCTGCACGTTTCTGTCACAGCCTGGCACAGAGCGCTCCTTTAGGAGCTCCCTTTTTTATGCCTGCTAAGTCTTCCAGCCATCAGCAGTGGTAGTGAATTATTCTGGCAGCAACATTACCCATTAAGGACTGAACTGATATTATCAGTATTAGGACTGTAACCACATCTGTTTACTACTAGCCTATGTTATAGTTAAGATTTATTACCTTGAAAGATCTGGCTGTGGGAGGAGATCTATTAAAAACGCAAACTGAAACCCACACTCTCCATGGAAGTGCTAATGGAGATATTTCAAATATATACCCTCAAGAAGGCAAGCCTTTGTTAGGAGCATCCTGTCAGTCACCAGATCAGTGCATTTAAAATGTACCTCCTTTAAAAGAAAGATGCTTTCTAAAGATATGTATGTGACTAAGTAACTAGCAGAACGGAACTTTTGAGCCCTGGAAGGAGAAGATGATTAAAAAACTAATTTACTCCATCTGCGTGGGCACGTGTGTAAAAGGCCATTTCTCCAGCAGGTAACGGATGTCTCTGCAGCCAGGGCAGTGGATAATTATTTTCAAGTGGGTTGTCACACTGCATTCAGCCTGCATTCGCCTGACAGTGTGAAATCGGAAGGAAGCTTCATTGGCAATTCCCACCAGACATCAGAAAACCTCAAGCATGTAGAAAAGACTTTAATCTTCTTAAACCATTCTTGCACTCTCCTTGAAGAAAATATCACTTCGTTTTTGAGGCAGAAAAAGCAGACCTTAGCTTGATCAGGATTCAAAATTATTTTAACAAACAAAAAATATTCAAATACTGTATTAAAAACAATACAGTAACCCACAATAACATTTCGAAGCTTTCTAACTTCACCCTAGAACTGTGAAAGCCCTACAAAAACGCTGTTAAATGCAGCTGTGAGCCAGCTCTGGGTGTTTGCTAATCAAAGTCAATCAGGCAGACCAGCAGGGCTCAATGGGCTTTGGACCAGGACTGACAAAAGCATCCTCTTTATGAGCCTGCTCCAGGGACGTTGACCCTCTTCATCTGCCCTGATTTCAAAGGGAACTCGGGGTATTCACAAATCTTGAGCTAATTTGCTACATAATAAACAAGATTCATACAACAGGGAAGGTTGCCATGACTCAGTGTCGTTTAAAAGCAGCCCAGGATGAACTGGCCTGTTTTGAATCGGCAGCTTGGCCTTGGCTGCACTACAGAGGAGCAGAAAAGTCTTTGATAAGTTAAAGGAGCAGCAGGCACCTGGGAGCAAGCATCCAACTGTCTAATAGCAAGAAAACCCGACTAGAAATGACTATCAGAACCAGGGAAAAGTTTAGCGCATCTGCCCTACAGGATCTGAGGGGCAGCTTTTGTGTGTAACACAGCAAGGATAGAGGAGACCAAATAAAGAGGTGTACAAAAAAAAAAAAAAAAATCCATACAATGAATGCTTCCAAAGATCTTTGGAGCATATCTGCAGAGAGCAATGAAATGCTAATGGAAGTAGACCAGGTGCCTTTGAAGGGGCTGGCTCAGGCACAGGGAGGCAGCACCAGGGCTCTGCTGAGGCTGGTGGTCGTGTTGCCAGCCTCACCCACGGGGTCACACTGCTGCTCTCTCAGCAAGGGCTCACCACCACAGGACTGTATGGATGGCCTTTAACAACTCTAATCAATGCTCTTTAATTTGATCATGATCCTAGAGTCATCTCCCTGGGGGCAGGGCTGAGCGCAAAACAGAGTTTACTGTTTTCAGAGAGAATGCAAAAAAAATAATTATTAAATAATCAATGTCTTTAAACTCCTTAAGTTCACTGACTAAAATATCTGGCAAAGCGGGGCCAGGCAGTTCAAGAGGAAGCACTTTGGCCTCCTTTTTCCATCTCATAAGGCTTCATTGAACCTGTACAGCAGCGGAGCTGTCAATGATGTTTCAGCATGAGAGCTGTGATGCCCTTCAGATATGCCTTTGTTGTTGATCTCTGACCATCTGAAAGGAAAGTTCTAATGCAGAGTAAATACCTGGATCCTGTACGTTTAAGCTTGAAAATAAAGTCCACACTTTCCTGTGACAGTTGTGTATGTTGCTGCCACTAATTGCTTCTTTCAGCAGTTGTGGACAGGTCCCCTGTTGTTGTGGGCTAATTTACACAAGCAAAGGCAGCTCGGACAGCCCTCACTTCTTGTCTGCCTGGCTATTCCTGACCATTTATCATTACAGATTATGTGTTTTACAACTGGCGAGACCAAAGCCAACAGGCCACAAGATGCAGCAGCCACTTAAAATACCAGTCATCTGCTCCATTTCCACCCTCCCTCCTTTCTGTCCATAGTTAGCTTTACAACTGAATTATAATAAGGCAAATGATTTGGTAAACAATTCTTCATTTATTTACTTGGGCAAGATTCCTTTGACTTCAGTGGGAGTCCTGCCAAGCCAGGGATCCTGGAGCAGTGCCAGTGACAAAATGCCCATTTCACTGGAATGTACGATTTCCTATTGACTTGCCAAAAGTACCCTGGCTACCAGCTTCACAATAGGCTTTGTTCCTTTCACCCGGAGAACAATCCAATTTAATAGCTCCTCTCCTAAAGAGGCTAAAGAAGAAGCAAAGAGGTCCAGTTACCACTGGCAGAGGTGTGGGAAAACTGATGCTTGCAGGTACCATTCCTTTGGGCTCTGGGCTTCTCTTCCAAGAACTGCCATATAAGAACATTTTGCATTGTCACAAATGCTAAGACACGTTATCACATCTACGCTAATGCACTGTGCTGCAGACAATGCCACCTGTGTTCACTTGCTCTTCCGACATAAAAAGGGTTCCACTGCGGAAACCAGAAAGTTATCTGACAGTCTGACAGGAAAGAAATCCAACCAGAAAAATAAGTTGTTCAGTAATTGGCCCAACTGCTGAATTTCTTGTTCTGTTTGCCCTTTAATTTACTTCAACAGCTCTACAGAACTGGGTCTTGACTAACCAAATCAAAGCCCCCACTTAATTGAGTACATGTCTGTGTTAATTTAAGGCTCTGGCCAGAAAATCAGAAGACAGCTAATAAACAGTTGCTGCATTTAAAGGAGTGATGATTGCAAGCCTACTGATTATAAACACACACTGTCAAATTACTCCCGTCTCTTCTCTTCAAGCCATAAGCACTCCTTATTCAATTCCTCCAGCCCATCACCACACACAAGGGGAGACAGCTCTCTCCTTTGAGATTCCCATCACTCACAGTCCCTTTCTCTCGGTCTGGCAGCGATGCAGCCAAGGATGGTCTATTTTCCCAGCCGACGTGGAGAAGAAAATCATTCCTTACAGCCTACCCACTGTTCCCCCTGCTCTTGGAACTGCTGTACTACAACTTAAAAGGCATTCTGATGTACTATTTAGATAATGAACAATATCATAGGATGTTTTAAGAACAAAATCATTTACTGAAGCTGCAGACATATATATATATATATATACACACACACTCATATATATATTATATATATATAAAACGATGTGGAAGAGTTATTATGTCACAAATTTAAATTCTGAAGATCAGAGGCTCTACTGCCATATACCTCATACTACAGAGAATAGGCTCCAACAGCAGAGGATTGCAGTAGTGCCAGCACAAGTGTGGAAGTGTGGCAAAGCCACCAACAATGCAGTAGCCAGAACAACTGTATAGTGTATCCTGCTTTCTTTTTTTCCTAGCAGCCACAATGGTGATAATCCACATCTGACTGGATACTTAGAAAAGGAACAAGTTCAGTTGAAAGAAAAAGAGCACATTTGCTTATTTACATTGTTTATAGTCTAAGCAATCATTATAAACATGTGCTCAAATAATCAGATCCTGTGTAATTACTCATTTGCAGCCACAGTTATTAGGTAGGCAAATTCACTCTTTTTTGAAAATGCAGGTCAAATATTTATCTCTGAGATACATTAAATGTTACACAAAACTGCATTAAGGGTATATATTAGACTGCAATATTAACAAAATTGAAGTGTTTAGACCTTTCAGACCTTTTTTGAAGCCTTGACCTTGGAAACAAATAAGGACAGTGTTATTTTAATGTGCATTCAAATTTTAACAGCACAGTCACACAGCTCTAGTGGAATTCACATTGAGTTTCCACTGTAGATTGCTCATCATTTCATTATGGTTCATTATGCTGATAACTGTCAGAAAGCATTAGAAGCAGGAGCCTTGAGTAATAGCACTGAAATGGTAATTTAAAAACAATATACTTTCTGAAGGAAATACAGCAGTGCACTAAATTCAATTAGAAGAGGGGAATGTAAAGACAAGTAAGTGATGTTTGCTGTCTGAAGTCAAGCTATTCAGCTTCTTGATAACCTAGACTAGAGAAGGTCCTTTTAAAGCAGGCACTCTTCTCTTGCATCTCACTAAACCTGCCCTTATTATCTCCAAGCTTCCCCAGTATAAACTGTCTTAAATGGAACCGTTTTTGAAATATTTCAGGCCATGACAAAGTATCAATCAATCCATCAGTCCCTATTTGGGTGACACAACTGACTAAATTATTCAGGGTCATTTACTGAGGCAGATTTCAAGCTGGACAGTCCATGATGGTAATCCCTCTTTTGTAAAGGGCTCCCAATTAAAAATCATTAATAATTTGAATCAAACAGACAATATAAACAATACAAAACCGTCCCGTTCTTGCTCATAATGTGAGCATTGTTTTTTAAGAGTTAGAGAACCCAACTCATTAATGGTGGGGATGCAGGAGCAACGCCCATTAATTTGGGTGGGAACTGCACCTGCCTGCACCAGGCTGCAATTCACAGGATATCTCCTTACAGACAAGGGAATTCAGGGACAAGGGCCATGATTGAGACTGATTTGTTTTCCTGCCTCATGGATTCATGTGTGGGTGAGGCAATTTATTCTCCATTACACTGCTAACCTTATGAAAGGCCCTTCCTCTCTGCAAGTGCTGAAATATAATGAGGGTCCCCAGAGTTACCTTGACATTACTTTTGCAATGCTTCCACAAGGGAAAGGCACCTGTGTTTTCCATGTTTTGGACTCAGGTGTATTACAAGTCAATCATCCCATCTCCATGCCCAAGTACACAGCTGACAAACCCACTGTGCTTCAGAGCTCAAAGTCTCAATTCCCCAGTTTGGCCAAAGCAGCAGATCCAGGGTGGTTCTGCCCTTTACTGGTGACAGACACATTGATGATTATCCCCAGGTGACAGGTTTGAGGGGAAGGATGCACCAGGAAATGTGGATGTCAGGGACTCTGCCTGGCCTTCAACACAGCCCACTCTGCTGTCTCTGCATCCACACTGCCACATTCTGCTCTTACTTGCACAAACTTTATACCAGACATAATTACTCACTCTAGCAGAATACTAAAACCAGAGTCTGAGTAACTTGTTTAGGAGCCTGATGCCTGGCTTATCTGAGGTTAGACACAGTTTTTGCAGCTCAACAAGGCATGGCAATGCCAGAGAGTGGCGTTATGGAAGGGCAAAACTCTGGAGCACCTCTCCTGGCCAGCCCACCAGGAAGCAGCTACTGCTTTTGTTACTTATCATGGGAATTGCAAGAAAGGAAAAGGAAGGGGAATTCTCTAATTCCCTTTCATCCACTAGCACAATCAGGCTAATGGAAAGTCCTAACAGTCTTCCTCCCGCAACCTAGCAGGCGAGATAAGTGACAAGGCCAGCCAGTTTACTACTAAAGGAAATCAATAGCCAAGGGTCAAAGCTTTACAAAAACACATCTTAAGAAGGCTGAAGTTCTTCATCTTAAAAAGTGTTTAAGAATAATAAAGAAGGGATCAATCCACAGTCCATTCCAGGTGTTCTTTCCAAATTATCCAATGTTACTTTTATTCACCTGGTCTAATAGTTCTCCAAGTGAACAGAAACCTGATTTTACAAGCCAGTGGAGCAGAGTCTATCTTTTTGCTAGAAGAATGGATCTCAGATACTGTGTTTTATTTCTTCATTAGTGTGCCGTCACACTGAGCGATTACTAAATGCAGGCCTGAATGAGAATACCAGAGTTAAAGAGAGCATAATGAACAAAGAAGGTGCCAGATTATTATGGCTGTCAGCACAAGGGAATTGGGTTTGTCACCTGGTTTAACCAACTGGTAAGAACTGATTACAGTCTGAATCCGCCTGAAAGCACCTTTGATGTTTATGCTCCCTTCTGTCTACACATCTTGTCAGGAAAGTCAGACAAACAGGGACCTTCTTCTGAAGGGTCTTCCTTCAGGAGAGCCTTTGAATGCTGTCACTTGCCTCAGACAGGTGGGCAGAAGGCCACTCAGAGGGGGAGCGTGGCAAGGAGAGCCCCCAGAGCCCCACACAGCCTGTGGACAGGGCTGCTTTGGTGCCTGGGCAGGCACCACCCTCCCAGCAGAGCCAGGCAGGGCTCCAGGAGGGGCTGCCAGCGGCCACAGCAGCACTGGGGAGGCACAGCTGCCCCACAGGCCAGCTCACAAACAACTCCTGTGTCAGCCTCCACCTTGCAGCACAGAAGAAGAAGCCCTTCAGCTACAGGAAAATTCAAAGCTGTGAAACAGGAGCTCCAGAGACAGGCCTGCTTCCCAAGAGCGGGTGTCCATAGGATTGTGGTGTTGGCTTGCCTCTGCATGCAGAGTCCTCCCAGGCTGCTGCAGAGATGGAGACTGAGGCCAGCACCACAGCCTTTGCTTTTTCTCCTTCCCTCTTTGTATTTTTAGGGTAATCTTCAAAGATCTTCAGCTTTGTCCGACCTCCCGAGACAGGAATGGGGAAGACTGCCTGCAGCAGGCCCAAGGCCTGACAAAAAAGGGCTAAGCTTGCAGGGGTACATTTTGCAATACCAGCAAACATACATATCATTTGCTTACAATTTCCCCATCTGGAAATGTTTTACTCTCTCCTCATACTTCACTAACTGCATATGCCTATTTAAATTCAACCAGTTGATTACTAATTTGATTTCAATTTGGTCAAGGTATCATTCACAAGGACCAGGGCTTTGAAAAACTTTTGCTGGTATAATGTTATTTAGGGTGTACATTGCAAACAATAGTTTTGTTGTTGCAGAAAGATGTTTTTCCTATCAAACTGGTCACGTTTTAGATCTAGTAGTGTAAATTATATTACAGAAAGCATGTTCTTGCCCATTTAGGCAAGGTTTCACAATACAGTTAGACTCTATTCCCAGTCAATACTTGGCAAGGGCTATATGCACCACTCTGCTTTCTGCTAAGCAAAAGCAGCTGCTCTTGGCTATGCCCTGGCCTCCTCCACCACCACCCAGCAAAACTCACTGCTGAAAAGAAGGAAATCACTGGAGAACAGCTGGAATCAAGGGGGTGTGGGGAAGGGATGAGTGCTAACTTGGTTATGGACATATTCTGTTTCTGCCTTGTAAGGGAGAAATTAAGGTTTAAATAAATGTGAGTCATCTCTCACAAAATTAATTCTCAATATATTAAAATGTTACAAAAGAAATATCTTGACCTTCCCTCCCTCAGACACACAATCACTCTCTCTAGATAAATATACAACTGAACTCCAAAAATCTGGAAACACTTCCAATGGCTTTCAGGGAAAGCCACACATGGAAAGCCACACTGGTAAAATACAGCCCTTTCACTTATTGTTTCAAACTGCTCTGCTCCTAAGAAAGTGAAAACCAAAGAACTAGATGATCACAATTTAACACCAGGACACGCCTGGAATCCCAGGTCTTCGACTGCATGAGCCATTAACCAACACACAGGACAAGGAGTTTATCCAGCAACCCTGTGACTGTGCTCACTGCATCTCTCCTTCTCCCTGAGGAAGGCATTTTGGTGGAACTAAAGCCAATTCCATTTGCTGCACATGATGTATTTACCTACACAGGATAAAATAAACCATGCATTGGGTGGTTGTTTCATTAAAGTTTTATTGTTACCACCCCTTTCAGATGAACACTTAGGTTCCCAAGGGTCACCAGCCATATTTCAAGCAAATTAGAAATACAATGAGATTATAAATATTACCTGTTTACCTGAGGTCATACAATTACAAGAAACGCTTTCACAATTTCTACAAATATCCATACATAAAGAGATGAAAGGTGATGTGATCTACTGGCCAGGTGCTCAGACTGGAACTGAGGCCTGTATTTTACTTCTACCTGTGTTACTAAGGTGTGCAAGTCCCTCTTTTGTGTCCCCTAATTTATCTATACTGCAAGCTCACCAGGGTCAGCACAACCATGGACCCACCAGGAATTGAGGGCGGAGAACTAACACTATCACTCAGAAGTGTGGGCCAAAATGCAAACTGCATCTGCAAGGGCCATAAGAGCTACTGAATGTAGGCCTGATATTTCTGGGTCTGAAAGATTTCAGCCTGCTAGCAGCTGCTAACTTTTTCCCAAGGAAAAATTTCTCAAGAAAGCTTCTCAAAACAATCTTGGCAAACAACTCTCCTTTTTCAAAACAATCTTTCTCCAGGTGGTGTTTTGCTGTGTCTCTAGTTAACCAATGGGATTAGAGAGGCATTGTTCCTACTCCCCAATCATGTTAAGTCTGTATTGGAACACCTGATAAAAAGTAGTAAGAATTAGACAATAAAAGCCTTTTTTTTATCATGGAAAAATCTTCTTCTATGCTCTTTGCCTTCTGAAATACTTGGAGTCTGTCTTTCATGTCCTACAGCGACAAGTGAACACTGCTGTCAGAAGCAGAACGCTTTTTGGAGGCACAGAGCAGAGTGATCAGAGGGACAAGGGATTGCTCAGAGCCCAACTTACGGGTGCAGGGCATGGAGGCAGCGTCGTTCTCGGCCCGGAAGAAGCCGCGATCGCAGGTGCAGGACGTGGAGCCTTCCCAGATGGAGTAGCTGTGAGGAGGGCACTTGGCACAGGCAAAGTCTGTCGAGAGGGCCTTGTAGTATCCGATTTTGCAAGCTAGAAGGAGGAACGGGAAGGGAGAGTGTTACTGGCCTGGGCTGTGATCATAAATTGCTGGCTTACTCATTCAAAATCAAGGCAGGAGACATTTCAAAGAGATCTAATGATGTCCTCTTAGCCCCAGGTGAAGAATTAACAATCATCACACTCTTAATGAGTAGTCCTATGTCAGGGGATACTGATTTCTAATTCCAACAAGAGCCATTTTAAAAGCTGGCTTAGAGATGGCAAAAAAAAAAATTATACTCTTCTGTTGACACTGGCAGAAAATCGGCTGCCTCTTTGTGCTTACTGTGGAGTTGCATGTGGCTTAACCCTTGTCCACCTGCACCCCACACACACAGAGCATGACAAAAGGGGTGCAAGTGGTTTATTCTGTGACCACTTAAGGAATGGCAGCTGACAGTCAGACACTGCCAGTTTTTAAGAGGGAGTGGGACAGGAACTCAACATGCCCGGAAATGGCACATCTCCCTCTTGGCAAGGCAGGATTCATCTAGCTCCTTCTCCCCAAGGGAGGAGATCAGCAGTGCTCTCCCCTGCTCAAAGCTGGGACACAGCAGTAACTGCACCACTGCCACCCAGGCCCACGTGCAGTTGGCAAGCTTTTGGTGACATCAGCTTCATAAAAGCAGGACTTACACAAAAGGCTACTTTTACATGACTTGGAAAAAACTCATTAGCATCATTAATAACACATTTCCATGGTGGCTAACAGGTATGTCATGCTAGAAATTTCTCCCTTGGCTAGAGAAAAAAGCCCACCATCATCACTGCAGAGAAGAGAGAAAATTCCCCAGCATGCAAACCAGTAAAAAAGAAAGGCTGTTCCCAGTGTTTACTGTGTGACTCACTCCCACATCTTGTCATTTATCACCTACACTACCTTTAGGGTTCCCCTGCTACACACAGGTTCCTGATGGGAGGGCATAAGCCCACGCACAGCCAGGGCTTGCTCTTGCTGTTTGAACCTTTGCTTAGTCCCTCCACCCCCTCCCTGCTTCTCCTGCAAAGCCCTCCAGTGGGAGATGGAGAGGGATATTAGTAACACATTTATAAAAGAGCAGGTTACTTCATTCTTATTAGCCAAAGCCATTTATGGAATGTCCTTAACAAGTCCTGACTTTATGATGAGCCGCCTGTGAGAGCGTGGGGAGACCAGCCCGGTGTCCCTGCTGGGACTGTCACAGCACAGAGCACCTCATGGAAACACACACACTGCTCACTCACTGAGATTTACACTTCCAGAGCTCACCTGCATCGTGCTATTAGATAAAGCTCAACTTGCAAGGTGTGTTTTGGCCACGCTTCAAACAGCCTTGGGGTTTCAATTAAAGTCAGCAGGCACAGCTCTGGCAGGGCTCAAACCCAGCCTGCCCACGGCAGAAACCATTTTGGTCCCTGAACACAAGTTCAAACCCAGCACGTCTGGCCCATCAGCCAGGCACCGTCAGGGTGCAAAGGCAACACCTGGAGAACAGCTTATTCTGCCTGGGACAGGAATTGCCCAGCAAAACAAACAAACAAATAAATAAGTAAAATAAACCTTCTTTTTTTTTAATATGATTTGCACTATCTGGTGACCAAGTTGCTGTATCACTACATGTCCTGGGTTTAACAATAGCAGCAGTCAAGTGGCAGATGCTGGTCTTAGATATCACTCCAGGTTTTCACTGTCACAGCTCAGATGAGAAATATGCCTAAGTCTGTACAAGACCAGGACAGACACCCATGGGAAGGATCTTGCTGCCATATATAAAGACAAAGCATTGAAAAACACAGCACAAGAGGAAACCAAGCTGACTGCTTTTATCCACAGAATTCTTTCTATTATTCATGGATTTAAAAACTAAACATGTAAACTCTAATATTACTCTTAATATGAACATCACAATCCAAAGAAATCATTAAACAGTGATGCATCTTTAGCATATTTAGGGTATTAAAATACTTACCTATTCAACAATCTAGCTCAAGGCTGAAAATCCTATTTGGGCTATAACATGCTTCTAGAAAGACAAGAAAATGTCACAAGTAAAAAATTCTGTGACCATTCCTCCCTGTCTTTCCATACTCCATGGTTTAAAAAGGAATAGATGTATTCAGTGGGTACTGCAAGGTCAACATTCTGTAACTCAAGGATTTTTTTCCCCCTCGTTTCACACACTGTATTTTGTTTTCTACTACATTAAGCCAAGATCATTAATATTTCAAGACCTGAAGAAAGCTCTCCAAACACAGTGGCTGCTCCTAAAGCACACACACAGCCATTTTGCTTCAAAAATCAACTACTCCTGAAGACAGTTTGCTTCATTTTAGTGTGCTCAGAGATTCACCAGATTTCACAACAGACATAAAAGGGCAGGAGAGAATGTGCAGCATTAAACCAGGAGCTCTTTGCCCCCAAGAGCTCCATGGTACCGCCACTTAAAAACTCAAACCTAATCCTGTAAAAGCTGTTCTTAGCATGAAGTGCTGCTGACACACCTACTACAACTACGGATAGGCTTTCTTTTGAAGGGTAATGATTTAGTAGGCAAACAAGAAGCCTGTACAGAACTCATTCCCTGGAAGTCTTTATTGCTTGCTCATGACAAATCTTCACGCAGCTGCTTTTCTGGGATGGATTTGCTGGGTGAGACCCAGCATGAATGGGGTTCTTACACAGTCTTCGAAAGATGCCTTTGTAAAAAGATTAGTTCACATGTGCAATGCAAACTTTGAGTTCAATTTCTTAGCTTTGCCTTAATTAGTTCTTTCTGTTAGGTTTCTCTTTTTTTCCTTTTTTTTTCTTAAGGAGAAAAACTTTTTCTCACATTCAGGTCACCCACAAGTGTAATACGGTTACAACCCACTGCACCACATTCAAGGGAAATTTTCAAACAAAAATATTTTCAGTTCACAGCTTTTCCTCACAACAAGTCACGTTAATTTAAATGGCCATCAGCTTAAAATAATCATGCTGGTGTCTTTGAGTTAGAGTATTAACATCTATTTGATTTCTATTTCTCCTTAAGCAAGAGAAGATATGGCAAACATTGCTGGTCGTTATTACATGCCTTTTTCCTTCTTTTTTCCAAATATATCAGAGTGATATATGCCAAAACTGCAAAAACTGTTCTGAAGAATTACGGAACTTCAGTCAAATCTAGATGTAAATTTTCTCAAGCTGTTTTTCCAGCTCCGTTTTCACATTAAAACCTGATTTTCAGACTTAAAGTCTCCTCAAAAAAAGAGAAAGAATACGTGTGTGGGCTGCAAAGTCTGCTTGCTTGGTCTCTCCAAATGCTGAATTTTCTACTAGAAAATTTCAGACAGCAATTTCAGAATTTAAAAACTCATCTCATTAGTGGATGGGGCTCTAATCACGTTCTTTTTAAACACAGCTACAACGAAGTACATGTATTAAATTGGTTTTAACTATTTTTAAATAAGCTATATTGTTGAGGTTTTTTTATTTGGGGGTGGGGAAAATATTTAAGAAAATCATTCTTTCAAATTTAGAGTTGTTAAAAAAAAAATCCCCTAGTACTTGCTCTTAAATAGTTCCTTTATCTTTGTGGAAATGGCAATAATTCCTGCCAGCTGAGTTTGGAGACGGTTTGACATACCCAATAGTCCTTAAAAAAAAAAAAAAAAAAAATCTGTAATGTTCACAAAGGGTTGGATAAAGAAATCATCCCAACCTCTTTGCTGACAAGTTCCTAAACCATTAAAAATGCATTGCATATCTTAAAGCCATCTGAGGGAGGTCCAGGCAGAGGCTGTGGCAGTGCCTGGAGGCTGAGCAGGACTGAGGCAGGGATGGGGACACCCCTGAGCCTGGCTGGGATCTGAGCAGTGATGGGATGGGGAAGGCCCAAGAGGGAAAACTGCTGGGCAGGAGCTCTGGCAGCAGCCCTGGGCACCAGGGACCAAGACCAGGAGAAATCCTGCTCGAATCCTCAGCCTCTGCTGAAGAGGAGGACTTGTAACCAAGAAAATACTGATTTCTGATTAGGACCTAATAAAGTGAATAGGGAGAAAAACAAGCACAGAAACATGGTTTTGCTCAAGTAAACCTAGTTAAGTCAATAAACTGATATTAGAAGCAAATGTGACAGAGATGTTCTGAACTGCTTATTCACAAAAGCCCAGTGGGATGCAGTCCTGCACAGGGCAGCAGCACTGGCCACGAGATCCCTGTGCCAGAGGCTGAGCTCTCCACACAAACACCACAAGGAAAGGGCCTCCAGCCAGGACAGGACCACACCCAAACCACGCTCCTGCTGCACCCTCCTGCCCAAAGGAATCCTCTGTACCCCCAAGAACATTTATTGTCACAGCCAAGTGAGCAGTGCCACTAAAACTTGTGGACTCAGTTCAATTGTCAGAAGCTATGCATCCCAGTTTCCATTTTTTGAAGCAGAAAAATATGTTAGCTACATACTCAAGGAAACTTCAAAATTCCTTCAGAAACAATTTTGAATCAAACCTCTCTCTTCACACCAAAGAGGGAAAACTACTTTTAAGTCAATGATTGTAGCCAACTTTAAAGAAAGACTCCAAAATATTACTCTTGGTGAAATGAAGGACAAGGCAAATAATTTAGTAAGATACTTCAATGTCATGTCTATACATTTCAGTGAGAAAAGAAATTTGTGTTTAAAGACTTGAAAAAATACTTTGATAGCACATTTGATGTGCTTCATCACTGGTTACTTTCTCTACAGCTCTTCTCTCTGGAAATATTTTGAACTCACGTTTTAACTGCACCCTTAGGAACAAAAAGTTACTTTTACTTTTCCCCTTGAATGTTGTTCTTAGTCCTTAAGAGGATGGATTTTCTCTCTTGCATCGTAACAAAACTACATCTGCCACATAAGAAGGCAGCATCTTCTCAGTTTTCTTTTACTGTTATTACCATTTCTGAACAGATTTTTGTGTGTTAATTATAGAACTCAATTGTTTGGATAGTCTCTTTTGATGAGCTTTCTGCCCTGCACCATGAACCCCTCTGTTATTGTACAGCTGTTTTACTTCCAAATGCTCATCAGGGTTTTCTAATTGTCAAGCTGTCTCAGCAACTAGGTCTTTTGACCTAAAAGTCAAAGAAAGGGAGTCACCCTTGTCTCCCAGACATGAATACCCCAGCAGTCCCAGTGGCCCCCCCCCATACCTATGAGACAATGCCTTTCCAGATCATTGCCACTACAAGCATAATTGGGTTTTGGGTGAAATGAGAAGATTTAAAATAGGATGAATTAATGAGTTTCTTGTAAAATTAAGTCGTTCTTCTGGTCCAATCTAATTACTCACTGTAATGCCCCTGAGGGTGATAAATAAAGATCCTTAGAAGCCAAGCAGGAGGGGAAAAAAAGCACTTTCTCTTGAGCATTTCTTAAAAGTCAAGTTGTAGAATGCGATGTGATGTACCAAATGCTCTTTCCAAATAACGTCAGATTCCTTTGATGTTCACACTGTAAGATCTTTGCCTCCTGTTAATAATGACTGTACTATTGCTACACATAAAAAGGAGCTCCCAATCTTTAGCTCGTATCTCTGATGAGAAAACCAGTATTTCTACACACAAAGCATGTATTTTTGATGCATGAGTGACACAAGGAAACACAAACAAAATCCCACTGGGGAAGAGTCTAGACTGTTTGACTGCAGAGCACTTTTACTCCATGATTGGGTAAAAACTCAGGAAGTTCAAAACAGAAATAAAGGGACCTTGGAACACAAATGTAGCATGATTTGAAATCCAGACTCTTGAGTATCCAAGCCACTAGACCTGTACATGCAGATACCCTGGGCAGGTTAAGCACACAGACCTCCTTTGCAAAGCTGCAGCATAAACCAAGTGGAGGAGCTTTTCACATAGCCAATCTGAACAACCATTAAAAAAAATTAAAATAAATTTTAAAATCTTTGGTTATTTTTTTCCCCAGGATAGCTTCCTCAGCTACAGGTCTGCTGCTTGTGCTGTGGTTTGCTGATTTAAGGCTGGGGACTGATCCCATGATGCCAGTCACAGCAGGACTCAAACATCTTTGGTTAATCTAGGAGTATCCCTTGACTGATGTGCATCCATGAAGACATGATGATCACCTTGTTGATAGGTGGCCAGATTTTTATATGGCTCATGGGAGACTAGAAAGTCAATTGCCTACTTCAGTTTAAGAAGTTAAAAGAAGTGAGGAGCTAGAGCGACCTTTGGTGTGGAAACAAATCACCATCCAAGGTTTTATTGAATACTCAGGAGGGAAAGGAATGAGACACTCACTGCAAGGAGCCCATGGCCACAGCCTGTCAATGACAGCAGGGATTGGCAGTGCACATGACAAACATGACAGTGACATCAGCCAAATCCTTCTGCACCATCAGGCGCATCCCACCAGGTCCACTTCACTTCAGCTCCTCTATACTCAGCCCTCTCCTGTAACACTTCACTTTCACAGACTCTGGTGGACCTGGAGGGCCAGCAGCCAACACTGCCAGTGAAAGCCAAGACAAAAAGGTATTCAGTACCTCTGCCATGTCCTTGGTCACTAGGTCTCCTCCCCCACTGAGCACTGGGACCATGTTTTCCTCAGCCTTCCTTATTGTATTTACAGGAGCAGCTGTCCTTGGTGTCCTTCATATCCCACACCAGACCAGGCTTTGGCTTTCCTAACACCTCCTCTGCATCCTCAGGCAATGGCTAGACTGTGGAATCCTCCTGGGTGCTTCTCTTGTGTGTCTGAGCTGTGCCAAGGGCTCCCTGCCCATCCACCCCGGCCTTCTGCAACACCTGTGCATGTGCTTGCAGTGGCTTGTCCTTAAAAACACACCAGCCCATCTAGGCTTCTTCACTGCCCTCCTGAAAAAATTCCTGAACAAGCCAAAATCTTCTGACCTGAATTCCAGAGCTTTTAATTTTATTTTTTTTTTAATACACATGAAATCCAGGGAAATAAATCATGAAAAATGAAGTCTCCAGCTCAGCAAAGAGCACAAGCACAAGAGGACAGGACATCTGACACGGCAATCTGTTCGAGAGAGAGCTACAGGCACTAACAAAACTCCCAGATGTATGATACAAGAACCAGAGTGGCCTGTTAATCCCAGCCAAGGAGGTGCTGTTCACCTGGGCATCATTTTCTCTGCACAGCCTTCAGGGCCAATTGCCAGGTGTTTTTGCCCTGCACTTGGGCACTGCACACTGTGGGCACAGACCCACAGCACTGCTGCCAAATCTTGTCTGCAGGCACAGAACTTGTGGGTTTGGAATGCCATTCCTAAGCAGCATCAGTTCTCCTGTGTTTTACACAGAGAAATGCTTTGCTTCTCTCCTACACAAATATTACAAATCAACTTGTACCTCACGCAAAAGAAATATAATCACGCTGATAACGCAATCATTTCAAAAGCTGAAATCTGCTTCATCGGTCCCCTTTTTCTAAAGAAACTAAATAGTAAAAATCATAAACCAAAAAATTAAATACATGTAGAAGTCACATATTTTTAATAGGTACATACATAGAAAAGTCCGAAATGAAAAATTAGCTTTTATTCTTAAAAATTATTAAGAATTATTCTGAACTTTGCTCATAGCTGGTAGACCACAGCTGCTAAAAGAGAATTCTTCTTTAAAATATACAAATTTGAAAATACTACATTTCTATGTATTAATAATAATAATAGCTTATCTATGTAACCCTCTTCTCTGCTGCAGCTGTGGTAGTTGCAGGAGAAGAGTTTAGAGGTAAGAGATAAGCTTTACATCTCCCACACCATGCTCACTCCTGGTCTTTGACAGCACCCTGATCTCACATCAGCTCTGTCAACCCTGCCAGCACACAAAGCTCCCAGCCCTGCACCAGAGGGGGGAACAGCTGCAAAATCTCACCAAGGAAAATCAGCCCCTGGACAGAACACTTGCAGCACTGGGGTTTTGTCTGAAATTAAAATAAAAATAGAAAGCTAAAAATTCAAGCACTAGGTGAAAGAAAAAAAAAAAAAAAAGACTGAAAATAACCACGGAAAAAACCCACCCTTTCTCAGTGAGAAGTCAGCACTTTCCAGGAGGAGTGAAAATCCCAGCCTGCTCTGCTCTCTGCAGGAAAATATTTGCTAGCACTGGCAGTGACAAGCGCAGCAGCCACCAGCCGGCCACCAGCAGGAAGCACTGGGGACACTGTGCCTGTGCCTGGCACAGGGACACGTCCCATCCCTCCAGGCAGCACAGCACTAAAAGCACACACAACTTCACGTTGAAGGGCTCGAACAACGCGAAATGTGCTGCTGAACTGGGGACTTGGCAGGTCACTGTTTAAATACTTTTAACAAGTATTTAAACAATAAAGAGATGGCCTGGGATGATAAAGCTCCCTCTGCTCAGAAAGGCGCTGGAGCAGCCGTGTCCTTTTTGGGAGCAGAGAGCACCAGCACTGCCAGCACACTGACCCAAGGGCTAAGGGCACCTTTCAAACACTGCTGCCTGAACCAAGTGTTCCATGTTCTGCTCTTCAGAGTGCTCAGGGCTCTCACTCTGCTCTACCACAGACTTCATCTAACTTTGAAAGTTTAATCACCTTTATACAGGCTGTGAGATTTAAGGGATGGGTCAACTAATCAGTTTCAAATAATTACTCAATTAGAAAAACAAGTTGATGGATTCCCTTGAACAGAAGCAGCACAAGGAAAATCACAAAACTGACAGATTTTCAAGCAAACCCAAGATAATAATGTGAGGATTTTTAAGGAAAAAAAAAGAATATTGTGATTTTTGGTTTTTAGCAACTACATTTCACAGAAAAAAAAATCCCTACTGGAGGTTTATGATGTACTCAGTGAAAGCTGATTAATTGGCCTGAATCTCCACATTAACAAGCCCTAATCCTCTTGTCAGGAGACCTGCTTACAAGCTTCTCTCCCCAGTGGTGTAAAAGCACTGATGAGAACAGAGATCTGTATCTCAAAAGCACTGTCCAGCCAGCCTGGGATTATCTCTCATCTCCTAAATCTTAACAGCTCTGTAGAAAGGCAATTAAAGCTCCAAAGTCAGATAAGCCTATGATAGAACACAGTATCAGCTTGAGCACTTTAAGAAAGGCCTAACGCCGAGCTCTAACATTACTATTTAAAATGTCTATCTGCTCCTAACACAAGCATTAGCTCATGGTCCTGGACTTTGCAAAGATTGTACTCGTAATGTTTTATAGAGCATATAACACGTTATTCCCAATTATTTTAAAAATGCTTGTATTTTATACAGGCTAATGAGACATTGCAAGTTGGCTGAAATAATTATTACATTAACACCCCTTAACAAATTGTCTATTGTTAATTATTTGAGGATTGATCCTGCACTTAAATCCCTTAATGCTGTCTCTTTTGTGCAAGTGGAATTTCACTCTGCAGCAGAACCCAGCATAGCTGTAATGTTTTCTGCTACTGTTTGAACTTGTATCATGAGTGTGATGGAGCCACGTCATGCCAGAAAACTAAAAACTACAGTGTTTTTCTGGGCTTTTTTTATTCTTGCTTTAACTGTGAGCAGCCTGGGACACAATTAAACTTCCTATCTCCAGAACTATAGCAAGATGTCTTAATATGGTTTAATCATCACATCCTCTCTAGATGGCTGTACAACATTATATATAAACAACAGAAAAAAAAAAAAAGCTATTTTGGTCTCCCCAGAGAATTGCTTAACACAAAGGTTTTGGAAGATGCCTAAATATAGACAGTTCTGGTGAGATCCGGGTCTATGCAAGATAACAACTCTGCACTATTTTTGACTGTTTAACAAAGATGCTGGGAACACAATGACTTCAAAAAACCACTGCTTTGGCTCTCCCCAGCACTGAAGAAAATAGACGAGGTGCTTACAGAGTCATTTAGTTGGGAAAAAACCCGAGTCCAACCACTAACTCTGCACTGCCAAGTCCACCACCAAACCATGTCCCTAGGTGCCACATCTACTCATCTTTTAAATACCTTTGCTGCTGAGAGACTCCCATCAACACCACTGTAAAAAACTATCAAACCTCTACTAAGTAGTACATCAATCAAAATCGTGGCATGCAAATCATGATCCATTAAGTACTTCACACTTGATTACCCACGACACTTCAGAGAGGGCCATACATTGATGAGTTGCTTCTCTCTTCTTTGCCCTTTGCTATTTGGAGCACATGAGCACTTTTAGTTCATTACAAATGCAAAATTTAGCACAAAGCTCAACTTCAGCAAGAACAAAACATCAGCTCAGTTGTTTGTCCTTTTCTCCCCAAATCTGCTCAAGCTGCATGTTTCTCTACACAGATCCCACCTTTTCAGAAGGGTTGGACTTGAGGCACATGCAGGTACACCCTTGTTGAAACCTCAGAAAGAGGTTCTGAAAGAGGAAGACTCAAACGACCCAGGATTTCCCTAGATGCCTTTTTTTTCCTCCCCAGCTCTCTCCTAGATGTGAAAATCAAGCTGAAGAATGGATAAGGTTGGAAGGGACCACTGGAGGTTCTCCACTCCAACCTCTCTGCACAAGCAGGGTTCTGTAGAGCACATTACCCAGGATTATGTCCAGACCACTTCTGAGTATCTCCAGGGAAGGAGATTTGCCCCTCACTGGGCTCAAATATGCCAGGAGCCATCTGGAAGCTATTTGTCTCCCTCTGTTCTCCCTTACAGCCTGAAGCTTCACAACAAGGTGCAATCTCACACCTACATGGGAGACCAAGACAGGTGTAATTCCTGGCTCTGCCACAGAGGCTGAGAACAGCTTGCCTCACCTGCCTCTGGCATTCATGGACACAACAGTGTGTATCACGGTCTTAGAGAGGAAAGAAATCATTCATTTTCCTCCCAGCTGGTCTGGCCTCACCTGCTCACTAACTTCTAGCTCATCTCTCCACAGACCATGGGAGATTCCCATGTTATGGATAACTTCTCACAGTTAATGGCATGAAAGAAGCAGGGATCAGAAGAGGGGAAAGCAGGGCTGTTCCTTTGGGCCCCCTAAATTGAAGAGTGTAACTACACAGACACCTAGAGTGTATGCTTCAATATCCCTGCCTCAGTTTATCCACTTAGCAAGTGGCAGTAAGATTCACAATAGATACACCTAAAAGCTGTTGTGAGGTTTAATTAAGCAATAGAGCACTTGCAGATCTCTAGATAACAAGATGCCCATAAAACAAGAGGAGGTGATTATTTCCCATGAAACAAATCATGGCAATAACCTTGCTCAGCAGGGAATACTCAGGGCTGTCTCAACTCTCCTTTTACAGTCTTGATGGAGGAAGCTTGTAGAGATTGTTTACCGGCTCTTTTGCATCTCAGGCTTTGGCAGGACATTCAAGAGGATGCAGCAAAATGGGCTGCAGTCTCAGAGATGTGAAATACAGCCCATATTTAAAAATCAAAGAGCTGGGAATCTTCCGTCAACAAGCCTTTCAATAGGGAAGAATAATTTAGCAAGGATAGCTGAAATCTCCCACCTTAGGGTGATCTGGTTGGTGTGAGGAGAAACGCGTTTTGGCAGTTGCCACATTCTTATGTCAAACTTCTGTTGTCTGGGAAAGAGCAGAGTGCCAGAAGCCCTTGCAGGTGAATACCTTGGCTGTTTCGTGCTCATTTGATTCAGAGCAATAGCGTGTTTATCTAGATGTTTGGAAAGTTATTAATGAGATCAGCAAATCTTTTCCATGTATAAATTGTAAATCACCTTCAGCAATGCCATGTAGATTATCAAGTCAAGTGAGAACATGCCTATCTATCTGTGATAGTCTTTTATCACCAATAAATAAAAGCAAGACAGGGAATTACCTCAGGAGAAAATAGCTCTGAAGCAGAGTCTGTTAGGTCACCAACAGAAACACCAGCACAGCAGAACCCCTGTCAAGTTGTGTATCATGACATTCTGAAGGACATGGCAGGAGTGGCACTGCACCAGTCCAGAAGGAGAAGGAAAGCAGCTCTTGCTGCTGACCCCATTCAGGTGCACCCAATGCTTTCCTCCACTCTGGTTCACCAGCACTTGCTCTGCAGAGAGCAGATGTCTCCCCCAGGCCTGCACTCAGTGCCTCTTTTCATCCTCACACACCCCTGCAGAGTCAGGGAAAGGCACTTGATGTACAGAGGCAGGTTTAGAGGACCTGCTGTCACAGCCCCAGCAAGCAAGAGGTTCAGAAAAAGAACAGCCAAAGAGAGAAAAGTTTTACGAATGGCTGCTGGGGGTGTTGGGTAAGAAGAATTACAATTTGAGCTGGACTCAGCTTTTAAATCCTCTACTATACTGAATTCATAAGATGTATGGTATCTTTAAATCAGAGCTCTGCCCATCCATCTTCCAAGATCCAGGAAACCTGGATATTTACAACACAGCTGCTGCTCCAGGAGTACAGGATTTGGCCCAGTTGTGCAATGGGCTATCACCTGGTAAAGCTTTAAAGAAGGGGTTTTTATGGAGGCACACATTTAATGAATGCTTTAAGAAGTCTTCAAGGGTCCTGCAGAAAGTCTTCCTTTTTATGAGAAGGTAAATTAAATAAAGTCCTGGGTAAAAGAAGCTGATGTCAGGCATGACTAAAAATAGTTGAGGATAGGTCTCTTCTCTCCCAGCTTAGTCTTTGCCAGACAGCTCCAGGGAGGCTCTCAGCAGACACACCAGTGAGCAGTAGAAATTATGAATTACAGGAGGATGGCAGGGCCCTCTGACTTGCTTCAGGGGAAGCATCCTGAGTGTGAATCCCCCTGTACCAGAGCAAAGGCACAGTGGCTGAAAGCCTGCACGGTGGAGGTGCCTGTTGCCCCTGCAGGAGATGGAGCTCACACTCTGGGCACTGCAGGAGGCACAAACCATGGCATGGTAACACCGTTTCAGCTCCAGCCTGAGGAATGAGCCCACAGCTGAGCCAATTGCTAAAGCAAATGAGAACTTCTCAGGTGACTGGGTTAATGTCAGCTGATGAGGGGTTTTCTTCCCTCTCTGCATACAGATCCCAGGATGCCAACCCCATCCCCAGCATGAGCCGTTCCCAGTGGGGCTCTGTCACTTTGCCCCCAGCCTCCTGCAGCCCTGGTCACCAGAGCAGGCACCCAGAGGGTCCACACAGTCCCAGGCTGGGGAACAGGTCAGGACACAGCCCAACCCACAGAGCCTTCACTCCAGCAACTAGAGGGAAAGCTTCCCTTCGAATTCCTGCTGGATGCCGTACAGCTGCTAATCAGGGGAAAGTGACAAAACAAACACAGTTTTGCCTCTTAATCTGGAAAAGCATTTGTCTCCATCAAAACTACTGGCAAATAAACTCAACAATA
Source organism: Sterrhoptilus dennistouni (assembly GCA_013397095.1). NCBI lineage: Eukaryota > Metazoa > Chordata > Aves > Passeriformes > Zosteropidae > Sterrhoptilus > Sterrhoptilus dennistouni. Next base: position 134,767 of record VWZU01017254.1, on the reverse strand, counting down.
ACGTTCCATTTTGGCTCAGAGGCCCCCATGGTTGACATGACAGAATTATTTATTCAAATATCTACACAATACCTAAATTAGTGCAAGATAATAAAGAAATTGAGGTAACCATGGAGCTATTTAGAAACGGCCAAAAGCACCACTGACTTCAGCCCAGACCACAAAAATTTACTCCAGCAAAGAAATCTGGTGGCAGGGCTGGAGCTGGCGCGTGAGTCGCATCCGCCCTGATCACCTCGCGCTCTTCCTGGAACGATAAGCTATCAGCTCAGAGTTCTTATGAGCACTGCTTTATCTACTCTCACTAAACCATATCAACACTTAATTCTGCCTCAACAATTAACAAAATGCTATCACCAACATCCCAGTTGTATCTAAGCTTAGGAGAGCGGGGTTTTAAAATGCTGTCGACGTGGTGATCTTGCGGAAGTTAAACAAATTTGCTTGGGTATGCCAGGCAATCTGTTTTCAGCATATACTTCTCACTTTTGAAGAGATCCCAAAGTCACACAGAGCTACCCTCACTTCCACCTTCAGCCAAGACAGAAGACCTCAAACAGAAATGGATTTTTTTTCTCCCTTTTTTCACTCTGCCTCTGTCAACTACCAGTAGGGTCTTCCTGAAATAGAAAAAAAATACCTTGCAAAACTTCATTGTCTTCCTGGTGTTCCTCTGACTGTCGAGTTCCATACAGTGAGGTACCTTACAACCACAGAGGGATAATCCTCTAGAGCAGCCCCAGCATCCACCTATGTCCACCAGAGCCTTTTCCCCTGTGTCCACCCCACAGAAGGGCTATTTGCACTCTGCCTTTAATCACCAAAAGTGAGTTCCCAGAGGGTTTGTTAGGTTACTCCAGCAAGGAGTCCGTGAGGGACCATTATCTGCTTGAATTTCCAAGCACTTTGTCACTCGTTTACCAAAATTTTTATTAGACTATTAAAACAACCATAGGAGAGCCTGTACTTTCAAAAAGTAATGCTCAGCTCAGCATAGTAGTTTTCCATGTTCCTCACTTGTAATTGCTTAGCTCCTTCTCTTGCATGCATTCATTAAGAAATATAAATTTAAATAAACAAACCCCAGATTTTCTAGCAGAACCAAACCATTAAATTTGTACATAATCAAAACTTGAGGCAGTTAAGCAGAACAGGAGGAAATGTGCTGGCTGAAATGAATTAGTTATGGCATGTCTGATGTGCCAAGTTTATGTTCTAGACATATTTTTCCTATGTGAAGGTGCAGCCAAACAGCAGCCACTAATGGATCAGTAAATCTGCACTGTGCCAGGCAGAGCCCCAAATACATGAGAGCAGCAACCAGTTAGGGGAAGAGAGGAGATGGGGGGTTTTTTGCTATATTTTATTCTTATGCATTTGCTTATGTTTTGTGAATGTGACACTTGGAGCTATTTTTGCAGTTGTACCCAACTCATCATGGGAGATAAGCAATCTTTTATAAGACCCATATGAATCACTTTTGCCAACATGAAGTGGATTTTGGTATTGCAAACACTTAGTGACTTTATTCAGGCATGCACCAAAGCAGCCAAGGCCAGAAGACAGAGCAGCTGCTCTGGTGCATTAAAAGGTTTCCCAGAAATGCTGTCAAGGAGCAGCCTCAGCATCCAGACACCTCAGTGGTTACCTGAACACTGAGAGCAGAGCTGCTGCTGACTCATAACCTAATTGCACTGGAAATTCTGCAATTGGGGAGCACAGGGCTGCCTCAAAGCTCCTCCGCCTTGTTACACAGCAGAGCCCATGACAAAGAGCATTTGCAATTCAAAGCACTCCCAGATTCAGGGTCAGAGTTCCCAAGTTTTAAGAATTCTCCCTAAATGCAAAGTCTAAAGAACGGATACCAACAGATTGATTTTTTTTTTTTTTTAGCGTCTACATGAAGAAAGCAAAGATGAAGGCTGTCATTAGTTCACCTTCTTGAGGGGGTCTTCCCCATCAGTGTGTGTCAGGGACTCGTTAAACAGAATGTTTTGTAGTAAATCACACGGAAAGGTGAACTCAGCAAATGCCAGAGGCAATGGCAGGCGGATATGAATGACAATCTGAAAGGCGTGTCCGGATGCTTGAGGTATGAGCCGTGACAAAGTGCTTGTGAAATTTCACCTGCCCGTATTGAGACGAGAGGTTGTGGCCTTCTGAAAAAAAAAAACAAACCTAAGAAAAAAAAAAAAAAAAAAAAA
>VWZU01017254.1:107540-132529 GCA_013397095.1 Sterrhoptilus dennistouni | reverse complement strand
AAAAAAAAAAAAAAAAAAAAAAAGAACCAAGAAAAAAACCAAAAAGCCCTTGATGCGCTGATTAGAAAGTAAACTCTGTGCCTGAACAGACATCCAAATATTTCAGCCTCGGCAGGGAAAAAAACCCAGAGATTGTGGGAATTAGTCTGAATCAGAGCTCACTAAACGGTCACAGTAAAGCTGGAAGATGACAGTGCAAGCCAACAGTTACTGCAATCACCTCTTTAGTCAGAGGGAACACTGAATTCTTTTCACATAATCATTCATTTGTACTCATGGGCTTCTCAAATAGATTTAGCAGACCTCTGTTCATCTTCTCTGAGCTGCTTTTAACTTCTTAGAAAATACACGGAGCTGATAACAATCCTTGCAAATTTCGTGGAAGAAAAGCAGACAGACACATACCTCAGCTGATTAAATGTTGAACATTAACAACATCCATTACCATCACCACCAGCTAGAGATAACTAACAAAGAGGAACATGAAATCACATTACTGCATTCAGCAAACCTTGAGAAAATGCTACTTTTCACAGTCAAAAATAGCATACCTTACCAGCCCAGATTTCATCAGCCCATTCTGTCAGCAGTAAAAGCTGTTTTCTAGGCCACGGCATTTTCCATTAATGCAATCTGATTTGCCACTGCATTTTGAGAAAGCTAAGGTGAATGTGTGATACTGAGAGAGGATGGTCGGTAATCGAGAAATGAAAGCCTGAAACTCCTCATGTAGGGCAAGGTCAAAGAACAGCTGCCCATGAAAAGCCCTGCACAGAGACCTGCATACCACATTCTAACTGGTATTCCCAGGAGCTTTGTACTAAGGGCATTTTAAATGAACAGCAACACACATCTCAACAAATGATTTAAAAAAATGTGGAGATAATCACTTCTCACTTATATGGCTTTACTACTGCTTGCACTTACAAATACGTCACCTGGGTAGTTTTATCTCCCACATTAGCTGATATTTAAGAAGTGCTGATTATTAGTCACACTGTTCTGAATGTTATATCTGTTCCTAGCAACTGAGAGAACAAGACAAGCCAAAATAAAACACAATGGTATTTTTGAAGGCACAATGTAGTAGCCACCTGGGATAAAATCTTGCCTGTGTGTTTCTAGGAACTGTGGTACCATAGGGAAGTGGTGATGTAACAGCTCTTAGAAGTTTTTGATAAAGAAAACTACCTCTCATAAGTTACAAGCAAACGAAACAAAAATTAACGAGCTCCATAAAGCAATTAAAATCCAAAGTGTAATGCAGATGTAATGACTCAACAGCCTGATCATGGCTCTCATAAAACCACCCTCATAATGCATGGCCCGAGTCTCCTTACCTCGATATCACCATAAAATTAAGCGGCAAATTGAAATTCTCATAATCTATCAGTGGGGTTTCACTGATAGAAAAGCTGTAAGGCAGGAGAAGCAGAGCCAAGGGCTGGGCACTGGGAAGCCTCAGGAAACCAGATCTGTGCGGCACAGGGTGTCTGAGCTCAGCTCCATCAGGTGTCCCTGTATGAGCCAGAGGCCAGCTATCAGCACTGCACTGTCTGCACACGGCGTGCTGCCTTACCAATCCCACCCTCTCAAGACAATCAAGGGGGCACTGTCATTCACATCCTAGAGGCAAAGCACATCCCTCCTGGCAGTGAAAAAAGCCTGGAATGATTCTCCCGTGGGTTAAAAAAAAACCCAAAACCAACAAAACCTAAAAAGAAAAACAACATCAAAAAAAAAAAAAAAAAAAAACCACACTAACCAAACAACACCCACCTCAAACTGCAGAAAGAGAACAAGCACCATGTAAACCCCTAATTTCTGCATTTTAAACCTGTCTCATTACTGAGTGGACAAACCTTCTCTTTCCATCCTACCCTCTGCACTGCCAATAGAATACTGCTTACAACTTGATGTGATTCAGCCTTAAGAGAACATTCTCATTCTAGGCTTGCACCCAGCTGAAAAGTTTCAAAGATGTTGTAAGACTCAATACAATAAAACAACTGTCCTGGGTCTCCCAGATAACAAGGCTTTTTTAGTGTTTAAAATAACCAATACACATTCCATGCATATTTAAACATATCTTTGTATTATTTCTTTATAAAGACAACTTTGGTCCTCACAAAAGAAGCTGTTCATGGTCTTGGGTAATGCAGAGTATATTAATTGGGCAATACCTCACACTTATTTTGGAATGCTAATTCGGACAGAGCCCGGCTCTCACTGCGCCCACTGTCACTTGCTGCTCTTTAGAGGGGTGGCAGTGAGTCAGGAACACAACAGCACGTTTGTGAGGTGAATTTCAAGCATGCTTGGGGTGTCACAGTATGGCTTGAGCAGTGACCCTGAACCACCAAAGCTGATGGGTTGAGATTTAACCACCTAGTTTTAGGTGGTAGATGTCATCGGCAGTTTGGGATCAGCTTTTAACTTTGGGTGGAGTAACAGAGTTCAAAAATTAACTAGATACCCCCTGCCAGTATCCACCACCAAGCCTCTGCCAGGAATGAAGCAGCTCTTGCTCTCTGTTTATGCAGCTCATATCAAAGTCGGCCCTCAAATTATTAATATTAAAGGGTCCATGCTACATAATAGTTTGGGACACCGCCTGCCTGCAGAAAATATAAGCAGCAGATTTAAACAAATAGAACGACCCATGAAGCACAAACCTCCCCAGCTTGGGCTGGACCAGAGCAGCCCAAAGCAGCTCAGGATTTGCATAGATGCCACTGCACCCCTCCCTTGGGCTCTCCTGCAGCCTCTCCTGAGGCTGTGCCCAAGGAGGGAAAGTGGAGCCTGGCTCAGGCACCACCCTGCAGTACAAACTGGAAGCATCAGAGCGGTGCCCTCTGAAGCTGGAGATTGCTCAAGGAGCTCCAGGATTGAATGGGGCAGCCTGGGGCTGCTCCTGCTGTGTGCTGGTTGGCACCTCAGGGCCACAGAGCCTGCTGAGCCCTCTGTACCTGCCCTGGGGACTGCAGGGGCTGGCTCAGCAAGGCTCGGGGTGCCTCGGGCTGAGAGCAGCCCCGTGGGAAAAGGCCTGGCTTTACAGCATCTCCAAATCTACTCTTTAGCAAAGCCTGGTCCACAGCCCCACTCCTTTCCTTCCCATCAGTATCATCTGGACCAGAAGTAGTGTTGGTCAAACCCTTGCTGTCCTCAGCAGTTTAAGTACCTCACTTTGCCAGAGTTACTTTGTCCCAGTAAAGCCACCAGTGACATACTGTGACTTGCAATGTACCTCCCCTTTGCTTCCTTAAGGCACCCTTCCATTGCCTTTCCTCTTTCTCAAAATGAAACCTGGTTAAATCAAAGCAAGATCAAAGACAGAACCAGAAAGACCCTTCTTACCTTTAAAGATTTTCCACTGAAAACCTACAAATTTTTGGCAACTGTTTTTTTTTTAATGAGCTGGACAATTGCATACAAGTCTAATAAATACCCCATTAAGATTATTTATGTGTTTCTTACACAAAAAGATGCACTGAAATAGACAGAATCTCCCACAGCCATGAGCACCATCCCTGAGGCTCAGGTGAGGACTGTGGGCACTGCCACCTCTGCTGACACATCCTTTCTCACCGCTGGGGAAACGTCACTATTGACCCCAGCCCTTATTTCCTGCTACTCCCTCCCTGTTGCAATGACATTCCCAGCAAGAGCTTTAAATAACAGCCTGGGGTACAAGAAGAGTGACTAACTCTTTACATTTCCAGTCACACACGGTGATCTCCCAACAGCAACAGCACTGACAAACCCTTCCTGCAATATTCTATTTAGCAGACTTTTTTTTCTGTGGAAAGATGCTCCTAATCATATCTTAGAGCAATTAGAAACACAAATTGTTTTTCCTTTTCTCCTCCCAGGCACTGGCTGGCTGTGCCCTTGAAGTAGAGCCAGCCCAGCCAGGACAGGTAGGGCCAGGTGCCTCAGGGAGCAGGAAGGGCTGAGCCCCCAGGGGATGAGACCTCGGCTCAACCTGCTGGGAGTCAGCAGGATTGCTCTGCAAATCAGGGCTTAGGCAGGAATGGCTGGGTCAGGACCAGATGAAACTAAGCAGATGAGCAAGAAAAAGAAAAGTCATCTGACTTTTAAATGGGGAAGAGCAGCCCAGTGGCCAGGACAGGTGACAACTCACCATGAGAAGATGCTGCCCTCATTAAGGCTCAGTGTTTTTCAAGCAAGGTTTACTGGACAGGTACTGGGGAGCAAAGCATCCACCTCGTATGAGAAAGTGAGCTCCTAATATAAGGTAAACAGGGGCACTGTGAACTTGTCATATTTTATTGCCTTGGTCTTGCACTCACCCATGAGAACACTACAACTTAGAGTCTTTATGACTCTAAGAAACTTCAAAATGTTTATACTAAAATCAGCATGATCCCTCAGCTAAAAAATTACACTTCCAATTTTATTAAAACCTAAAAACACAGTGACTTGCTTGCATTCACATAATTCAAAGGAACAATCCTTCTCTGGCACTTCTCTAAGCTCAGGAGTTTATACTAGCAAACAAAATGAGTGCTGTAGGTTGAAGCTACTCTTTGATCTCCTAAATAAATCCATAGTAAATTCAGGTTCAATTACAGTATTCAAATTTATGACATCCACAGTGCTTTATGAAGTTAGTGACAAATGCCAGTTTCACACAGAAAACATGTATTAACCTGCACAAGCCACAAAAAAAGGAAAAATCAATTCACTCTATACAGATGTATCAAAACGTACTTTGACAGTTTTATGCAGTCTTTTACTGTATAAAGTAATGTATTTACAGCATTTGTCAATACATTTGATTGCAGCTGTAGATACTGTGAACAACTCACTGTTACAAAGAAATTTCTAGTTTGATACCCTGAAAAGTAAAATTTGCTTTACTGATACACCTACATGCATATATTCACCAACGCTGTCATTGTTACTGCCAAAATTTCATTTGCATGCAAAATACCTCTGGTGCAAATTACCAATAACATAAGGGAGCCCATGAAATGTTAAAGACTTCAAAGGATGAGAGAAAAACTATTTGCATTTTGGGCCTGATCCAAAGCACATTAAAGTCAAGAGGAATCTTCCCACTGGCCGCAACAGATGTTCTGACTTGAGGAAGTTTTGATGCAAGTCATTGACATAACAGCAGACCAGCAAGACCACAAAATCCACTTTCTAAAGAAACCAAAAGTTAACTTGGCTAAATACTGGTTTACTGTGTGGCAGTTGTCTCTCAGTTTCTCCCAGGACAATCTCTGCTGCCTTTCCTGCTGTCCACAGCACATTTTCTGTTTGATAGCCCACATTCATTCAGTTTTTTTACCTAGACTTTCTTGTTCATGGCTTTTGATTTCTTCCTCACTCTGCAGATACATAACTTCACAATAGTGTTGTTTAATTCCACAAAAGTGACTTAAGAGAGAAGTATCTAGGCAGGACAATACAAAAACTGTCAAAATATGTTTTGATAGGTCGCTACTTATACAGCATCAATTGCTTTCAGTCCTTGGAAAACACCAAGTGAGTCTCATAAAAGATGTAAGCTGCTAGCTGCTCTCATCTGTTTGAGAATAATCAGCTTAATCAATGCTGCTTCAGCAATCTCTGTTTCTATTCCATGTATGTTTTAGGTGCAGCTTTTCAAATGGCATGGACATCATAATGGCTCCTACTCCAGGGCAGAAAAACCTGCTTACAGAAAGGAAAGCAAACACAGTATGGTAAATGAAAACAAGTGATTGGATTTGCAACAGTGCTGGTAGGTACCAGGTAGATAAATAATAGCACATTTATTTACATAAACTTGAATTATTTATTACTTTTAGGAAGGAACATTTTTCCTAGTGTGACCCAAAAAAGAAATGAACTAGTAAAAAGAGCATTTCTCTAGCACAAACATTATTAGCAAATGCCATATCTAGTCCATGTGTGTCACCAGTAAGCAAAAACAAACCCCTGCAATAAAAAAAATAAATAAATAAACCAACAAAAACAAGCAAGCAAAAAAAAAGGTACTAGGACATAATGCACATTTTTCTTCCTCTCTATATTTCAAAATCATAAGCACTCCTCATATTTCACTGTAAAAGGTTTTATTTCTTGGTTCCTACAGCTCAGGTAATGATATCGTAACTCAAAGGTGGTGCAAGGCTCACTGCGTAAACAATTTTAATATCCCTTCTCCACATCCTAACAGATATAGGACTGCACCTGAGCAGACAATATCTCCTCAGGAGTTACTTGTTTATTCAACTCATAAGTGAGCACATGTGCTCCACATTAAAACCGACTGGATGCAAAGAGAAGGCTTCCCTTGGCATAAGGGGACCATCTTTCAACAAGCTGAGATACATCTGCCAAGTATCTCAGGTGCACAGGAGGGAAGGCAAAATTAAGCCAAAATACAGCACGGACCCACAAAGCAAGGAGTGCAGACCACTCCTGCTGCACACCTCTACTCTGTGCCATTCCCAGTGTCCAGGATGGCTCCAGAGTGAGGGGAGCAGTGCTGCTGCAGCAGGGCCAGGGAAAGCCAGGCAGAAGCAGTTATTTCTGTTCATCTTTCCAGGTGAGCCAGTCCAGGCAGAGCTCTTCATGGCCACTCCACAGCATCCCTGGCTTTCTCTATCATTACCACAGCTCAGATGCTCAGAGGGGATACTAAGGCCAGTAAAACGAAGCTGTGAATCTCATATGTAGGGCCATGACTCACTAGAAAAGCCAGGGCCTGTCCAGGATCCCTCTGGCTCCATGAAGGACTGGAACAAACAGAGGGTTATCCAAGGCACCTAAAGAAGGGTCTGTTTAGCTGGAAGTAGCTAGTTAAGCTGGAAAGCTGAACAGCACAGCAAGAGCTTTGGCAGTCAAGAGACCTCTTCAGACTGAAAAAGTTTCCCTTGAGGGAAAGAAGTCAGGAGACAGTATGATCAAGTCTCTTTCTAGATCAGAGCTCAAGAGCTGCTTTTCACCTGTAAGACAATGGGGATCCCCTAACAACTGGACAAGGGCACTTACCTCAAGAGACATGGGTAGAGATGATCCCAGTCAGGCTATTCCCAGCCCCACAGGAGAATAACGTGTAGTTAAACCATGCTACTGGATGTCTAACTTATTCTGAAAATCCTCTGATACTGAGATTCCCCCACATTCCTGGGCAATCTGCACTGGCATGACAGATTTCAGTAACTATGATTATTTTTTTTTTGGGGGGGGGGAGAGGCATCTAGCCTAATCTTTTGGTTTTGCAATTTAAGCCCATTCTTTCTCTCCCTGTTTATCAGCTCCATCTTTGCAGCCAAATTCTGTGCACATCTCCTTAAAGAAGAAAGGTGAGAGATATTTCAATATATCCTCAAGCAATTCCAACCTTTGAACTCCTAAAAGTGAACTGGACAGTAAGCTCTAACTTAGGCAGACGGGATGCCTTAGTCTCTTAACCCTGCTTAAGGGCTACAAATCCATCAATCAAGGTCTGGACTACTTAGAAAGCCAATGCATAGTGTTTCAATTATTTCCTTCTGGAGTAAGGCCAAAATAAGCTTGTTGATGTGAATAGGTAAAAGAGAATCTACTCCTTTCTGAAAAATCTCTTTGAGAAACAAATTGAGAAATGCTCTCAAAAAATTATTTCCCCTTACCTCACAAGGTGGACTTTGTTATTGAAAGTCTGCCTGCAAGACTCATGATGTTGAGCTCAGAGCAATAAACAATTTATTTTGAGAAATCACAGACAGACTGAATGAAGATATAGGAATCAGAACCTAATACAGAAAGAAGGCACAGGTCAAATCAGCACTGGGCCATCTTGATAAGTATCTCTATAAAACATCAGTAATGATTAACAAGCTTGAATTTATGCCATACTTCTGGCTCTTCAGAAGACTTTTACATAAAAAAAATAGCAAGAAAAAAATACCTGGCAGAGGACAGCAGCTATTTTCCAAAAATAGTAATGAGGTCTAATTTTCTATTTCATTGGCACAAGCCATCCATAGCCTCACTATCTGGCTGACAACTTCCCTGGACAAAATCAATCAGAGCAGTGGCACCAAGCAGGGCCAAGTCTCCAGACTGTGGAGAATACTCCTAGGAAACATTAGGAGGCTTTTTCCAATTCCTGCCAACACTCTGGCAGGGGAGAGGAGGAGCTTTCACCCTTTTAATCATGAAGAGTTGTAGGTAAATTGCCAGGGTATCACACTCCCATATACACTTCAGAATTTTTATAATGGGCAAATTCTGCCTTCTTCTATACTCCGACAACCCCTACTAGCTCTGAGTGACATAGATATAGTATTTGACCTAATTGCATTTTAAAGCCCAGCTAAGGTTCTTGCACTCTAAGCTGAGACAGACAACTTTTTTTCTACCCACAAGTCCCTGTGACACAATACTTCTGACACATTGCAAATTTCTGAAGAATTACTCCTTCCAAACAAGTATCTTCCTTGTTATTTAGCCAGGCTGAAGGGCAGTTCACTGTCATTTATGGCACAGGCACAGAGAGGAGTGAATAGCAATTACTCAGCATTTGTTAAAGCAAAGGCCTCACCTTTAATAATTGCACAGTCACATTTCTTTCCACAGGGTCAACCAGAACTCTGGAAAGGAGACTTGCTGATTGACACAAATATGTTTGTATTTCAAAGGGCAAACTACAAAGTCAAACAAAAGGCAATGTTTGTGCAAGAGTTAACTTTGTCATTTGGCATTCTCAAAGAGCTCAACAATCCCATGGAAAAATGTCTCTCCTTTGCTACACTACATTTTTCACTCAAACTTTAATGCAGGTGTACAGAGAGGTCAAATTAGCATTACTGCAAAAGGCTAGCTAAACCCATAGCCACAAGAAAGAGGAGTTAGTGGCAAGCTTTAAAGAAGCAGAGGAGTATGGTGGGCAGAACTCCTGCCCGCCATAGCCCCACAGTGAGTTGGGAGCTGCTAAAAACTCAGCACAAGTTACAGCACGGTCCTCTGATTGCACAGACAAACCAATGCCCAACCAAACAGGAAAGAGGGAGGAGATCTCCTTTTGACACTCTCATACCCCAATTAAAGTTCATCTTGAACTAAAAACACCAGCTCTGCACAGTCACCGCCTCAGTGCGGCCTAATGGGAAGGAGATAATAGGGCCACATACTGCTCTTGGGACTGCACCACTCCTGTCAAGACAAGGGCAGGTCCCTGCAGTGCTGGATCAACCCACGGGGCACCTCCACCAGCCTCTGTCACAGCCAGGGCTGCTCTTGCACAGTGGACAAGGTCTCCTGCCCCTTTCTTGAGCTGCCCTCCTTGGCAAAGCTGTGGCCATGCTCCTTTCTCTTCTGCTGCTGTGACTGTAGGTGGATTTTATTCTCCTTTCTCTCCCCAGTCAAAGAATCCTAAAGCTAAAATGGGTGTTTTCACACTGCCCACAACTCTTTGAGCTCACTTTCCCAAGCTATTGGGTGTGTTGAAGTCAAGGTTACCAAATGCATTAATTCTGAGCACATTAAAACTGGGCACTCAGAACACATCTTCAGAGAGCCACTGAGAACTTTATGGTGAATCAACTAAATGGATAAAGGACCTGCGCTGGGGTAGATTCAGACAAAAAGGATGGAAACAGTCCTGGAAACAGGTAATTAATAATGCTATATACACTGACTTTACCCTTCAGCTGATTGCTTTCAACATTCTTCCCCATGTAGAAAAGCCTTTGAACCTCGAAGCATTACAAAACTGGACATTATCAGCCACATCTACAGGCATGTGGGTCGCACTCAGCACCCACCAAAAAGTCACGTCCAGCCTAAATACTTGGATCCAGTATTTTCATCTTGCATGGATTTTTGAAAGCAGTCCAAATTTGGGCCAGCCTGACAGAACTGCACCTGGGAATGACTTCAGCAACAAACCGCAAAAAAACTTCTCTCACATTAAGTGTAACTATTGCTACTCTAAGATTAAATATTACCTGGAAATTACACTCATTAACTGCAGAGTCCTTGATTAATGAGCAGGTGGAGTGCACACAGGGACCTGGTCCTGATTTCAGCTGTCTTATTAGCTCTACCCTGGACACTACTGATCACCACAAAAATAAATGAGGAAATCCAGAAACTAATTATGAGTGGACAAAATGTGTCAACCTAATAACTGTGTTAGGGTACTTCAGAGATTAAGGGAAGGCTGGCAGATGTGCAAGATGCAAATACTGAAGCCACTAAAAAGAAACAGCAATGGAACTCTGCTATCTTCTGGTATCTCTAGTGAGTGAGACCGCAGGAAGCCTCTCAAGAAACAGTCACCATCTCAGAACAGCTCCCGAGCTATTTTGATTACTGCAATCATTTGTTCATTGTTTTTACAGTGGTGGACAAAGGAGGAACCTCTGGTGCTCCCCCCACTCCAAGACAGGGGCTGTGTCTCCTCAGGGAACAAGCACTGGGCTGTGCCTCTATCAGTGAGCAGGAGTCTGGCAAAGAGCAAGCCAAGGACAGGAGGGAGCATCCCACGCCAGCTCCCGGAGGGCGCTGCTGCTGCAGGTGTGCGGGCAGGGGAAGGCAGAACCACCTTCTGCAGTTTGTCGGCAAACACAGCTGGATCTAAGTATCTCCTGCCACACTTATCCAGCAGCCACTGCCTCCAAGCCTTTCTGTGAAACAGCAGGGACTGCCCACACACCCTCTTTTTAATTTGTGTTTACTTGTCTCTTCAAAAAGCTCAAAGAAATCTTCTACACACAGCAGCTAAATGCAACAAAACTCAAGCACCAGAAGAGGAGTTCAGCCAACCTGTGCCCTACGATTGATCTCCTATTTCTCCCTCCACTTTCCTTCTAATCCTGTTGATAATTGCACAAGATGCCAGATCTTCCCAAAGCTATCAACTCCCTCAAACCCATTTTCAAGTCGCCATCCCTGAAAGAGCCTGGGCACCAGATCAAGCAGCCTCAGCTTGACAGAGCCCACACCACTATTGATGACTCCCCTGAAATGCCGGGGTGCAGCTGGCCAGACCCCCAGGAAAGGCTGCCAAGACCCAGCCCCAGCAGAGATCAGGCCAAGGGAAAGTATTGATCCGCTCCTTTTAACATGCTAATTTACCCAGTGCCTGCTTCAGTCATTGCCAGGCTGGACACTTCAAAAGCAAGCTGTTTTCAAAGCAGGGATGTCTTTTTCAGCAGCAGAAAAACTTAAACTGAAAACAAATGAATTCAAGCCCCAAGTTCACAGAAGCACTCGCAGGTATTCTTCAGCTCCCCAGACAGAGATGTTTGATGTATGGAAAGACAGACTTGTTAATTAGGGTTATTAAAATGTGGCCTGGCAAAAACCCTCTGGGATTTAAAATAAGAAAATCCACACCCTCTAAGTGCACACTTTATTTTTGATATAAGTATAGGCTATCTTTATATTATTCAGCCGTAACCTCTGGAAGTGTTCCATTGATTCCCCACACACACACTTCTTAGGAGAAGAATAAAATGTATTTAAAATTAAATTTTGGTAATTCAATTTCTGTAATTCAGCATCAACTGCAGAACATTCTGGCCTTTCTTAGCATTGATAATAGGGGAAAATAAAGGCAATTGTTCAATCCCTTCAGGCTGCTGAGAACACACAGTGAAGGCCAGACAAAACCCTGGTGTGACAGAGACATTATTAAAGTATTTTGGGAAGCAGCAGCGTTATTGACTGACGCCTTTGCTACCAACCTTTCAATCACGGGCTAAATACACTGCAAGGAATGGATACAATGGCAGGGTTTAATTAACGGTCTGGGCAAGCACTGAAATATGTTACATTACACAAGTTTTGCAGGCAGAACAGAAATCAATTCAGTGTTTTGCATCAGTGTTTGCAGCTCACATCACACTCCTAGGAAAACCTGCTATGAACTATGAAAACCAGGAGTGCTCCCCAAGCTAAGGGAGATAACGAGCTATAGTTCTGACCCACAGCGTGTTACCCTGTTTGCAAAGATTGAAGAGCCAAAAGCTTGAATTTCCCTTGAAATCTGTCTTGATTTCCAAACGCAGGAAAGTCACCAAGCTCAGCCTGCTCCCCTCTCCTCCAGACCCTGGCCCGGGACAGCCACAACCCTCTGAGCCCAGGGCAGCACCAGCCACCCCCTCCACACTCACATGCCCTGGAAAAGGAGGGAATTTGGGATGCTGCTGACCTCTAACCCCTGGCTGCAGGAGACAAAAAGCTGCAGGAGAGAACAGGAAAATGGGGAGAACTGACTATCAGCCTGACCTTTGCTCTGGAGCAGGCAGCAGCATCTCAGCAAACTCATTCACAGAAACAAGGCATGAGGAGATAACAGCAGAATATACAAGCAAAATGGAACTTGCTTCCTTGCCACTAAATTGTCAGCTTTATGGGACTTCATGCTGAACGGTATGAAAAAAAAATCCAATTTGCTTTGAAGCACATTAGTCTAACATCCTAATTATTGTTTACATTGCCATTTGCCTTCTATTAAGAATTGAATAATTACCCAGCACTCCATAGTTTAAAAATACAAGCAAACAGGATTATCTGGGTAATTAAGACACTGTACTGCAGCTTTGTAGTGGGGCTGTACAAAGCCCTCACAAATACAAGCAGAAGCAATAGGTATTGATCGCTGTCGCTAAATGATGTTTTAAGGATGTATAAAATGAGTCTCTCATTAGGAAAAGGTGAGCAAAAACTTTTGACCAGTGAGGAGGGGCAGAAGCTATCTGTAGCTAGGACACTTCAGCCTTCACTCTGGTCTTATCTCAGTCACAGACATCCTGTGTCTCTCTGGGAAAGTTACCCAGGCTTCCTCCCTCCATCCTCTGGCTCCTGGAGCATCCTTCCTCCTCCTCCTGCCCAGGACCCTGCCTTTGCCCAGGCTGCTGAAACTGCTGCCTCTCCACAGCCTGAGCTGTGCAGCACCAGGCTCCCAGTGAATATAAAGCCTGTTTCCCAGCACACCTCCTTCACTGGGTTTGTACAGATTAACTCAGCGTTAGTGAGATTTAAACCCACCCATCTAAGGGAAGAATAGAAAGCAGATCACCAAATGTTTTTTTCCTAGGCATCCGTGACTAAATGAGCCAAAGCAAATACCAACTGTATAGTACAGCTTTTTTTTCCTCCAAACCTTAATAGCCCATCCATATTGTACTTTGAACAGCATGACCTCCCCTTCTGGATGACTGTTAGGACAAAACCAAAGTTTTTGCACGTTCCTTTGTTGTTTTAAAGAGCCTTTCCTCCATTTAATTATGCCACCAGGTTTCACACTGCGCAGTTTACTACCCCTGTGAAATTACCTTCAAGTTAAACACTAATTGGACATCCAACAAAAATGAAAACCCCCCACAACCACGTTTTTCCTTCTGGTTTCTTATAGGATGTAGGCCCAACACGATCGGGGTCCCAATTTCATACCACTGATTTATAAAGACACAAAATGAAAACCAGTCCTTTAAAGAAATACAGTACATTCATGCAGCATGTGTTCTAACTTATATCAATAAACCTTTCAACAAATCCATTCTGAACGAGCCTGTGTTTTGGGAGCATTTAATGAGCCTCAGCTTTATTTCAAGCCAAAGGCAATTTTAAGTAAAGTTGAAATAAAGAGAAGTTAAAAAGAAAAGAAAGCCACTAAAACCAAAAATAAAATAAAATATGGCTTCTCGTATAATCATGAGGCTTAAGAAAGCAGAACTTTTCTCACAGATTATTTTCATTCAATAAATAAAGACAGCAGAGCATTTCTGCATGTTTACTTACCCAAGTGCTGGGAGCCCCTTTTCACCACACTATAACCATGGGCCAAGGCCAGCCCAGACAGCAAAGGGAAGGGCACTAGCCCAGGCCTGAGCAGGTACTTGGCACAAAGCATAGGAAATGGCAAAATGTAATGCTGCTTTTTCATGCCCTAAATGCACACTCACAGCCCAGAGGGGATCCCACCTCCTGAACTTCATCATCATCCTCCCAGCTGTGGCTGCAGCTAGAGAAGAGCTTGGTGATGGCTGGGGAACATCTGGAGGAGGTGACACCCAAGGGCCTGCAGCCCCTCCAGGCATGAGAAGTGTCCCTTCCACACCCAGCCATGGTTGTGGAGGGGGTCAGGGTTTGGGCACAGCACTGTCCCACACACCAGCTGGAAGGGAGCTGCACATGGGGCAAGAGCCACAACCAGCCATGGCGAAGACATTGAGGAGCACACTGAGCAAATATTACACTGTCTCTTAAACAAAGAGATCAAAAAAATCAAAACAGAATTCATTTGCATAAAATCCAAATCTTTTGAGCTCTGCATAAACAGAAGATTTTGGCTGGCGTTTCCAAAGGAAGCTCTTATCTCCTTTGTGAAATGGGGAAATGGGTGTGCTACTTTGCATGAGGGTGTATACAAAAGATGTAAATGAGGAATTTGCTGCATGCAAAAGGCAAAGCGGCAGACAGCTGCCAATCCCCATTCACAGGGAGAGCTTCCCTGGTCTCTAGCAGGAGGAAGAAGGGAACCAACATGTTTGCTTCCCAGGGAGGTGAAGCAGGCTGTGAATATTCATAAAATGGCCATTTAGTCATGGGAGTGTTAATTGTCTCTGATTCACAAAACTGTGTGACCTCACCTGCTCCTTGCAACACATGAAAAGGATGTCACATAATGGGACGAAACCAGATAAGATATTTATCTCACAAGTTTGGGGGGCTTTTTGATGCAGTCTCAAAAGACCTTAGAGTAGAGCAGAGCATTTCTTTAATCACTACTCACAAGCACAATACAGACCAAGCTCAGTGGAGCATATTATTAGACAGATAATAACCCTTACCCAGCCAAGATCTAAATACTGAATTCATCACACACTGGTTGAGTTGTCTGGAAAGTTTTGGGTGGTTTGGTTTGTTTGTTTTTTTTATCCTAAAAGAACACACAAACCAGAAGATGGGCTGGAAGTTCCATAAAAGACTACCCAGACCTACCATGAAATTCATTACCACCACAAAGCTTATCTGGCTTTAAATTCTGAGCTTTTCACCAATAACACACAGAATATGGACCAGATACTGCTCCCCCGTGTACCAGCAGAAGTCTTGTCAAAAATTCAAAAGGAAGCAATCACAGCCCTTCTCCAAGCAATACATGAAGGGACAATTGTTTGGCAGCTGTACCTTGACTTCTCAGGAGACCAGGCAGGAGAAAAGCAATAGAGTTCCTGCAATGCCATTTAAATGCAGATTCTGAAATGCACCAGGTGGTACAAGAAAATCACAGAGGGAGCAACCCTTGGAAGATCCATTGAGCTACATGAGAACATAACCAAATCAGCAGAGAAGAGAACCAACTAAATTTGGTGCAGACAGACTGTGTTTCAGTATCGCTCCCAGGCCCCGCCTGTGGCTTCCGTCTTCTCATCTCCTTTTAAAACGTAACATGTTGAGTCTGTGCATTTTTTCCCCTGCCAAAAATAATCAACCTGAAAAAAAAATCCTTCTGAAATCTCAGATCTGCACAGTCTTAGTCACCCTTCTGATCACCCTTTTGTGCAGACAGACTGTACATCGGAGCTATTTTGACAAAAAAGTTATCTATGGCTAAAATGGGAAAGTACACACAAATTACTTTACTTCCCCACCCTTAAAAAAACCCACCATCCAAGAATCTTATCACAGAAAAACATATAATTAGACTGTACACTTCTGATGCAAACTGAACTGCTGCTTTCAATGATCACAGCCACTCTTCAAAGCCTCCAAGATAAAAAGAATCTTATCATTCAAATTATTACTTCTTAGGGATGCTCTTATCAAAGTTCGAAGGAAAATTCTAAAAACAGCAGTGATATGAAACCAGGACTGAGCCATATTTTAAATGACACTGGATTTTCTGCCAATTGGCCAATTCACAACTCAGAAAAAGCAAGTGTAGATGAAGACAAAGCTGTTGGCTCTCATAACCTTTACAGTATCACAGTAAAAATCTCAACTGTCTCACATATTTATACTAAATGGCAGGTCTAAAATTGAGATTTGTAATTTCACAGCATCAAAATCATCACAGATGGCCACAGTCTATTGCTTCTTTAATCTGTCTTTTCTCCCTTCCTGCTTGTTTTACCCCCTCCTCCTTTGAGTTAGAAAAATGTGTGTTTTATCATAAGGAAATCGTAACTAAATCCAAACCACATTTTATTAATGTGTAACAAAACAATTTACATAACAATGATGTGTACGAGTGAAGTTTAAAATTACCTGATGTCTCAGCTTTGCCCTAAAGCACTAATTGCCTTAGCCTTGAGATGTGCCACTATTTGGGACACTCATCTTCCATCAACAATATTCCACATTCATATTCTCCTAAATGAATAGCCACTAACATAAAACGTTTTAGGGAGAATAAACAGTAGTAGAAATAACAAATTGGAAATTTTTTTGGCATCTAATTCATAGCTATGAGTTCATCTGCAAGCAGAGAATCAGAGCTCACCTAAAATTTCTACTGATCAGGATCAGTTTTGCACAACCACTGCCATGACACATTTGTGAAGCTTCCCAAATAAATATGGATTAAGTAGTTTGCTCCTTTTCTTTCCTGTTCCAGGTTTTTGCATATATACATATACACACACACTTATGGATGTTCAGTAAGACAATCATCATCAATAAAGTCAACTGGGAAGAGAAATAGCAATCAGAGAAAGGACAGTTTTTTGTCATCATATTCAAACACCTCCATACCACCGACACAGTTTTTTAAAAATCCCATTTGAGGTCAAAAAGTCATTAACTCCCACTACAAGAACTTTAGATGTGAAAAGGCTTTCCATTACGCTTCCCACACACACATCAGAAATTAGGCAAAAGAATCTCAAGGAGAATGTATTATTTAAAGATTGGGGGGGGTGAGGGAACTTGAGGCGGCTTGCAGGACAACCCAAGGGCTGCTTGGAGGAAGGAGCAGGTCCCAGGAGAGGACAAGGAGCTCCAGCACAGACTGGGGATCTCCCAACAAGTGCAAAGCCCCAACCCACTGGCCCAAACTATTCCTGCCTACTGAGCTTTTGTTAAACATTAAAGATCTTAATCAATCCTAACTCTGACCCTAGGATCACAAGGGAAGATGGATGAGGAAATGGACAACCTCTGACCTTTTGTTGTATTTGTCCTGCCACAGTCAACCTATTGAAAAACAACTGAGGTGGAACCTGCTCACCAGCTCCCGTCCCAGACCAGAGCCCTTCCACAGCCTTTCCCAAACTCAAAGTCTCTTCCCCTGCCCTCAGGCCTCTGTATCAAAACCACAGGAATCCTCCTCTCTTCATCCTCCTCCTCCCCTCCAAAAACCTGTCAGAGCAGAACATTAGCTAAACGATTAGGTTAAGAGTGGAAAGAAAAGGGGAAACCTCATTCTGTAGTGTCAAAGGCCAAACTGCTTTAACAGCCTCACTGGAAACCAGAGAGAAGCTGCACAGTTCTGGTGAGCTTCATTAATTCACCAGGAGGGGCTTCCCAGTTCACTGTTGTGGCTGGAGAATGGCAAATGTGAGAACAGGAAACCACAAGTAACACCTGATGAAATGGGTTTAGCACTCTCAATTATGCACTGGCTGGAATGGTCCTGAAATGAATAGCATAGGCCAACATCATTTTGGAGAGCCCAAGAGACAGAACATTTCTAACACCTTTGTCAACATGGCATCACCTGATCTTCCTTTTAATTGGGAAATGTAGACTTGGGTTTCCTGAGCCCCAGATGCAGCTGACAGCCTTTAGGTAATCTGACAGTCATCCCCAAGGTCTAGTCCAACGCTACAAAAATAAACTTAAAGCATGCCACTATAACCACTGCCCATCAGCAAAACCTCAAGAGATTTCCCCTGAACAACACAGGATTTGTTGGACAATTAGCTCACCACATCCGGGCCACTGACACTGAAAAATGGATGATCTGTGTCAGAGTGACCTAGTGCTGACCTAACAGGCCTTTAGGAGAAAGTGGAATCATCTCTGTGCAATAAACCAATAAATGCTTCCTCACTTCACTTTCTCCTCTCACAACCCAGGCTGGTAAGGCGTCAGGAAGCTTTGCTCAGAAGTAATTGAGCTGTGAGAGAGCAATAGCATCTCCCCAGCCACCAAGGCAGCACCCAGGCAGTGCCACAGCCACAGGTTCATACACTTCATGACAAACAGGCTTTCAAGTTTCCACCTCACAGGATGGACAAACCAAAAATAACAAAACAAAATCCAAGAAAAATCGGATTATTTTACCCCCATCTTTCAGTCCTCTGGCAAATTTCAGCCCATGGCAATTTTGTTGCCACTATGCCACATTAGGCTTCTGTCACAGAGAAAAAAATCAGGAAATTAAGGCTGAAGTTCACACGTAGAAGTTCTTTCCTACCAAAATTTAATTTCAATGCATAATAATGAACTTCATATTGACTGTAAATTATCATTTAAAAGAAATCAGGTAGGACATGCAAAAGACACCATTCTCTTACGAGTCCATCACAAAAGCAGCCAGTTACTTGCTTTGCTAACTTGTTCTCAGTCTCAAGATGATAAAAATGCTCTAGTAAAAAACACACCAAGAAGATGAGGCAACTGACTCCAAAGAACCTTTTCTAAAAACATGGTTCCAAATCCCAGAAGGAGCTGAGCACCTTCAATTCAGCACCCAGCAAAATTAAGCTCACTGACCTGTGCAAGAATCCATTTAAGTTTGATCTTAATTTATGCTTACATGAGCAAGACTTTCAAAGCAGAGGCTAAAGATATTTTATTTATAAACTCTCTCTCTCCTTCCCTAACCTTCTACAGCTTCTTTATCCAGAAAAGGAAGGCAAAGAGAATATAGGTATTGAGGTTTTTTTCTTTTAGGCCAATCTGTCTTTTATACAGACTTTAATCCCTAATTCTGCAGTACACAGGATGGTGTGTGTGTGTGTGTGTGGGAGGGTGGGATGGGGTGGAGACCTTTAGCATTTCTAAGAGTATCCTAGCACCTCTTTTATTTAACTGACAATAGAGACTCTCTGAGAAATGAAAATATTTAACAAAGGCAGCAGTGTCAAATATCAAAGGGTATTTAGTGCTAAAAACTTGCAACAAGTAAAACACCGAAGATTTCCACTTCCTAAAGTGGGAAAGTAATCCAGCTAAAACTCCTGTCCTGCCTCCCAGACTGGTTCTTAACCTACTGCATTATCCAAAGTCGACTTTGCCAGAATTTCCTGTGTTTAAAAAAGTTCCCTTGAAAGATTTGTCTCTCCAAATAATGGTAGCTCAACTGCACTGCTTTGCAGTCATCCACATTTTGGTGACTATCACGAGCCAAATCAAATTTAGGCGTCTGCTAGAAAATGTGTTTCACCTTCTGCCTATAACAGCAGCATCATTTGTTTTGCATTATATAATTCTTAGCCTTGCCACCTGGAGCTATTGGAGTTCTTCATTAAACCCCTCTGTCCCACCACATCCCACAGGGCTGCTAATCACTGGCTTTAGTCCATTGACTCTCATCTCCAATCCAATTATGCATTCCACTAAGCCCTAATGAACAGTACAATATGGCTCGTCCTACCTTGGCATTCCCCGTTGCGCTCCTCGTAGCCAGCATTGCACAGGCAGTTGCCAATGGGCACCAGCCACTCGCCATCTGCCCCGCAGTACATTTTTGGCACATCCTTCTCCTCAGAGTTGTTGACACAGGAGCCGCGAACCTCCACCAGCGAGGAGGTGTCAGCCCCGGTGATGGTGTCTGGAAACTGCGCCAGGTTCCGCACTGTCAGCGGGCACTTCTTATAGAACACGCGCACGGACACCAAAGCAATGCAGGCCCCCACGTCCTGGAAAGCCAAATAAAACCCCTTCTTGCTCAGTGGCCCCACATCCCGTATCTCTGTGTTCAGCTTCATGATCCTGTCACCGATGTCCACCTGCGTGAAGCTCTCGTCGGCAGCGATGGTGTCGATCTTGGCAAACTGGCTCTCACGGATAAAACGCTCTTTGTCGTTGTTTGATTCATAGTAATAAAGGTTGAAAGTCTCTTTGCAAGTTCCCATGACACCGGGCAGGCTGTTGCAGTCTCTGAGTGTGAACTTGATTTCGATATAAACCCTCTGAGCCCCCTCACGGGGAATCCAATCAGTTCGTAACCAGTTATTCTGACTGGGCTCCATCACGTTGCAGACTTGGTAGGTGCGGATCGGAGTGTTCTTCTCATCCATGATGCTCACTTCCTCCCACTGCAGGGAGGAAAAAGAGGAGAAATACCCATTAGTATCAAAAGGAACAACAGAGCTTCACAACAAACAACATGAGCTTGTTTCATTACAGGGAAACAAACAAACAGACCAAAAATCCACCCAGCAGACCAAGCCATAGCCAGGACTTCAACTACTGGACATTAAAGGAGGCATCTGTTCAATAGAAACAAATTCCAAATCCCCTCATGCCTCGAGGAAGAAGCATGTGTTTTAAGGGCCCTCTGAACCAATCCAAGAATGCTCCCTCAGCTGACTAGGTTTATTTGCAGTACAGTTCAGTCCACAGAACACTGCCTAGAGCAGGGCTACCTACACACAGAACTTGACAGACTCACAGAGCAGCACTGACCCGCAGTGTTTTCTCACCTCATGGACCCTGCCTGGCACCCTAGAATACCCAACAGGTGACACCGTGTGACTTAGGCACAACAGAGGGAGTGACATCCACATTTCAGGCATCACTACCACTTATTTTAAAAACTCTTAAGCCATTCCTTACTATTTCTCTACGCTACCAACTACTTTCCTGGGCTACCATTATCCCAGATAGACTCAGTAAATTCTACTTTGGAGCAGAAATAGCTATCTACAAAGAACTGGGTCCTTGACTTGGGTAGCTCTTAGAGAAGGAAAAACAAGTAAAGAGACATCATCAGTCTACCAGCAACATCACCATAACTTTATTAGCCAAACAGAGTTTCTTACTCGTGGGAAGGTAAAAAAAGAAGAAATACTACACATCTTTTTTTTTTGAATGAAATGTCAGGGAAGAGCAAATTTCATATTATCAAAATTCCAAAAAGGTTAGCAGAGAGGGAAAGTGCTGAAAGATAAGGATAGCAGCATTCTTCAGAATAGTTACACCCCTCAAATCAAGTTCAGGCATCTTCAGGAGTGCCAAGAAGGCAACATGATTATGAAACAACAACAACACATGTAATCCAAGGTGGATATGGAAGGAGGAGATGCAGGAGTTCAACATAATGAACTCAGAAAAGGAAAGCACATATAGTCAACAGTTCTGGAAAAAAAAGGTCAAAATATTATCACAGACAGAAGTAAGTTTATCACAGTGCTCTACTGGCAGGGAGAGAAGACAAAGTAGGGGTATTAGGAAAAGAAATCTTCCCAGGGAAAAAAAAAACAAACAGCAAAACCAGAGCACTTCAATTTATATTATTCAATTTATCCTTGCCTATAAAAATATTAGATAATAATATGCTGACTAGGTTTGCAGGCAATACAATGAAGCACATAAAATTATCCTTAGAAAACAGTGATAACTTTAAAGAGACTTCTCAGAAGTGCTTTTCAGAACTACTGAAGCCATAGCTTTGATAAACAGAAGCCTTCTTAAGATGAAGGGGCTTCTCATATAATATCCTGCATTCTTCTCACAAGGATTGCTCTTATGCAAGTGATTTTTACTTAAAAAGCTTCCAGCTTAGCTGAATCCGTTTACAGAATGACAGCAGTTAGCACCATGAGTCACTAGGAGCAGAAAGAATAATATTTTATTTGCTGCCTAGAGATAACTGCAAATCAAAATGAAGGAGGGGGGAAATCAATACTCAGCATGTCACTCCTTTCCAGAGAAAAGGCAGAAATAAATCTTAAAAAGTCATCTATCAATGTAAAGTGTAACATGTTGTTAGTAAGAAGACAGACTTGTTTAATTTAGAGCACCGGAGAGCTAGTTTACTGTTACAATATTGTCTTTATGATCCATCACTTTCCATTCTGCTTATCTTCAGATTGCCTATGCTACCAATATTGTGTGTAGTACAGGAGAAAGGAAGAAGCAGAGGGAAATAATACTTGTTGATGGGATTTCCTTTAGTGCATTAACACAATGGAGGATGCTGCTGGAGGGTTCAATAGAGAGACCGCTGAGGTCAACAGACACACAGCAACTGAATTCAGCAAATTTTTGGATCTTGTTCTCAATACACCCATCTGCTGACCAACACACAAATGTACAGAGCTGGGCTTCTTATTTCATTAACGCACATATACAGAACAAACCCAAGTGCATCTTTCTGACAGAGCTGAAAATAACTACAGCCCAAAATTTCCAGCCACTGTGACTTGTAACTCCAAGGATGTGGTGAAAGATATAGCTTTTTGCTTCCAAGCTGAAATTAAATTTTATAATTCAGCTCTTCCCACAGTTTAATGATGCAGATTAAAACATTCTGGGCACAAAACCTGCTTTTCAACTGTGAAATGCAAGAATAAATCATTAATTACACTTACAATGCAATTCATTAATTCCTCCAGGGCTACTATATAGCTAGTCACTGCTAAATAACTATCTTTATCTCCAGCCCTTCTTACCCACATAACTCTCACACTCCAGGAACAGTGTGGTTCAGATCTGGAAAAATACTTTTTTTAAACAGACAGTAAAGTATACACAGTTAAAGAAAAACACTGAAGGACAAATTCTTCCCAGGAAGACAAAGGAGTTTGTTTCTGCTCCTTGAAATAAATCTGCAGCATATGAAGTAAAGTAAATGCTTTCCAAGCACTGTATCTCAGAAACAGACCATGTACTCTTAAATTTTTCACTACAGGCTTAAAAATAGAACACACGTATGTAGGTTTAGTGAAACTAGTCACGTCCACAATAAGAGCATACATTTTTCCTTCTCAAGCTTGCATGGTGCTTTCAGAAAAGACATGTGGAGAAAGGGGAAATCCAACAGCCATTAATAATATACAGCTGTCCTCTGATCATTGATTCCACTGCTGACTTATTAAAACTTGTATTTTAGGTTCTGTTTTAGCACACAGCAGAGATATCCCTTGGAGAGCCATCCAAAGAGCCCGTCTCATTAAGGCACATTTCCAGGGTGCAGGATTAACAAGGAAGCCCGACTCTCACCGAGATAGAGCTGTACCTTTCCACGCTGTCAAAAGATGAGGGCAATTGCCTGCAATCAGCGCTGAATGTGCACCGTGGGCGCTGCCAGAGGCCTGCCAATCACTTCCCCACTCTCTGAAAAACCAAGTTTTGGGGACAGCACAGCGTGCTCAGGCGGAGCACAAGCCAGGACCGTAGTCAAGTTCACCCAGAACAACAATGGGGGAGCAAAACAATCCCCCATTCTCCCATGTTATGGTTATTCAGAGCTTATGCATAATGCATCACCAGCCAACGCAGCCTCGGATTCCTTCCGCTCATTGCTGTTTCCTTAGCTCTGCTTCTTCTAATTACAAGCGGGAACGCACACACACACACAAAAAAAAGTAAATTTGTAGGTTTCCTGAAGAATCCAGTGCTTTGTTGTGCACAGGTCCTGATCTTTCAGCACTTTCCTTTTTCAAACACTTTGACTTATAGTTACTTCTGCTTTAGGATTCCAAGGGCTTTTACTCATTTAATATTAAAAGGATTTAGAATATTTTTTTACATGGTTAGTGTGCATTGCTGGCATTTTTTGTTTAAATTGTTCACATGAAGAAAGAAAGAACCTTTCTAATTGCTTATTAAAAGAACGTTCCATGAAGTACAGTCTCCTCCAGATCCCAGCAACTCCAGAGTCCAGCATTCGAAGGAGTTTCCCAGAGAGGCACTGGGCACCCTGCAGGTCAGGCACAGATGAGGGAGCAGCAAGGAGCATCCAATAATATAAAGCTAAACCAAAAAACAAGGCTACCTTCTGTGCAGCTCTCTAAGCAAAGGGTCTCTAAGCCCAGCAGTGAACCTCTTAACGTCATCACATCACCACTGGGCAGTGCATTTGAGCAGCCTTCTGTGCAATAAGATAACTGGAAAAGTACATAAAAAGAAACTCCACGGAATCACAGTCGAGCACTGGGTGCTGCAGTTTGTCTGCTCAGAAACCAGAACACACGATGTTTACACCCCGAAACAGGACAACTGTCCCATCACAACAAAAGGTCTGTCGTGTATATTGATCCCTACTCCTCCATCCAGAAATAGAACGGCAATTGCTCGGAACATCTCCCAGCCCAGACGGCCCACAGATAAAATAATAGCAGTCAAGCATGCCAATTCAGTCGGCAGATCACATTTCTTGTTGGTATTTCAGTTTTAAATAGGCATCTAAGCCCATGCCTCAACCAATCTCTTAATTCTGAAACCTTTTCTGCCCTTTTGGTTTCCACTTATTCCATGACAGAACTATCCAAAGGGAGTATAGAGTTTCCCCAACAAAGAGTAATTCACTTGGTAAGCCAGGGAAGAAATCTGACCTCCTCACCACAATCAACAATAATCGAGCCATTAGGACTCTCTCAAAGTTACTAATCACCCCCTTTACCCTTTTGATCAGATAGCGGTTTAAAACTTACCCCTCCTTCCAGGGGACTCGCTATCCACCCCAGCTCTCCCTGAACTGATCTGGAATCCAGCAAGGTAACTGCAGAAAGGTACAAATAAAAGAGATTAAATTCCAGCTGCCAAAAGGCAATATTAAAACAAATGCTTTACCTGAACGTTTCCATATGCGCGGAGCACGATCGCATCCACCTTCCACTTGAAATGAGATGTTATTTCCGACCGCGCCAATATCCTAAGAACACTCCCGAACTGGCTCGGAGGGACCGCAGGCTGGTGTCCCGGGCACCGGAGCCGCTGCGGGGCGCGGGGGGTCCCGGCACACCTGGGGACACCGGAGCGCCCCCGGAGCTGCCCCGGCTCCGGGCACCTCACCGCCCAGGACAGCGCCCACATGGGATCCCGGCCGGCGCTTCCCGAGAGCCCGGAGCGCGGCC